>CM075061.1:101201922-101779422 GCA_037428765.1 Rubia yunnanensis | reverse complement strand
GTCCATTTTATGTGCACAATTTAGTACTATTTTGGGTCACTTTTGTGCTCTTTTATTATCAAGAGCTTGTGTTTTACCTTGAAATTATCTTAGGAGGGGTAAGAGCAACTTTACGCTCTTTTACCTCTTCTAAGGGGATTTTACGTGACAAGGGAAGAACATAGAGGCATGAAGACCGGAGGCCATTAAAGATCACATTTTTGAAGACTTGCTTCAAAGACTTGAAGACCGAAGGCCATCGAAGACCATTTTTGAAGACATTGAAGATTTGAAAAACGAGAGGAATTGCTATAAAGATAAATGTTTACCACAAGAAGAAAGAAAGAAAATAGGATTAAATTATAGCACTCGTCGCGACCAACGGGTGGCCAGAATCTAACCTTATCCTTTTTGTACTATAAATAACCCTCTCTTTCCTCTCATTCATAACTTCTTTATCTGCATTTTTGGCGCTGTTTAATACCCAATTTTCTTCCATTTTCATCTTTGAGTTCTCTTGTATTATGTTTATCTATTTAGCATTAATTAGTATGAACTCTTGTAGCTAAATCTAGTTCTTGGGAGCAATTAGCTAAGACTTCCAAGCCCATGTCTTAAGAACAATTTGTAGCCTATTTAATTCTCTTACTATTATGCATTTATGGAGCATTGAATGTGATTGTTAATGTCATTAATGTTATTGAAAGCTTGAGTATATGAAGTACTTGTATGATATGCTTGTTATGGTTTGGGGAAATGGGTTGATTTCCCCTTTTCTTGATAGGAATCCAAGAGTATGATTTAGAGCTTTCGATTGTGTTGATGGATTGATAATTGCTAGATAAATATGATAATGTTGAACTCTTTGTCATGCTTGTTGCTTGTAGCAAATGAGAGAAGTCTATGAATGTCGATCATTCTTGACTAATCTTGTGTAAATGCATGAATTGGTTAAATGGTTAGACAAAGTGCAATGTTTAGAAGTGTTTCCAAGCTTGTTGATTCTTCATGCTAAATGCCATCAATGGGATACTTTTAGTCGTGTTTTGACTACGGGAGTCATTGGTGAGGTTAGACGAGAGATGTCGAATTCACTCTTGTAAACTACTATCTAAGAAGGATATAAGTTTAGTCTTCACAACAAGTAGTGAAAGTAGTAATTAGGTTGCATGTTCAATGATGGATAAGAGGCTTGGAAGTGGAAGTCAATTGCATCCAAGGTTCCGTCAATTGTTTTTTTCATCATATCTTTAGTTTTATTGCATGATTAGCATAGTACTCTTGCTTTGCTAGTTGTTGTATTTTAATTTGATAACTCAAGATCAAACCAACCAAACCCCCCATTGTTTACATGCTTTTATAAGTATCTATGTATGTATATGACTAGTATGTTTTCTCCTATATATGTTTAAACACTTGAAAAGATCCCTCTTCTCGTGGTCGGCCCCGACTTTCCATTATCTACTTAATTGTAGATAGGAAGCATTAGGGCTTAAAAGTATTAACTTTGAGAGGTACGGCGACAACCTCCCAAATTTTGGCGCCGTTGCCGGGGAAGAGGCGTTTATTTTTAAGTGTTTGGGCATATTATGTGTGATTATATGCTATTTGTAAATATCTTTTAGTTTTCTTTTATTTTGATTCCTTATTTGATTTGCCATTTTCACTTGGCTTGGAGACGTATTGTTCGAGTTCTTGGTGTATGGTTCGTACGCGATCCTCTTCACAAGAACCCCTACACTACGACCTCGAGTTAGAGTTGAATTTGAGATGGGCTAGGAGGATTTCTTTGGAAAGTGTGAATAACCCCCCTCCTAGTGACCTTTTTGTGGATACATCTTCCTCTATGGAACATTAAATTGAGCACAAAGATGAGCATCCGGGAGGGGGACCTCAACATCCAGGAGGGGGACATCAAATTGAGCACGAAGATGAGCAAGGGCGAGCTCCTCCTCTTCACCAAAGAGAGATCCTTTTGGGGCAAGCTTTGTTAGGAGACATCATGGCCCCCAACCTCGATCAACAACCGATGTGCATCAAATATCCCGTGTTTGAACCGAACGGGCACTTTGAGCTAAAGACTGGATTCATCAACATGCTACCCATTTTCCTTGGTAGGCAAGTGGAGATTGCCAACAAACACCTCATCAAATTTCACTTCTTGTGTGGTGTACAGTTCCCCATGGAGTGGATAAAGATTTCTATAAGCTGAAGGCACTCCCGTTCACACTAAGGGATGGTACAAAAGATTGGCTCCATTACCTACCGCCCAAGAGCATTAAGAGTTGGCTTGATACGAAAACGAAGTTTCTAGCCAAATACTTTCCGGCCTCTAGATCCTCCACCTTGAAGAAGGACATAAGCAACATCCTCCAATGATATGAAGAATCTCTCTTAGACTATTGGGAGAGGTTCAAGAAGCTTCTTGCAAGTTGCCCTTATCATGGTTATTCCATGGGGGATTTGGTTTATTACTTCTACAATGGCCTTCTTGATGAAGATCAAAGGTTGGTAAGAAGTTCCTATGGTGGCACCCTTGGGAACAAAACATCCTCTTAGGCTATGCAATTGTATGAAGAGCTTGCGGAAGAATTGAGAACTTTAGCTTAAGGGTTGATTTAAGAAGGAGAAATCCAATGCCCGCAAGTGACTCTTCAAATAGTGGAAAACATGAGGATCAAATCTCAACCCATGTATCTATGGTCAAATCACTGATGATGAAGCCCGGGTATGCGCCACATGTTAAATCATGTGAAATTTGTTACTTGGCGCATCCTATGGACACTTGCCATACTTTGCAAGAGGACTATGTTGAAGAGGTAAGTGCCATGGGATATCAAGGGAACCAAGGCTACTAAGGCAACCAAAGATATCAAGGTGGGCAAGGCTACCAAGGTCACCAAGGCTACTAAGGTTATTAAGGGTACCAAAACCGGCCGTACAATTTGGGAAATTGTGATAACTTGAACCTCCGGTATGGAAACCCTCAAGAAACCCAAAACCCCCAACCATATCGCCTCCTCATCAACAATATAGGCCACCTCAACAACAATTCCAAAGGCTCCAAGACAAACTCCGAGACCAAGGGGAGATCTCGGGGTTAAAAAAGGATGAAGTGATGCAAGTCATTCACCGGTTGGACATGTGTGCGGAGAAAAGTGAGAAATTCCAAGATGAATCCAGGGTGAGTATAAAGAACTTGGAAACTCAAGTGAGCCAAATAGCTCAAGTGGTGAATCAGATGGAAGCCCGGGAAAAAGGTAAGCTACCTTTCCAACCGAAGATCAACCCTCAACAAAATGCAAGTGCCATCGCTTTGAGAAGTGGTAGAGAGGTTGGCACTCACCGGATAATGAAATTTTTGAAGAGGAGCCTATGAGGATGGAGGTGTTTGAAAAAGGGGTTGAGAAGGAAGAAGCCCATGAGAAGAAGGCCGAAGAGTTAGCCAAAAAGAGCAAGCCAAAAAGAGCAAGGAAGAAGAAATTGAGGTGGAGAAATTGGTGCCAAGACTGAAGTCAACCTCCATCCCGAAACCTTCATCTCTCCATCACAAAAGAGCAAAGATGGTAGAGATTCCTCCATATGTACCGGAACCTCCATTTTTGGAAGCCTTGAAAGAGAAAAGGAGGAAGGAGGACAACAAGGACATCTACGAAGTCTTTCGTAGATGTGAGGTAAATATCCCACTCTTGAATGCCATTGAAAAAATTACTAGATATGCTAAATTTCTCAAGGAATTATGTGTTGTGAATAGAAAACAAAGGGCCAAAAAATAAGTTGAAAAATGGAAAAAAGTGAGCATGTTTCCGCCTTGTATCAAAAAGAGCTACCCCCTAAATGTAGCGATCTCAGCATGTTCACAATCCCTTGCATAATAGGAAATACACATTTTGAAAAAGCTATGCTTGATTTAGGTGCATCAATAAATGTGATTCCTTACTCTTTATATGAAAACCTCAACTTGGGTACATTGCACAAAACCAAGGTGGTAATCCAATTGGCCGATCGTTCTAGTGTATACCCTAAAGGTATTATCGAGGACGTGTTGGTTAAGGTGGATTCCTTAGTTTTCCCTGCGGATTTTTATGTCCTTGACATGGAGCATGATAAACATGCCGCCCCAATTTTGTCGGGGAGGCCATTTTTGAAAACCTCTAGGACAATGATTGATGTGCATAAAGGTACCCTCACTATGGAATTTGATGGAATAAAAGTAGAGTTTAACATAAAAGACTCTATGAAGTATCCTAGTGAAGAACATGCTTGCCATGCCCTAGATGTTGTTGAAGAAGTTGTGCAAGATGTCTTTGAACTAAATGGTGATGATTCTTTGTTAGTTGCTTTGCAATGTGATAGTGATGATGCCTACAATGTATACTCTATGAGTACTAACTTGAAGGAAATCTTTTAGGATTTGAACCTGCTTGAAGAAATGAAACCAAGTCTCTCAAAACCTCCTCCTCTACTCTTAGAGGAACCTGAGGAACCGAAATTCCTCTCGTCACTTGTGAAAGCGCCGGTGATTGAACTTAAAACTTTGCCAAGTGACCTTAAGTACGCTTTTCTTAGGGAAGGGGAGACGCTTCCGGCTATCATTTCAAGCAAGCTCACCAAAGAGCAAGAAGAAAAGTTGATGGTGATGTTAGTGGAAAATAAGGAAGCAATTGGATGGACTATTGCCAACATCAAAGGCATAAGTCCATCCACTTGTATTAATAGAATCTTGTTGGAAGAAGATGACCCGCCCGACAACCCCAACGACGTTTAAACCCACATATGATGGAGGCGGTGAAGGCAGAAATCCTCAAGTTACTCCAAGCGGGCATGATCTATCCAATCTCGAATAGCAAGTGGGTAAGTCCAACTCAAGTGGTACCCAATAAGAGTGGAGTGATGGTGGTAAAAAATGAGAAGGGTGAAATGGTACCCAACCGAGTTCAAAACGGGTGGCGCGTTTGCATTGACTATCAGAGGCTAAACGCAGAAACCCAAAAGGATCACTTCCCATTGCCATTCATTGATCAAATGCTTGAGAGGTTAGAAAACCACCCCTTCTATTGCTTTTTGGATGGGTAGTCGGGGTACTTTCAAGTGGCTATTACCCGGAAGACCAAGAAAAGACCACCTTCACGTGCCCCTTTTGTATGTTTGCTTACTGGTGTATGCCTTTCGAGTTATGTAATGCCCCCGCAACTTTCCAAAGGTGTATGGTAAGCATTTTCTCAGAATTTGTTGAAAATTTTGTCGAGGTATTCATGGATGATTTCACCATTCATGGTAATTCTTTTGACAACTATTTAGCAATTTGCCACAAGTTCTTAAACGTTGCATTGATACTAATCTTGTGTTAAATACTGAGAAGTGTCATTTTATGGTAGATCAAGGCATTGTCTTAGGCCATGTTGTCTCCTCTAAGGGTATTGAGGTTGACAAGGCAAAGATAGACACAATTCAAACTTTGCCTTATCCTACTAATGTGCGCGAAGTGCGCTCTTTTCTTGGTCATGCAGGATTCTATCGTTCAAGGACTTCTCGAAGATAGCATCTCCATTATGCAAGTTGGTACAACAAGAGGTGGAATTTGTAATGGATGAGGGTTCTAAAAGGACCTTCGATACATTGAAAGGAAGGTTAGTTTCGGCCCCTATTAAACACCCCCCAGATTGGTCATTGCCTTTTCAGATTATGTGCAATGCGAGTGATTATGCCGTTGGAGCGGTGCTTGGTCAAAGGGTGGGAAGAGCACCTCACGCCATCTACTACACATCTATGTCTCTCAATGAAGCCCAAAGAAACTATTCCACGACTGAAAATGAGTTGCTAGCAGTGATATTTTCCTTGGAGAAATTTCGATCTCACTTGCCTGGTACAAAAGTTATTGTGTGTACTGACTATGCAATGCTTCATCAATTAATGAAAAATAAAGAAGCCAAGCCAAGATTGATTAGGTGGATCCTGCTTTTTAGCAAATTTGAGTTGGAGGTGCGAGACAAGAAGGGCGCGGAAAACCTTGTGGCCGATCATTTGAGCCGGTTAACTCAATGCCAAGATATTGAGGTAAATCCTGCAATGAAGGAGCAATTATGGGAGGAATTCCCTGATGAACAATTGTTCACCATTAGGGATCTCCAACCGTGGTATGCCGACATTGTAAATTTTCTTATCGCCGGTAAATTCCCTCCTCATTTTTCTAAGGCCCAAAAGGATAAATTAAAGAGTGATGCTAAGTATTATGTGTGTGATGATCCCTTTTTGTGGAGACATTGTGCAGATCAAGTTGTTAGGAGATGTATCCCTGATAATGAAGTACACTCAATTCTTGAATTTTGTCATTCTCATGCATGTGGTGGTCATCTTGGAGCAAAGAAGACCGCTAGCAAAGTTTTAGAAAGTGGGTTTTATTGGCCTACATTGAATAAGCCTATATACACCTTTTGCAAATCTTATGATGAATGCCAGAGAGTTGGAAATATCTCCACTAGGAATGAAATTCCACAAAGGCCTATTCTGTATTGTGAAATCTTTGATGTTTGGGGTATTGACTTAATGGGACCTTTCCCTAGTTCTTATGGCTTTACATATATTCTTCTTGCCGTTGATTATGTGTCGAAGTGGGTTGAAGCAAAACCCACTAGGACTGACGATTCTAAAGTGGTTGCAGAATTCCTGAAAGATAACATCTTCTCTAGGTTTGGGGTACCCCGAGCCCTGATTAGTGACCGTGGCACCCATTTTTGCAATCGGACCATAGAGGCACTCTTGAAGAAGTATGGCATCACTCACAAGACATCCACTGCCTATCACCCGTAATCCAATGAGCAAGCTGAAGTTTCCAATCGGTAAATCAAGTCCATCCTTCAAAAATGGTTAATCCTAATCGGAAGGATTGGAGTTCTCGGTTGAATGATGCCTTGTGGGCGTATAAGATAGCTTATAAGACACCAATCGGTATGTCACCATACCGGTTAGTGTTTGATAAGCTCTGTCATCTACCGGTGGAAATTCAACATAAGGCTTACTAGGAGGTCTAATAATTAAATCTCAATATAGATGAGGCCGGTTTGCATAGGAAGCTACAATTGGATGAACTAGATGAGATTTAGAGGGAGTCCTATGAGAACGCCAAAATCTATAAAGAGAACACAAAGGTGTAGCACGACAAGATGCTCATTAGGAAGGAATTTGATGTTGGTCAAACGGTTCTCCTATTCCAATCCTGCCTTCGCCTATTCCCAGGTAAATTGAGGTCCCGATGGATCGGTCCTTTTGAGGTGGTTAAGGTATTCCCACATGGTACGTTGGAGATTCTAGATCGAGCTAAGTCCAATACATTCAAGATTAATGGAAAATGTTTGAAACCTTACCACGAGAATTTTGTGCTAGAAAAAGGAGAAGACGTTGATCTCCTCGATTCGATTTGTGAGTAAACCCCAAGAAGAGGGAGTAAGTCATGCTGACGATATTAAATAAACTTGGTTTTGATCGTCTGGATTGTCATTTGTGACTTTCCGTTGATGTTGCTTAGTTTTGGATTTTGCCATTAGTTTCATTGTTTTGCTTTGTGCTTTTCACGGGTTATTTTTCCATGATTTTGTAGCAATTTTGAAGCCAAGGCATTGGACTTTTGAAGGGAGAAATTCTTGGAGTCAAGAAGGAAAAACTTGGACAAGAGAAGAAATCATAAAAATTTCTAAGTACCAGGTTAGTAGTCTGCCCCGAGTCGCGACCACATCGTTGCGAGTAGTGATGGGTTCAGTAATTTTTGGTGAGATTTCAGCTTTCAGCCTCCACTTTTTGCGAGTCACAATGGCCTCACCATGAGTCGCCATAGACCATTGCGAGTCACGATGAAGTGGTCGCGAGTCGCGACCAAATCAGGGATTTTGGCTGAAAAAATGGGTGTCTCGACCTCCACTTTTTGCGAGTCGTGATGGCCTCATCACGAGTCATGACAGACCATCGTGAGTCACGATGGTCTATCATGACTCGCGACGTAATAAAAAATTTTGTGTTATAATTCAGCTCCTAGCTTCCACTTTTCATGAGTCGCGATGAGCCCGCCGTGAGTCACGACTAACGAGTCCTCGAGAGAGCCCTCGAGACATCAGCCTCTCGAGACCAGTCATGCCCATAATCCCATCATCCCTCGAGACATTATCCCCTCGAGATCTCGGGTCCTCGAGGCCACAAACCCTCGACTCGAGCCAAAGCCCTCGAGATATTACCCCCTCGAGACCAGTCAAACCCGTAATTTCATCATCCCTTGAGACATCATCCTCTCGAGACCTCGGGTCCTCGAGGCCGCAAGCCCTCGACTCGAGCCTAACCTAAAAGTCCATCATCTCTCAAGATGTCACCCTCTTGAGACTTCGAATCCTCTAGGCCAGAAGCCCTCGAGACCAGTGAAGCCTTTTAACCCCTCAAGAACCACTTACCTCTCGAGCCCCTCGAGACCAGCTCCTCGAGACCAATGCCCCTCGAGACATCATCTTTCATCCTCGAGCCTAGCCAGACCCGAGCCCCTCGAGACCAAATCTTTCATCCTCGAGACCAGCCCCTCGAGACCAAAGCCCCACGAGACCAAATCTTTCATCCTCGAGACCAGCCTGACCCAAGCCCCTCGAGACATTATCTTTCATCCTTGAGCCTAGCCAGACCCAAGCCCTCCCCACCCATCATGAGTCACAACAAACACATTGCGAGTCGCAATGGGCGTACAACTCTTTTTAAAAAAATGGGCAGAACCCTTTTTGCCACACACATATCCACACTTCCGCTGCCGCTCTTCACCTTCCTCCGCCTTTCCTCCACCAAGCAACCGCCGCCCTCCGCTGCTCACAACCACCACTCCATACTCCCATCTATTCTTCCCAATCTCCACCCACAAATCACCATAAAACTTTGAAGAACACAAACCCTAGAATTTAGGGGTTTTGTTACTTTGGGCAATTCAATTTTGAATTAATTGTGGGCTTCCTCCTTTCTTCTTCCAAAACATCTAAGTGGTACATTTCTTCACTTTATTGAGCTTCAATTGTGATTATGAATGTATACTCTATTTATTGGATATTGTGTAGATTATGTGTGATGCCTTAGGAAATTAAATTGTTAGACCTTGGTTGATTTTAATGAATATCTTGTGCTTGCAATTTAATTTGATGGGTATTGTGTGCATATTTTTTGGTTGCAGTTTAGATTGTATATTTTGTGGTCACGGTTTGGATTGTATTGTGCTTGTTTGATTTTGGATTGCGTGCATTTGTGTTGCTTTGGCTGAGAATGGATTGTGACTTATGCTAAATATGAGGCATGTTGTCCCTTGGTTAAACATAGTTGTTATTTGGATAAAATGTTATTGTGCTTTGCAATGTTATTTTGCTTAGGGTAGTTTAGCCATGGGACGTGGATGTTGACATTGTGAATGTACTAATGGTAGCTAAACTAGTTGAGCACAATTGTGGTTTTGAGATATATCATATTGATTTCAACTATGTGAGAACTTCATGGACTTGAGAATATGGGCTTGTTGGACATAATATGGATTGTATATGCAATTGTGATTAGGACTTGAACTAGTTAACTTGATTTTGATTTGGATTGTGATGGTGAACTAGTTTAAGGTTGAGTATGAATTTGCAATATTTCATATACACATATTCCTGTGTGTATGACTTGTTTGCTGTGGTTGTTAGATATGACCCTCACAAAGAGCCCCAGGGGTCCTCCCCGAGGCAGGCGCACCGCCACTCTACCTCTGGCTCTAGCACCGGTTCCAAAATTGAGCCCCGTACCTCTCTCGCCAGATAGGTATATGGGTTTGACCCAGATCACCGGGTCCTATGCTGAAAGGTGGGAAGCCCTGGCGAATTGTCAACTCAAGGAGACGAGCTTTGTAGATGTACCCACACTAGATGCTCTTGGGCTCATCCAGCCTGCCAGATTCCTCCTCGCCAAGGGGGGAATGAAAGGGTTCATAAGTTGGAGTGCACCCTCTTATCGGAGATACACGCTAGAGTTCCTGTCCACAGTCAGGATTTGCAGTATGAGAGATGATCAACCATGTGAGAGGTATATTTCTTTCCACTTGGATGATATATCTAGGAAAATGACCCTCTTACAGATTGAGGAGGCGTTTGGATTTGACATTGTGAAGATACAGGCTAGGCTGGACCCACAGGCTTAGGAGCGATCGATCAAGGATAACATGCAATTTTGGAATGTCATCAACATGAAGCCAAAGAACTCCCATGATAAAAGTAGTGCCATTATCCACCTTGCACTCCGTTATGTGCACCGACTGTTGGCTGGCACAGTACTTTGCTCTGTGGAGTCGACGAATGTGCCAGACAATGACATTTATTTTCTATAGCACTTAATGAGTGAGGGACCAGGATACGGGTTATGGGCTGAGTTATTGATGAAGAGAATCATGGAGGTGGCAGGAAAGCTAAAGGGGAAGATCATGGTCAGAGGCATGATAGGCCTCTTAGCAGAGTACTTAGGATTGGTTCCTCCAGCCGACTTTCTGCGCTTAGGGAGGCAAACTTCCTACCTTATCAGTTCTGAGAGGTTAGTTAGATTTGAGATGCTCAGTGCCACCTGGACCACAGAGCTATTCCTTTGGTTGTATGGCGCGAGAAAGGTCACATTCGTGGCACTTCCTTAGCCCAATAAGACGAAGCTGGAATTTGATACACCTCTAGGAGACTTGGAGATTTCACTTGACTCCTAATGTAGAGATGACTTCCAGGGAAAGCTCCATGAACTTGGCCCATCTCCCATCCAGCACGATGATAGCACCCTACCTTTCTCTGAGTGACAGCAGCATCAGCACTCCCGGCAGCCTCCACCGGACTTCTATGAGCGGATGATGCTGACTATGCCGGATGGATTCCTCCACTAGGACAACATGATATTGGAGCATAATGTGTTTGTCTCCTAGACCTTGATCGACATGGATGGGGAGATTAATCACCTGTCAGCTCGCATCCATGAGATGCAGTCCCAGGCAAGTGGTGTCTCAGGCCCTGATTCGGGAGTAGAGAGGTGGAGAGCTTAGAGGCAGAGGAGCATGGAGTGGCTGGCTCATTATCAATAGCACTATTTTGGCGTTGGCCCTTCTTTCTCACATCAGTGATTTGTGAGCACCATATCTTTACCCTTTCCATACTTTACTTTGTACGTTTTTTCCCTATTGTCTACATTAAGGGCAATGTAGTGTTCTAAGTATGGGGAGGGGTATCTACTTTGAGGTGATTGGGGTTGAAGATACTTTTGGATAACTCTTTTGTTTTGTTTTGGATATTTTTCCCTTTTGTTTTGGGATGTTTTTCTTTTGATATACTTGGATAATGTTGGCTTTGATACTTTTCTTAGCCTTAAAATTTGGAAAGCACTTTGCTACTTTTTGGATTGGAGAAACATGAAAAATTTGAAAAAAAATATAAAATGAAAAAAACAAATAAATAAAAAGAATCCCGCTAAGTTGAAAACCCGAGAGGGCATCTTAGGCAACATTGGGGGACCCGGATAGGTCAAAAACCCAAGAGGGCAACCTAGGCAAAAATGAGAGGCCAAATATGTGGAATAAAGTGAGATGTAAGTCGAAAACAAAAACATGACGTGTGGCTTGGATTAAAACCCGAAAGGGCTCCTAGGCAAAATGAGAGAAAATGAGAGAAATTGAAAAATGATAAGTTGTCGCTCATTTGCCAGCGTTGGATTCATAAGGTTGTGGTGACCATACGGATGGATCGGGTAACTTGACATCTTGAGGATCTTATGGGAGTGAAAAATTTAGCGGGAGAAGACGAAGTAAGTTATGAAACTCTTGATCATTAATATGCTTTGTTTTTAGGTTGATATGTTGATATAAAGTGGAGCATACATTTTGAACCTTATACATGTCTTTAGCTTCACCTTGTATCATTGGATTTGGGATTGTCAATTCGGGATTTGGAGATGTTTTCGGGATATGAATGAATTGATGGGTTGATATGGTTTGGGTAGATTTAGGAATGGGGGATGTGGGAAACTTCTCATTTAACCTTAACATTGGGATGTGAGATATTGAAAGTTTTGTGGGGTATTAATTTGGGGGAATAGTAGTTAGGATGTGGATACGTCATTTCCTTCGTATGCTTGGATCTTTTCTTACTCGAGGGCGAGTAAGGTTTAAGTGTGGGGAGGTTTGATATGTCTATTTTATATGCATTATTTAGTACTGTTTTGGGTCACTTTTGTGCCCTTTTATTATCAAGAGCTTGTGTTTTACCTTGAAATTCTCTTAGGAGGGGTAAGAGCAATTTTATGCTCTTTTACCTTTTCTAAGTGGATTTTGCGTGACATGGGAAGAACATAGAGGCATGAAGATCGGAGGCCATTAAAGATCACATTTTTGAAGACTTTTGAAGACTTGCTTCGAAGACATGGAGACTAGAGGCCATCGAAGACCATTTTTGAAGACATTGAAGACTTGAAAAACAAGAGGAATTGCTATGAAGTTAAATGTTTACCACAAGAAGAAGGAAAGAAAACAGGATTAAATTCTGGCACTCGTCGCGAGCCCATCGCGACGAGCCCGCGACAAGCCCGTTGCGAGTCGCGACCAACGGGTGGCCAGAATCTAACCTTATCATTTTTGTACTGTAAATATCACTCTCGTTCCTCTCATTCATATCTTCTTTATCTGCATTTTTGGTGCTATTTAATACCCAATTTTCTTCCATTTTCATCTTTGAATTCTCTTGTATTTTGCTTAGCTATTTTGCATTAATTAGTAATGAACTCTTGTAGCTAAATCTAGTTCTTGGGAGCAATTGACTAATACTTCCAAGCCCGTGTCTTAAGAACAATTTGTAGCCTATTTAATACTCTTACTATTATGCGTTTATGGAGCATTGAATGTGTTTGTTAATGTCATTAATGTTATTGAAAGCTTGAGTATATGAAGTACTTGTATGATATGCTTGTTAGAGTTTGGGGAAATGGGTTGATTTCCCCTTTTATTGATAGGAATCCAAGAGTATGATTTAGAGCTTTCGATTGTGTTGATGGATTGATAATTTCTAGATAAATATGATAATGTTGAACTCTTTGTCGTGTTTGTTGCTTGTAGCAAATGAGAGAAGTCTATGAATGTCAATCGTTCTTGACTAATCTTGTGTAAATGCATGAATTAGTTAAATGCTTAGACACGATGTAGTGTTTATAAGTGTTGCCAAGCTTGTTGATTCTTCATGCTAAATGCCATCAATGGGATACTTTTAGTCATGTTTCGACTATGGGAGTTATTGGTGAGGTTTGGCAAGAGTTTTCGAATTCACTATTGCAAACTACTATCTAAGAATGATAGAAGTTTAGTCTTCACAACAAGTAGTGAAAGTAGTAATTAGGTTGCATGTTCAATGATGGATAAGAGGCTTGGAAGTGGAAGTCAATTGCGCCCAAGGTTCCATTAATTGTTGTTTTCATTGTATCTTTAGTTGTATTGTATGATTATCATAGTTCTTTTGCTTTGCTAGTTGTTGTATTTTAATTTGATAACTTAGGATCTAACAAACCAATCCCCCCTTATTTACATGCTTTTATATGTATCTATGTATGTATATGCCTAGTATGTTTTCTCCTATATATGTTTAAACACTTGAAAAGATCCCTCTTTTTGTGGACGACCCCGACTTGTCATTATCTACTTAATTGTTTATAGGAAGCATTAGGGTTTAAAAGTATTATGTTTGAGAGGTATGACGATGACCTCCCAGGCCTCTTATAACCCTAGCTTACTACTTTTGACTATCTCTACCCGCAACCTATCAGATTAATTTACGTAATCAGCTAAGACTAGTATGATGGCAAATAATCAGAGTATTACTCGGATCCCCCGTGTACACATACACGCAGATACATTCTCCATCACCATTTAATACATCCCAGGTTTCTCTTCCTAATGGGGCATCAATATTTGCACCAACATGAATATAGAATAGAGTGTGTGCTTATATGGAGTGTACTATTCATACGATTCTAACATTCAAGAACAAGTCACAATAATATCATAAGCACAAATATTAGGATGAACTAAGAAATCTCACAAAGCATTAAACAACCATGGATGAAATTTTGTCCCCAAGCTATAAAAACTACTTCCTAGACATGGAATTTAAATGAAGATTTGAATTCCACATCTTAGGATTAAAAGAAAAGAAAAAGAAAGAAACGAAAAAGGAGAGAATGTTTCTCTCTCTAGAACGCTCTCCTAATTACAAGAGTAAAATGAAAATATGATCCAAACCTCTAACCCTAGTAGACTAAGGCTTATATATATAGTAGTAGGGGAATGTGCCTAAAAATAAGCCCAAAATTGGCCTAAATTATGTAAACCCTAGTTCAACCACAACCTGGTGCAGACTATCGTGGATGGCGTGGTTCGCGCCTGTACTATGTCCATGCTGGCACGGGTTGCCAGATCAGGTGTGATGTGCCCATTTTATACGGTTATATTAGGACTTTTAGGATTCACTTTTGTACACTTTTGTGCTCTAAATGTGACATTTTGCCGTGAAATTATCTAAGGAGGGTTAAAAGCGACTTTTACATTTTTATCACTTTTTAGAGAATTTTGTGTGACAAGGTAATTTGTTTGAAGAATTTGAAAACTTTGAAGACTTTGAAGAATATCTTTGAAGATTTGAAGGCTTGGATTTGAGCTTTTTGAAGATATGAAGAATTGAAGAAGTGAAGAGAAGAGAAGGATATGAGATATAAAAGAGAAAGAAGAAATAATACTGGAATTTGTGTCCGTCGCGAGACCGTCGCGACATGCGATGGTACGTCGTGAGCTCATCGTGAGCACATCGTGACTCGCGATGGACGAGTGGTCTGAATTTCTTCTTGATTTTTGTGCTATAAATGCTCCCCTTATCCTCTCCTCTTCAACAGCTTCTGCCCAGTTCTTTCTTCTGCATTTTTGAGTGTTTAAACCCTAGGTTTTCTCTTCTTTCTCTTCTTAGTTTTTGTAGATTAATTATGTCTTTTAGTTCTCTAGCTTAGTTTTATCTTGGGAACAAAGGATTGAAGCTTCCATTTTTATGTAGTAAGAACCATATTGAGCTTTGAATGTGAATTGTTAATTGCATTGATGTTGTTGGAAGCTTGAGTAAATGAATTGGTTGTATGATTACTTGTTGTGGTTGGGAGAAAGTAGCTAATTCTCACCTCTTTTAATGTGGAATCCAAGAGCATGAGTTAGAGCTTCTAAATGATGTTGGTGTGTTGATAATTGCTAGATGAATGTGATGATGTCGAACTCGTTGTCATGTTTTTTTTAGGTAGCAAATGAGAGAAGTCTATAAATGTCGATCATTCTTGACTAATCTTGTGTAAATGCATGAATTGGTTAAATGCTTAGATACGGTGTAGTATTTATAAGTGTTGCCAAGCTTGTTGATTCTTCGTGCTAAATGCCATTAATGGGATACTCTTAGTCCTAAGGGAGTCATTGGTGAGGTTTGACAAGAGATGTCGAATTCACTCTTGCAAACTACTATATAAGAAGGATAGAAGATTTATCTTCACAACAAGTAGTTGAAGTAGTGAATAGATTGTTTCACTAGTTCTTGAATCCTTTATTATTTAGCATTTATGTATTCTTGATGCTATGTTTCACTTCATTTATGTCATGGGTTGTTTGAGAATAGGAAGTGTTTTTATGATTGAAGTGTTCGGATGTTAGGAAAGTGACGAATTCCTTAGCTCCTTTGCATGAAAATCTATGAACATGAACTTAGAACTTCTTGTGCATAATGTGTTGTGATTCTTGCTAGATAAGTATGTTAATGTTAAGCCAAGTAATGAATATGATAGAATGAGGGAATGGTTCAATGATCTACATTAGGTTTGGAAGTGGATATCAATTGCCCCCAAGGCTTTATCTTTGTAGTTTTAAACCCCTTTTTCTTAGTTTTTTTGATGATTAGCCTAGTTACTTGGCTTTGCTAGTTATCTTGTCTTTTTAATTTCATAACTTAGGACCACCAAACAACCAAACCCCCCCATTTACATGCTTTCATATGTATGTATATATGTCTACTCCTAGCCTAATATCAACCTTTTGTGCCTAAACGCTTAGGAAGATCCCTCTTCTTTTTGGATGACCCCAACTTGCCACTATCTACTTAGTTGTAGATAGTAAGATTCTAGGGCTTATAAATATTAACTTTGAGAGGTAAGGCGGCGACCTCCCAAATTTTGGCACCGCTGCCGGGGAAGAGGCGTTTATTTTTAAATGTTTGGGCATTTTTGGGTGCACATTAGCTAGTTGTTTTTATTTTCCACTTCATGGTGGTTGTTTTTGTTCGGAGTAGGTATTGCTTGAGTTCTTGGTGAGCTTTTATCGAGAACACTTGCAATATGATTTCAGACTTTCGAAAAAAAAATTCTTTTAAAAATGGAGTGCCTCACCTTGAGGGAACTCATGATGAGAAGAGAGGCTCAACAAGCAAGGTTTTGTTGGATGTGTCATTCTGACCATCCTACCGAGTCTTGCTATTTTTTGTGGGAAGAGCACTATGAGGGAGGAGAACCCTTAGTTTCCAAAACCAAGGATATTATGAGGTGTGCTACCAAGAGGTAGGAGATGTTGGTTTTCAAGGGCAAGATGCTCAAGAATGGTATCCATACCACAATCCTTACAATCCGGAATGGAGTGGTAGTCCGGATTGGTGGTATGAGAATAAGCCGGAAAACCAACTACACGAGCAGACTAGTTGGCCATCACCACATTATACCATACCCCAAAACCAAGCTCAACAAGGATGTTCAAGTTTGACACGTGAGGAAGTCATGAATACAATAGCAAACTTGAACTCCTCTACTAGTGAGGAGCCGGACACTCAGCTCTCCTCTAGTGTTGAGGCTATTGAGGGGTATGTGAGGAGTATATTAGAAGTGTTGGCCCGAATGGAAACTCGTGATTATGAAAATACACCATCCCAAATCAAACTCGAGGATTCAGTGAGTGAGGTCACCATGGGAAATGACTTCAAGTTCGAAGGGGATGAGGAGTTGGTTGTTGAGGATAGAAAAATGGAGGAAGAGGTGATTGTGCTACATTCATTAGCATCGTCACCCCTTCTCCCACCTAGTAAACCAACTCTATCATTTTCAAAAGTTTTGAGGGAGACGAGAGAGGAGCCGAAAGATTATCCCAAGCCTTCTAACCACTCAACTCCCTTCAAACCTTCTCCACCTCAACAAAACTTTCCTCTTGAAAGTTTTGTACCCCCACCTCTCTACTTTTGGAAGCTCATGGTGAAGGGGTTCAAGCCTTCACCATATGGATAACATTAGGGTCGTGTCGACGACCTTAAATATACGGAGCTTTGTCGTGCCAACCACGTAAATAAATTTGGCCTTTGTTTTAGTTTTTGTTGTTTAGTTTTTGTTATTTAGTCTTGTTCTTTTTATTGTGTGTTTCTCTATGATATTGTAGCAAAGTGTAGTGTATTGCATTGGAGGATATGAAGGAATAAGATCCATAAGAGAGGGGAGAGAGCTTGGTAAGAAAGAATTTTTCCAAGGGCTGGGAAACCCTGTCGTCGCGATGGCCTCGTTGCGAGTCGCGACGAACAGGGGAGCAAAATCCATTCCCAGCACCAGCTTTCCGCGAGCCACGACGGCGTCACGATGGCCCATCGCGAGTCGCGACGGGGAGGTCGCACGTTGTGACGAGATCAGAACTTGTGTGCTAAAAATTTGCTCCCGGCCTCCACATTCCGCGAGCCGCGATGGCCTAGCGATGGACCATTGCGAGTCGCGACCACGTCTTCCCTTGCTGCTCAATTTTTCATAAACCTTCAATCTTCTCCATTTCTCCGCCTCTCACCATTTCACCTCCGTTCATTCCTCCACCACCCTACATATATCGACATATGAACATTCTTGCATCTTTACAGTACCTTTGTTAATTGTAGTATGCCGACTACATCATTGTGACTGTAATTGCATATCCTATAATGATGCTTGTATATATGCCGACATATGTTGGATATTTTTAATGGATAATTTTGTAGTGGTGATTGTAGGGTGGATTGGTTGTTCTTTGAGAATACTATGGTTATTAATTCTTTATGCTAAACCTAGTATTACAAATTCTTATGTACTTGTGAGTTTGATGTTGTTCTCTGTGGTGTAGTCTTGATCAAACGGCGCCAAGGAGGCTATGTTTTGCTCGAAGGGTGAGTTCGTCTACTACATTTTGGCTCCCCTTTTCGGCTCCGAAACTAATGGCGGGACCGATTCTATACAAGTGCATGGGATTGTGCCATATCACCGGCGACTACGCGGATAAGCGGGTGTCACTCTACCTCTTGCCTTGAATTTTTATTGTTTTTGCCTTACATGTTTACATTGAGGGAAATGTAATGTTTTAAGTGTGGGGAGGGGTTAGAGGACTCAATGCATGCTAGCTTGTTTTGGAATGCTTTTTGCTACTTTTGATTGGAAAAACATAAAAAAAGAAAAAAAAGAAAAGAAGAAAACCCGCTAAGTTGAAAATCCGAGAGGGCAACTTAGGCGACATTGGGGGCCCGGATAGGTCGAAAACCCGAAAGGGCGGCCTAGGAAAAAATGAGAGGATAAAATGTGCGGAAAAAGGTGAGATGTGAGCCGAAGAAACATGATGTTTGGCTAGGATGAAAGCTCGAAAGGGCTCCTAGGCAAAATGAGAGAAAAAGAGAGAAAAGGATAATGCTATGATTTCACTCATTTGCCGGCATTGGAGCCATAAGGTTGCAGTTGTCATACAGATGGATCGGGTAGCTCAACATCTAGAGACCTCTTGGGATTGGATAACTTAGGGGGTTAGGAAACGAAGTTTGGTTATGAAATTCTTGATTCCTTTATACTTTGTTTTATGTTGATATATTGGCATTAGGTGAAGTATGTGCTTAAACCACTTAAATGGTTTTAACTTCATTTTGTGTCATTGGACTTTGGGAATATCAATTCGGGACTTTGAAACATTTTTATGGGTAGTGAATTGATAAGTGGTAGGTTTGGTTAGATTTAGGATTGGGGTTGTGTGTGTGAAAAATTCTCATGTGAGCTTTGATTTTGGAATTTATGATATTGAGAGTTTTTGTGAGGCTTTGATTGGGGGAATATTAGTTTAGGATATGGACATATGAATTCCTCCGTGTACTTGAATCTTTTCTTACTCGAGGGCGAGTAAGGTTTAAGTGCGGGGAGGTTTGATGTGCCCATTTTATACGGTTATATTAGGACTTTTGGAATTCACTTTTGTACACTTTTGTGCTCTAAATGTGATATTTTGCCTTGAAATTATCTAAGGAGGGTTAAAAGCGACTTTTACGTTTTTATCACTTTTTAGAGAATTTTGTGTGACAAGGTAATTTGTTTTTAGACTTTGAAAACTTTGGAGACTTTGAAGAATATCTTTGAAGATTTGAAGATTCGAAGACTTGGATTTGAGCTTTTTGAAGATATGAAGAATTGAAGAAGTGAAGAGAAGAGAAGGATATGAGATATAAAAGAGAAAGAAGAAATAATGCTGGAATTCGTGTCCGTCGCGAGACCGTCGCGACACGTGATGGTACATCGCGAGCTCGTCGCGACTCGTGACGGATGAGTGGTCTGAATTTCTTCTTAATTTTGTGCTATAAATACCCCCCTTATCCTCTCCTCTTCAACTGCTTCTGCCCAGTTCTTTCTTCTGCATTTTTGGGTGTTAAAACCCTAGGTTTTCTCTTCTTTCTTTTCTTAGTTTTTGTAGATTAATTATGTCTTTTAGTTCTCTAGCTTAGTTTTATCTTGGGAGCAAATGATTGAAGCTTCCATTTCTATGTAGTAAGAACCATATCTATCTATTTAGTGTTTTTGCTATTGTGCATTCATTGAGCTTTGAATGTGAATTGTTAATTGCATTGATGTTGTTGGAAGCTTGAGTATATGAATTGGTTGTATGATTACTTGTTGTGGTTGGGAGAAAGTAGCTAATTCTCCCCCCTTTTAATGTGGAATCCAAGAGCATGAGTTAGAGCTTCTAAATGATGTTGGTGTGTTGATAATTGCTAGATGAATGTGATGATGTCGAACTCGTTGTCATGTTTGTTTTAGGTAGAAAATGAGAGAAGTCTATGAATGTCGATAATTCTTTACTAATCTTGTGTAAATGCATGAATTGGTTAAATGCTTAGATACGGTGTAGTATTTATAAGTGTTGCCAAGCTTGTTGATTCTTCGTGCTAAATGCCATCAATGGGATACTCTTAGTCCTAAGGGAGTCATTGGTGAGGTTTGACAAGAGATGTCGAATTCACTCTTTCAAACTACTATCTAAGAAGGATAGAAGATTTATCTTCACAACAAGTAGTTGAAATAGTGAATAGATTGTTTCACTAGTTCTTGAAGCCTTTATTATTTAGCATTTATGTATTCTTGATGCTATGTTTCACTTCATTTATGTCATGGGTTGTTTGAGAATAGGAAGTGTTTTTATGATTGAAGTGTTCGGGTGTTAGGAAAGTGATGAATTCCTTAGCTCCTTTGCATGAAAATCTATGAACATGAACTTATAACTTCTTGTGCATAATGTGTTGTGATTCTTGCTAGATAAGTATGTTAATGTTAAGCCAAGTAATGAATGTGATAGAATGAGTGAATGGTTCAATGATCTACATTAGGTTTGAAAGTGGATATCAATTGCCCCCAAGGCTTTATCTTTGTAGTTTTAAGCCCCTTTTTCTTAGTTTTGTTTGATGATTAGCCTAGTTACTTGGCTTTGCTAGTTATCTTGTCTTTTTAATTTCATAACTTAGGACCACCAAACAACCAAACCCCCCATTTACATGCTTTTATATGTATGTATATATGTCTACTCCTAGTATAATATCAACCTTTTGTGCCTAAACGCTTAGGAAGATCCCTCTTCTTCGTGGACGACCCCGACTTGCCGCTATCTACTTAGTTGTAGATAGTAAGCATTTAGGGCTTACAAATATTAACTTTGAGAGGTAAGGCGACGACCTCCCAAGGTACGGTCCGTGCTTTCTGTATGGTGCGGGCCATCTGCTCTGGCATGGTTCATGTATCTCCCTTGGTGCAGTCCGTGTCACCCCCTATGGGCCGTGTTCGTGCGGTCCGCATCGTTTAGCACATGCCGTCATCAGAGTCATCATTTTTGCACTTCTGATCCACGGGATGTGACGTTTTACACGGACTATCATCAGAAACCTCATTTTCTCAGTAACATAATATGGACCGCCTGATTCTTCACATCCCATCAGACGATCTTGACATTTTTCACTTGGAACGGCGCGGGCCATAAAAAATGAGATGGTCCGCGCCCATACTTAATTAGTCAAATTTTTAGTGAAATGTTGAAGTTATATGCGTGGCCCATCGTGTTTGGTGCGGTCCATGTAAACTCCTTAGCATGGTTTATGGCAAAGGCATTTGGCATGGACCACATCATCTAGTGTGGGCGGTGTGTGCCATCCATGAATAGTCCGCGCCGACCCATTTGTACTTCGGCCGGCTGAACTTCTTTCCTTTGCTACGGGTGAACCGTGAGTCTGTTTTGAGAGTTCTTGTAGTCGATTTTATTGTTCAGGTTAAAGCATTTGGTTTGGGAGGTGGGGACGTGGACGTGGATTGATCGCAATGTCCCTAAAGGGGATATGGATGTGCCTCCCACACCCAGGTTCGGGGTGTCTCCATTAGCTTCCACAACAATGGATGTTCACCCCACCATTATTCCTGCCCCCTGACGGGTATAAAAGTTTTGAGGTTTTTTTTATTCTAAATTATTATTAATTAAAATTTTAATTATGTAACTAATTTCTTATCCCATAGAACTTAAACAAAAGGTCCGGGGCATCCTACTAAAGGACATGTCCGAGACCAAGGCCATGACACTGTGCATGGAACCCGCTATGCATAAGCTTATGGAAGAATTGGCGGTGCTGAAGTCTATGATTGCCGATGCAATCAATGAAATTGCAGGGGATGAGGGGCTTGAGGATGAAATGCCCGAGTTTGACAAGGATGGGCTAGATACCACAGATGATGAATGAGGGTCTAGCACCAACGATTGCGAGTCTTCCACTGAAGAGTCAGTGGCTAATTCTCAAGATGATGGAAGTAGTTTGTCAGCAGATGATGTTATCCCACCCGAGTCACCACCCTATTGATTGCCATGGATCATACGTTAGTTTGTCGTAGAAGATGAAGAATGTTAGTTTGGATTTTATTTAGATTCTATGTTTTTTGTTTAATTTTGATTTTGATGGGATGTTATATGGTACTAAGAATTATGTGTTTTAGATGTATATACGTACCTAGCTTTAGTCTTAATGATGTAACTTGATGAAATTTGAGACTGGCAGTGGTGTACTTGGAATGGAACCTTTAGATGGTACATTCCAAGTTTTGGCTGTATTAGTTAAATATAGTGAATTTATTAGGTATGATAGATATGTGCGACGTCGCGCTCCATTTGCACAACATGATTTGGAGTTAACAGACATGTCACTGATTTACATGCGATATCGCATAAATTAATTAATTTGAATAAATTTAGGCACGGGTTTGGGCCGAGGGGCATGTGCGACTTTGCATGGTGGAAAATTTGGCGTCGCTCCCTATGTCGGGAAGAATTTGGTAAAATCGACTGATGGTACAGAGTTGATCTTCTCATCACTGACTATTGCTGCTAGGTCGTACCCATATTGCCGATGTTGCAATTACGTCAGTAATAATTTTTACTTTAATTTTCAAGACTATTTGCTCTGGTTATCGTGAAATTGATGTAAAACCCCATTATTTACCTTGGTTTTTTAAAAACTGAGGTAAACAATATTATTTTCTTCAAAAACAATCGAGGTAAATAACGTTTTATCTCGGTTTTTTGAGCTAAGCCAAAAAACATAGCTAAAAATGGCAAAATAATAGGTTTAGTTTCTTGTAGTGAGAAAAGAAACCTTAACTTGGGCGTTAGAGCTTCTTCTTTGGGACCACCCCGGGGACTATTTTTTGTAGGTACTCAAAGAGAATGGACTAACCGCACCAATGTTTGGAACTATCATCACTCGGAAGGATCCCCCACATTAGTGGTGCGGTCTGTGGGGATGATTTTTTCTTTTTGGGTTTTTATAGTCCACGTCAGAGTTACCACCTGATCAGCAAGCATTCAAAAATTCTCCCATCCAATGAAGCCAACAAGCAACAAACTAACTTAATAGGCCAAGATCGCAGCAATGGTACAACCGCACACTTACACGCTCGTCACGCGTAGGCATATATGTGACAAATGTACGCTTCATATGGAAGATAGCTCACATATATACAAGATGATGCATAATTCAAGGAATTATGAGAATCTCCCACCCTTTCTGAGATGTAGTTATAAGGATTGTTTAACCACAGAACTAGGTATGCTAAATCAAGAAGAGGAACATAAAAAACCGATTTAGTGGGGCCTGGCATAATCATGCCCTGGCAAACTACTTAAAATAAAGAAAAAAGGCAAACATTGAAGCAGTGAAAAAATTAGACCCTCATAAAGAGAAGTAGCGATGTATGGATAATGCCACAAGGTATTACCATGTATTGAAGACTTAAAACACTAGTCCTGGTTCATTGTACCTAGTTTATAGAAATAGTTTACTTTCCCTAATCAGTGGGATTTCTTACGTGTAAATCTTATCCTTAGAACTAGCATTTGTAGTATAAATAGATACGTACAGAGATGAATAAAATCAACCATTCACATCATATCTTTTACATGGTATCAGTATAGCCTCATTTTCACATCTCTATAAACCCTCATCATGGCTGACAACAATCAATCCGGCCAAAATGCTTCTGCCTCCTCCATCCTCTTCACAGCCTCCGGCGGCGCCTCGGCAAACTTACAATTTCCGGCCCTGGCTGTTCGCTTGGACCACACCAACTACTTCCTTTAGCGCAGCACGGTTCGTTCGGCTCTGGAAGCCTACGAACTGGAGGATTTTCTCGTCCCCGGCAATGCTCCATCTTCGTTCATCACGCTGAAGGAATCCACCTCTACACCAGCTGCAAACCTAGACTTTACGTCATGGAAAAGAAAGGATCGACTTGTTCTCTTGTGGCTTCGATCAACCCTCACAACCCCTATGCTCGGTCACGTCGCTAGGGCAACATCAACCTCTGAATGTTGGATCATTCTCGAACAAATGTTTCACTCACAAACTCTGGCTCGTCAAATGCATCTCAAACAGCAACTTCAGATGCTTCAAAAGGGCTCTCTGTCCACTCTTGACTATGTTGAGAAAAAGCGCGCCATCTCGGACTCATTGGCTGAATGCCTCACGGTGGTCTCCGACAATGACTTTGTGTCCTTCATCATCTACGGGCTAGGCCTTGAATATGGCGCATTTCGAACCGCCGTAGCCATGCGCACCACTCCAGTCACGTCGAATGAACTGCTCGGCTTGCTGCTACATGAGGAGCAGCGCCTTCTGGAGTCCTCTTCTGATGTGGCTGTGCCGACGGCGTTCTACTCCAACCGCCGTGCACCAGGCCGAGCCCCTGCCGCTGCCTCTCAGCCCACTTTAGGGATGGACGACTCTAACGCTGACCGCGGCTCCGATTCCATCTCTCTCAAATGCGACATCTCTGAGAAGCCCAATCACAGTGGGCGGAACTGTCACAATAGGCTCAACATCGCGGCCTATCCTCCGACCAGCCGTCGTGCAGCTGAACGCCAGCGTCAGTTCCAGTCCTCGGCAAAGACAGCCTACACGGTTTACAACTCCAGCGGCGGCGCGTCTCCATCGGCACTCCAGGACCCGTGGGTGATCGACTCAGGTGCTTCACATCATGTCACTGCTGATCTAGGCAATCTGAACCTGCATTCAGACTACACTGGAGCTGACAATTTGTTCGTCGAAAATGGTAAGTCCCTCCCTATTACTCATTTAGGTCACTCTACTTTAAATGCACAACATGCTTCTAATTCCTTGTCATTAAATGAAATCCTAGTTGTCCCAAAAATATCCAAAAATTTGCTAAGTGTCTCTAAACTTTGCAAAGACAATAATGTGTTTCTTGAATTTCATCATGACCGTTGCTATGTTAAGAGTTGGCAGGGAGAGACGTTGCTAAAGGAATAGTTGATGATGGTCTGTATCGAATCCCAGCCAGTTTGTCCTCTTCCAGCCCTCCTCGCATTTTTGTTGGAGAACGAGCCTCAGTGGAATGTTGGCATCATCGCTTCGCTCACCCACATGAAAACGTTTTACGTAGCCAGTTATCACGTTTCAACTTACCTGTTTCTTCAAACAATAAACTTATTTCTATTTGTGATGCTTGTCAGTTAGGCAAAAGCCACAAGCTATTTCTTCCCTCTAGTTATGTTCCCTCAAAACTTCCTTTTGATTTGATTTATTCTGATGTGTGGGGCCCTGCCTCGGTACCTTCTCTCAATGGCAATAGATACTTTGTTCTTTTCATTGATGACTGCACAAAATTTGTTTGGGTTTACTTTCTCACTGCCAAATCTCAAGTCTTTCAGGCCTTTTCTCTATTCAAATCCATGGTTGAAACACAATTTTCTACAAAAATTAAAGCTTTTCAATCTGACTGGGGAGGGGAATATCAAAATGTCTCTACCTTTCTCAAAAATCATGGTATTTTGCATAGAGTTTCTTGTCCCCACACCCCTGAACAAAATGGTGCTGCTGAAAGACGTAATCGCATTGTCGTTGAAAAAGGCCTTGCTCTACTCTCCCACTCTCATCTCTCAATCTCATTCTAGGAACATGCCTTCCAAACTGCCATCTTCCTTCACAATCGTACCATAACTCCTACCCTCGCCAATGAATCTCCCTACACTCGACTTTATCATAGCCAACCAGACTATCTGTTTCTCAAATCCTTCGGTTGTCTTTGTTATCCTTACCTTCGTCCATATAACAGCAACAAGTTGGAGTTTCGCTCTGTTGCTTGCATCTTCGTAGGATACATCACCAAACACAAAGGATACCTTTGCTTTCATGTCCCCACCTCTCGCACCTATATATCCCGTCATGTTGTGTTCGATGAGTCTTCCTTTCCCTTTCCTGACCACAACTCCAAGTCCTCCCCATCACCCTTCTTCGATATATCCCTTCAAAGTCTGCACCTTGCCTCAGACATTTCTTCCTCACTTATCACTCCACCCGTCACCAATCACAGTCCCCCTCCATCTCCACGTAGTCTTTCTCCTAACCTCAGTCCCAGACTATCAATCAGTCCGTCATCATCACTCAGTCCGTCTCCTCCACCCAGTCCCACTCAGCTAATTTCATCGTCTCCGGCCCCTTCTCATCCTTCTACTCAGCCTTCTACTATCAGCTCTCATATAGCTCCCTCATATTTCCACTCGGCTGCCAACTCTACTCATGGTATGACAACTCGTGCGGAAACTGACTCTCTCAAGCCAAAGCTCTACAATGCTACAAAACACCCATTACCTTCTGACGGTTTCGATCTTGAACCAAAATCCTTTCTTCAGGCTAAAAAGAATCCTAATTGGCAGCATGCTATGCGGTTAGAGTATGATGCCTTAATGACTAATAGGACTTGGGACTTGGTGCCCAGGTCATGTGCCTCTAATCTTGTTGGTTGTAAGTGGATTTTCAGGATCAAGAAGAAACCCGATGGTTCAGTTGAGCGCTACAAAGCTCACCTTGTTGCAAAAGGCTTTAATCAGGAAGAGGTTCAGCCCTGTCATCAAACCCACTACCATTCGGGTGGTCCTCAGTTTGGCTGTTACTCAAAATTGGCCTCTTTGCCAGGTTGACATAAAAAATGCCTTCCTCAATGGTGTGTCTGAAACTGTATTCATGGAGCAACCACCTAGTTTTGTCTCACCGCAGCAGCCCTCTCATGTTTGCCATCTTCGAAAAGCTCTTTATGGTCTCAAAAAGGCACCACGAGCATGGTTTCAGAAGCTTAACCAGGCCCTTCTACGGCACAGCTTCAAACCATGTGTTTCAGACACCTCCCTCTTTATCAAACATCATGGGTCCGATGTCGTCTATGTTCGATGATCTCATCATCACTGGCTCGAGCTCCAAGTTCATTGATGAGTTTGTTGGCTATCTCCACTCGGTTTTTTCTTTGAAGGACTTGGGTGCTCTGAATTTTTTCTTTGGGATTGAAGTTCTTCGCAACTCTTCAGGTATACTTTTATCTCAACGGAAATACATTCTTGATCTTCTTGACAAGAGCAAAATGGTTGGTGCAAAACCAATTGCCTCTCCGACCATTCCGGGCTCGCGCCTCGTCATTGGTGATGATCCTTTCCCAGATGTCCATCTCTATCGCAGCATTGTAGGAGCTCTACAGTATGTCACCATTACCCGGCCTGAGCTTGCGTATTCAGTCAACCGGGTTTGTCAGTTCATGCATCAACCTTCAGAGATTCACTGGGCCGCTGTGAAATGCATACTATGGTATCTCAAAGGCACCATTGATGACGGCTTACTCTTTCGGCCATCTCGGGATGATTGCCTTGTATGTTTTACAGATGCCGGTTGGGCATCAGATCCTGATGATTGCCGCTCTCAACATGGATTTGCCATTTACCTTGGTGGTAATCTCATCAGCTGGTCCTCCCGTAAACAACAGGTTGTAGCCCGCTCTAGCACTGAAGCTGAGTACCGGGCGATCGCATTTGCCCCAGCGGAGCTCATCTGGCTTCAACAGCTTCTATCCGAAATGGCTGCCCCTGTCTCTCAGGCTCATATCCTCCTCTGTGATAATCTCAGTGCTACGTATCTTACTGCCAATCCGGTCTTTCATCAGCGGTCTAAACACATCAAGATTGATTTTCACTTTGTTCGAGAACAAGTCAAAGCTGGGGAACTTGTTGTTCGACATGCGAGCTCTGTTGATCAGATTGCTGACATCTTCACCAAGGCTTTGGGTTCTTCTCTCTTTGATAACCTGAAGTCCAAGCTTCTCGTTCGTACCTGATCGTGAGCTTGCGGGAGGGTATTGAAGACTTAAAACACTAGTCCTGGTTCATTGTACCTAGTTTATAGAAATAGTTTACTTTCCCTAATCAATGGGATTTCTTACGTGTAAATCTTATCCTTAGAACTAGCACTTGTAGTATAAATAGATACGTACAGAGATGAATAAAATCAACCATTCACATCATATCTTTTACACCCGTAAATGACTCGAAAACACACCTCAATTCAAATAATGCTCTCAGCCCATGCAACAAAAACAACTCTAGACTAAAAATTAGAAGCAAAAAATTATGAACAACTTTAGTAAGTGTAGAGGTATTAGTAACGGAAAAATAATATTGTCCCTAGGATAATAAAAGAAGTCGTTTCATGACCAAATTTTTTAAATTAATCTTAAATCCATAAAAAAAACTAAATAGTTCAGTAAAAATTTCCTTTCTAAACTAAGAAACTTTTGTTAGGGAAAATTACATCCGATTAATTGCGAACCTATTACATAGATAAATAGTAACCTAACCCCCTAGTTGTAAGCTAGCCAGGCCATTAAAACTTGAAGGGGAGCTAGCTAGACCATGGCCATTCTCCCACTACACCTCCATTATTGATAGACGTGCCCCTCATGAAGGGGCACCCTTCTCCTAATAAATACAAGCGGGTGTACCAACAAAAAGAAAATGATGGCTTCACTAGCACACTCGCTCCGTCGTGGTCCACAATTGAACGGACTCGTGAATTCAGTTCATCCTCCTTCACGTGTCCTCTAATTGTGTAGCCCATCGTTCCCTTAAAGCTTATTTACTGCAAGTCTGGACCTTCCCCCGCATTGATTCTCCTCAGCTCCCATACACATGGGTCCAATAGATGGAGATTATTCATCATCCTCCATCCCGACCCTACGTTTGCTAATCTCACCCTTTGATCCTGCACAAAAAACCATAAAACACACTAGATAATGAAACATATGAAAACACAAACCACTTAAGTGATATACACTTACAACAACATTAATATTACCCTAACATCCCCCAAGGCATATAACCCAAACTTACATCCCCAACAATCGGAGTAACTCTCCCAACACAAAATTAGTGAGATCCCCAACCCAAACCTGGGATAGCCTTGGCATCCGAAACCATCCACGCTTTTGGAAAATCACAACTTACAATGCAACAACAAAGAAACAAGACATAACTACAACTAAAAGAATACTCATGCTACAACCCTTTTTTATAGGCGTAAGCCAGCTTATGAAAAGGAAACCCCCAACATTAAAATGCTTGAAAGGTCATGTCCCCCCATTTCTCGAAATTGAACCACTTATTCTAGCCTTGGGAAATGACCGCAGTAATATTCTACACATTCCAACAAAAAGAACCTATAAAGACCAAGCTCATGTGTCACACTTATCAACAAGCCAATGGGAGGTTGTCCCCGTACCTGTCAAAGTTAATATTTATAAGCCCTAAATGCTTACTAACTACAACTAAGTAGATAGTGGCAAATCGGGGTCGTCCACAAAGAATAGTGATTTTCTTAAGCGTTTCAACATAAAAGGTTGATATTATGCTAGAAGTAAATATATATAGAGATATATAAAAGAAAGTAAATGGGGGGGGGGGTGTTTGGTTGATTTTTGGTCCTAAGTTATGAAAGTAAAAGACAAACTAACTAGCAAAGTCAAGTAACTATGCTAATCATCATACAAACTAAGAAAGGGGGGGGGGTAAAAACTACAAAAGATAAAGCCTTGGGGGCAATTGATATCCACTTCCAAACCTCATGTAGATCATTGAACCATTCACTCATTCTATCACATTCGTTACCTATGGGGAATGCTAAAACTTCCCATTCGAAGATCAACATTCATCCCTTCTTAATAGTAATTTCCAAAGACAAACAACGACCATTTGCAAACCTCATTTATAATCACTTTAGGAAAACCACACCATAAAGGTATTTCATCAACGACATTATACACGAAGAACCATAGATTTAATAACAAGCCATCTACCAAAGACATAGCCATTTAACCAAACATAGCATTCATTAGCTAAACCTAGAACAAACCACATTCAAGATTCAACATTTCATTGCATCGATAGGATACATATTAGAACGATCCACATTAACATACTTATCTAGCAAGAATTACAACACATTATACACTAGAAATTCGAAGTCCATGTTCTTGGATTTTCATGCCAAATGAGTTAAGAAATTTGAAACTTTCCTAACACCCTAACACTTCAATCATACAAACACTTCCTATTCTAATAAAACCCATGATATAAATGAAATAAAACATTACATTAAAACACACGAATGCTAAATAACAAATGCTTCAAGATAGAGTGAAATAGAGGTTCTTACTACATAAATATGGAAGTTTCAATCAATGGATCCCAAGATTAAATTAATCTAGATAATGAAAAGACAAGATTAACCTACAAAAATTAAGAAAAGAAAGAAAGGAAAACTAGGGGTTTGACCCTAGAAAATCGCAGGAAGAATAAGAGAGGAAGATGTGAGGATATGATTTAGTATTTATAGTACAAAAAGTAAGAAAGTTTCTGGCCACCCGTCCGTCGCGAGTCGTGACCAATCCATCGTGAGTAGCAACCGAGCCCAGTTTTAGCATCTTGATTTCTTTCTTCTTTTTGTTTCATGTCCTCCTCCTCACTTCACTTATCTTCAATTCTTCAAGTCTTCAAAAGCTCAAATGCAAGTATTTAAATCTTCAAAGGTAATCTTCAAAATCTTCAAACAATTTGCCTTGTCACACAAAATCCTCCAGAATAGTAACAAAAGCGTAAAAATAATTTTTAATTCTTCTTAAAAAATTTCAAGGCAAAATACCACATCTTGAGCACAAAAGTAAATCCTAAAAGACCTAATATAACCATATAAAATGGGCACATCAGCCAACCAGAAAATAACTTAGGCCCAAGCTTACACAATACACATAATCCTAATCTACATATAACCCCGCCTCCACTCGGGGTCGTTAAATCGTAGTAAATTAACCCGAGAAGAGGTGACCAAGGTCAAAAGGATTTAAATTTTAATTTATAGTTCTGCACCCAATCTCACTACCAGGATACCTAAAAAGGTAGTTAGTGGTAAGCCTTGGGTATGTCTTCAGAGATGCTAGGGTTTCAAAATCAACTAAAACATAACCTTGTATAGGTTGTCAATCCATACGAGCAATGTGATTAGCTATTAAAGCAAACAAAGGGAGGGGGGATTGGTTTTTTCAATTTAACAACTGAAAAATATAAAAGTAAAAAGAACAATTAATCTATAAAGCTGAACCCTTGGGAAGTCATTGCGCAACATGGTTAATTTATTGTTTGAATCCTCGATTCATTCACATAGAGATGAAGATAAACCTAATAGAGTGTTGAAAACACGTGGTGTCGCCGATAGCATACACTTCTCCATACATGTCACATTGGGTACGCTCGCAACCCTCCATTGACACCGCCATCGTAATTAGCGGAGTACAACAAGGTCCAACCATAGTTATAGATCGGTTTCTCCCCCATGCGATTACGTCTGGGCATTCCACCACGAATTCTCTACTTCCCAATTACCTATCAATTAGGTCAAGAGTTCATTGGCACCTTATCTACGACACTAAGGCCTCTTACAATCCTAGCTTGCTAATTTTTGCTATCTCTATTCGTAACCACTCAGACTACTTTATGTAATTAGCTAAGACTGGTGCGACGACAAATAATTCAGAGTATGACTAGAGTTTCCCGTGCACACACCCACGCAGCCCCGTACCCCTTTACCCATTCAAACATCCAGGTTTCTCTTCCCAAGGCGGCATCAATATTTGCACGAACATGAATATAGACTAAAGCGTGTGCTTATATGGAGTGTACTATTCATGCAATTCAAACATTCAAGAAAAAGTCACAATAATATCATAAACACAAAATTAGGATGAACTATTGAATCTCACAAAACATAGATTAAACCATGCACATACAATTATCCCCAAGCTATGGAAACTACTTCATAGATATGGAATTCAAATATAGATTTGAATTACACATCCTAGGATTAAAGCAAAATAAAAGAATGAAAAGAAAAGGGGAGAGAGTGTTTTTCCTTCTACAAGATGAACTACAATTTAATCTAACTCTATCTACTTTTTTAACCTAGTAGACTAAGGCTAAATTTATTGTAGAAGGGGGCTGGGCTTAAAAATAGTCCCAAAATAGGCAAAAAATGTCTAAACCCTAGGTCAGCCACTGCATGGCGAGGGTCGTCGCGGATGGCGTGGCCCACACTGTGTACTTTTCTGTGTTGGCCTGGTCCACAATGCCTTTGGCATAGGGCACTGCATTTGGTGTGAGCTGCTACTCCGTGATGTTGCAGGGGCTGCCAGATCTGGCGCAGTCTACACCAACACCTTTGGCACGGACCGTGGCCTATGGCACGTGCCATCATTAGGAAGGCTTGCTTTGAGCTTCTGATCGTGCGGGACGCAGCCCTTGGTGCAGATCATCATCAGGAAGCTTGATTTGCTAAGAAAATTAGCACGGGCCATCTGATTCTCTACTCCCCACCGGCTGGTCTCACCATTTTGGACTTGGAACAACGCGGGCCATTGCAAATGGGACGGTCCACGCCCATACTTAGCCAATTTTGAGTGAGGATTGGAACTGGTGCGTATGCCCTATGAAGTTAGGCACGATCCGCGTTAGTGCCTCATGCTCAACATTGTTGGCACGGGCCAACTCCTTTGGAGCGGGCCATTGGTGCCAATCATGAATAGCTTGCGCCGACCTGTGGTACCTTGGTTGGCTGAAATGGTTTCCTTCGCTACCAGTGAACCGTTAGTCCGATTTGAGAGTTTTAGTAGTCGATTTTATAGAGCTCAAGAAGAAAAATCCAATAGAATCAGCCCTGTAGGATAATTATTCTCGGATCTTTCTCAGACATTGGCGCAACTCATCGGACCACGATTTCCCATTTCTTCGTTGGCCGCTTTAATCTCCGTTGCTACCTATCTTTGAATCCAATATCCTTCTACCATGATTTTATGTTCTTGGTCTTCGTCTACTACCATTCTAGAGGTGAATGGACTTCGATATCTTCTACCGTCCTTGCGAACGGCCTTCAATATGTTCTACCACCCTTACGAAAGGCCTTCACATAGAATGTAACCAAAAAGTACTCACGGGCGACCTACTAAAGATGATCAAAAGGAAAATCTAGGAGCCCGTGGATACAAGATGTCCACTAGTACTAATTAAGTCTACAAAATGCGAGATTTAGACAAGAAAACCAAACATGGCTGTCTATTGTCACATAAACTCAACTAATACTAGAAATCCGCCAAATAAAACAAGCTAAAAACTATTCCGAATGCAACGGTTAACACACGCAATATGTAGCACATCAGACCCCTCACACTTAACCCTTTACTCGTTCTCAAGTAAATAAGGACAAGAAAAGAATTAAGTGAAATGTAGTGTGCAAGCATAAGTTAACCGAGGCATCCAACTTATTCCTAGATTACCCTGTTTTCCCCAAAAAAAGTAAGAATCTCACAGCTCTCACACTCCCCAAAGAACATAAGCAATCTAACCACCCAAAAGTAAAATGTTGAAAAAGGTAATCTAAGAAGATACGTGTAAAGCTAGCTTACTTTTCCCAAAATGATCTCTAAAAGAAATTAAAGAGTCATCTCCGAATAAAAATCCACCAAGGAAATCCAAGAGCTATCGATTTGGTTGTAACATAGGGATAATTTGTGATTCTGAACCTAGTTACAACCAAGGAGTCAAATGTATCGTCAACCTAGTTTTTTGTTTTCTCTCAATTTCTCTCATTTTTCCTAGGAGCCCTTTCGGGTTTTCATTTGTTGCTTTAACACACAAAGGGTACTCACTTTTCACCTTTTTCCACACTGCATCTCATTTTTTCCTAGGCTTGTAACTCTAGCCATGCCTTGCCTCTTATTTTTACCTAGTTTTTCCGACCTATCCGGGCTTTTCCCAATGTTACCCAAGTTGCCCTTTTGGATTTTCAACTTGTCCGGGTTTTTATATTTTTTCATTTTTCAAAATTTTCAATTATTTTGGTGTAGCACAAAATTTCCCCATAAGCGGGGTTCATACTACAGAAGATAGACTCAAAACAAAAATTACACCTCCAATATCCTAAAACAAACAATCCCTATGCAAACTAGAAACTCTAGCATAGCATGCCATGCCACCAAATATCCATCCAAAAACATCCCACAACAATCAAAAACCAAAATCACCAACAAACAAGAAAAACTACCAACAAAAGCATATCCAAGAATGTAACTCCCTAAGTGCTCACTACTCTCCCCCCCACACACAATCTTAACCGATGCATAGTCCTCAATGCAAGAACAACCATGTAAAAACATAAGTGAGGTTGGGGGAAATAGTGACACTCTTGTGGCCCCGAAGGGATTTCCTCCTCATCGTGACTAGTGTTTCTCCTCTTAATGTATCATGTTACTTGAAGTGCGGCCTCAATGCAATCCATCCTCAAACTAAGTACCTCAATTTGCATCCTTACCCTTCATATCTCTTGGACTACCTCTTGCAACACTAAGGTAGAGCTCGAAAGTTGATCCCCAAGGTCATGCAGTTGGTTAATGATGTCCATGAATAGGTGAGAGTGGCTAGGATGTACCCTCGGGCTCCTCAATGTCTATCTCCAGGTTGGTTAATGCTCTATAGAACTCTCTCTCAAAGCACGGGTCCAGCTCAATAAGTAGGTCATCCAAACATGTGTCATGGTTGATGACGGTGCGCTCCGACTGTGGAAGTACCATGAAACTATAAGTGCTCACTTCGGCATAACTCCGATGTCGTAGGTCCCACCTTGAATGCCTTGGCTAACTTCTCGATGTTATACTTAGTACCCGATCATCCCAAGTTGGCCAACTCTCTCTGTGTGACCGGATACCCAAAGTACTGTGCTGGTAGACCTACCATGCCGCCCATAGAAATCTTACCACACTTTCTTTCCCCCATCATCGTGCACTCATGTACAAAGTTTCCCACCAAGTTTTGGTAGAAGTTACCCTCAGGAGTCATTGCCCAAAGGCAATGAACATCCAAACCCTGACATTGCGTTACCTCACCATGCCAGAAAACCCTCATTGCCAATAGTCAGTGAACATAATGAAATGCTGGATGAACCAAGGTGGTGCTTTTGTACACATTCTTCCAATCAGTCCCTGTCAGCTACCTCTAAAAGTTCCCAAGAGAAAAAGGCTTCCCTTGATGGTGTGTCCTAGGGATCTCCTTGAATTTGATCGCCATGTGTCCATTCTCGTCCGTAACTGACCAAAGAGTTGCTAGAAAATATAGGGTCCATACAATATAAGTCTTAGAATGTTTCTCTAAGAGCCCCTCTAGACCTACCTAGCCCAGTAGACCAGTCACATGCTCGAGTAAGCTTAGATTTGCCAGTGTGTCTTTGCATGTGAAGTCGAACTCTAGTATACTCCTCTTTATCTCTCTTAAATTCCTCCACCTCCGTGATATAGTCACAGAGATATTGGATTGTCCCATAAACTCATCGGTCATAACTGTGGGGTTGTGAAGAGTAGGGGTCACCGGTTCATGGTTTGTACCATTTACAGGTTTCTCCCTCTTCTCACCCTGTGTGGACTTTTCCTTCTATAATGCATTCCTTTTTGGAGGTAATCTGCTTCATTTTGAATGCATTAACCGATGCATTTGACATAATTTTTATTTAATTTACTTGGTGGATTGCTAGTATTAGTTGAGTGTACGTAACAAGGGATTTAGACAGTCGTGTTTGGTTTTTATGTCTAAATCCCGCATTTTTTAGAATTAATTGGTACTAATGGAAATATTTTATCCATGGGCTCCTTGATCTTCCTTGTGACCATATTTAGTAGGTTGCCTGTGGGTACATTTTATTTATATTTTATGTGAAGGCCATTTGTAAGGGCAATAGAAGATATTGAAGGCCGTTCACAAGGACGGTAGTAGAGACGAAGGCCATTCACATTAAAATGGTAGTAGATGAAGGCCACGATCAACAATGCATGGTAGAAGGAGATTGAAGCCAAAAATAGGTAGCTACAGACTTCAAAGCGGCCAACAAAGAAATGGGGAATTGTGGTTCGATGAGTTATGCTTCAGTCCAAGAACGATCTAAGAAGAATTAGCCTTTAAGTCTTGTTCCATTGGATTTTCTTCTTGAGTACTATAAAATTGACTACAAAAATTCTCAAATCAGACTAACGATTCTCCTGTATCGAAGGAAACTAGTTTAGCCGGCCGAGGCACCAACTGGTCGGCAGGGGCCATGCATGGTTTGGCACCAACGACCTGCGCCAGAGGAGATGCCCCCCGCCAAGGGGAATAGCCCGCACCAAGTTTATGAGAAAAGCACCTAGCCTGACCATGGCTTGTGCCAACGGACATGGGAGCAGATCAGAACTTCAGGTTTCAGTGCCCTGATGGCACCCCACAACAAGTGATGTGGCCCGCGCTAGGAGACGACGCGACCCGTACCAACCCTCGCGCCCCGCGCAAAGATAAAGATCAACACCATGCTCAAGAATAGGTCCCTCGCATCTATGAAGTGATGCGACCCATGCTAGGTCTCGCACCCCACATCAAGTACGTGCCACGGGCCACGTCATCTGTGACGACCCGCACCGGGCGACGACTGAGCTAGGGTTTACCTTATTTTTGCCTATTTTGGGCCTATTTTTAGGCTAATCTCCTACTACTACATATAGAACCTTAGTCTACTAGGTTTTCATACCTTATATCATAGTTAGAAGATTCTATCCCTAGGAAACTTTATCTTTTCATCTTTTATTTTGCTTTGATCCTAAGATGTGGAATTCAAATTTTTATTTTGTGACTTGGTTTGGGAGAAAATTTTACATACCTTAGTGACTTAGTTTTATCTATATGCCTTTTGAGATCCTATAGTTCATCCTAATTTTGTGTTCATAATATTTTTGTGATTTTCTTTTAAGGATTGACCCGCCCCGACCTAGGGTCATTAATACAGTCGCAACAAGCACAATTTAATTAACCCGAACTGAGGCACTAGTCCCGTGGGAAGGTCAAGAATAATATTTATGTTGTGTATTCGTTTCTCGCTGCTAGGATACCAAAGGACGGTAGTGGAGACGAAGACCGTTCACACTAGAATGACATTAGATGAAGACCATGAGCATCAATGCATGGTATTAGATGAAGGCCATATCATATTCGTCCAACAAGGCCAAGCTCTGATTTAGCTTCGTTTTCCACGATAAAAATATTGGTGACCAACTCGCTTCCCCCTAGGCCTACCTATCTTGAGGGGTAATTTCTTTCACAATCCTACTTTTTTCTTTAACCTCGCCAACGTATCCGAGTGCTTTTCCAAAGGCACAACAGTATTCCCTTAGGGCATAGACTTGCCATCAACACACGGATAAACATATTCTTATCCTTCCATACCCCACAGTTGTTGGGAAACTTCAGCACAACTTGAACCCAAGGAACACTAGGGTAAAATGTGAATTAATCTCCTTTGCACTTCAACTTCCAAAGTTGAAAGAACCCAGAAAATAATTCCACCTTAAATTATTTGCCCATCCTCATGTGCACTTCTTCGAAACCAACAATCATACACCTCGAGGATAAAGTTGGGAAAGATCAACCCCATAAAACTTCTATACGCCCAGAATGAAATCCAAGACAGGTAAGGTCAACCCATAGAGCTCAGGATGTTTTTACACACTGAAATACCCAGCAGGAGGGTTCCCCACTTCTTCGCCAACGTCATCCAACCAAATAGCATACCCATTTAGAAATGGGGAATGCTCCTTCGAAGCTACTAATTCACTATTGGATAGAACATTGTCCCCACCATCAACGACCTCACTGCCCCCCTTTTTCCTCAAATTTGTCTTCATCGATGACCACCTCTCTTTAATACGAACCTTACTAAGAGTTGTCCCCCCCACAACTGAAATTAGGATTGGCGGTGGAGGACAACAACTTTGCATGCACAACTACCATGTTTTGAAAATAAAAGAGATATAGGGAATGGTAATTTACCTTCTGCAAATAGATAGCTCACGAACAATCAATATACTTATGATAATCCTAATACGGTAAGAGAAACTAGGCAAGTCCTTCTAATGCTCACTTGCTTTAAAAGAAACATAATATAATTTATATCGATAAAGCCATTTTTTTAATAACTCATTTTTTTGCGAAAATCAATAACTTGTGTCAGTTAACTACTGGAGCCGTCACTTGATAATTTTAAAAAACACACTTTGTAATGATTACTCCTCATGCCGTTTCATTTTACATCAATCCCCTATCATTTTGGGACAATTCTAACCATTTCCCAAAATTAAGGGAATACTAATTGGTTACCATAAAATTACTTTTCAATTCATTTTCAAACACCATCATAGTTCTTAGACAACCAATTTTTAAACCCACAAAATTATTCTACGCTTCGCGTTCATCATACCTTTTTACCAAAGGGAAGTGATGTATATTTTCCTCTCTACATTCACTTTGTTCCAAAAAAACCACATCATGATCTTAGCAAAAACGACCACCACTCACCTCGTTTATCATTACTACATGGATGAGGGGGCTCATGGTGTATATATATGGCATACTCAGCCCTAGCCCGTCAAAACTAAGCAGTAAAACAACCGTTTCAATTGAATCGACTCGCTAAATACATATAGGAAAACCATGATGCTTTGCTCTATAGTAACCATTCTTGAGAATGACAGAAGGTGATACTCACCACAATACCCTCTCCTAGACCATGACTTAAGGAAGGAGAGCACAATATGTGAGCCACGATCGCACGGTTAAGGCTCTATAACTAAAGACAGGGAACACCAGATAATGTAAGTGATTTTTACTCTCTGAAAAGAATAAGCAAGATCAACACTGACTAGAGTGTTGGAGTTTCCTCTCCGGGAACAGCCCCGGTAGCTTTTGCATGCACTCGAAGAACATAGACTTGCCATAGCTGATTTTGGAAACTAGCAAGGAATCTCATGCATCAAGTTCCATTGGAAATAATAGATTAATTAATATAAAAGTTGAGTTATATTTTTAGTAAATTAAAGGGAAACAAGTTCATATTTATGAACTTTGATCATATCCTGCCATGGTGGTTTATATAACGGAGCCATTCTTAGAAATTAAACTATACCAACCTAAATGGTTAAGAATGGACAATGAGGAGAAACGATTTTAAATTGACTACATTCATAATTAGATTTTTAATTATTTTTTCCTTCCCCATTATTTCCTTAAATTTTTTTTGTTAGACCACCTAATCATTGGACCAGTTCCTGACAAACTCCCTTTGTATAACTTTGGAGTTACAACATGAATACTTTATTTTTAACGTATATTTTAAAATATTCTCAAAATTATTGAGACCTTTCGCAAACAACAGAAACAAACACAAACCCTTCCTAGAATTTATTCTTCCCAAATTCTTCTCGAAGCGATCCTTTCTCACCCAAATTTTGCGATTTTGAATCAACCAATGGAATGAAATCACGAAGTTGAAGCGATTATGATAATTGAAGAGGTATCACACAAGATCAGTGAAGAATAAACTGGGTAAATTATAAAGTTCTTGTCATATCCAATCGAAAATAAAAATCCGATTGAAAAAGTATTGGGGTTCTTACACTTCTAACACTAACTTTAGACTGAATGTGCCAATATAACCCTACAAAATGAGAAAGTGCCAAAATAATCCTAACATTATAGCGAATTGTGCAGATATAACTTTTTGGTCAAATTCCAGCATTGACTCATCAATTTGGATGTTGATCGTACTTTTTTTTTTAATTAGAACCATCCGAGGATGGGGGGAATATATGTGGCTCCCCTGACCAAAATAGAGTGGGCCCAATTAGGCGCTAAATGTCGTAATACATCGTAGTGAGCAAAAGGATCCTCCAATTGATGATCCCAGAGCCGAAATTAGCTCTTGAAGCAAAACAGCTCTTGCTTCCAAAAGCGGTGTTTCCACCGTAACATACTATAACAAAAATTATGTAGATTATGAACAAGACTAGCTAAATCAACAAGTAAGTCGCCATCTCACTAGTACATCGCGAACTGGTCGGAGAAACGAGAAATCGAGACTCCTATTTGTCAACGATGTAATAGCCGAGAGGAGCAGAGCGATTGGACTCCCAAGTAGCAGAGTGATAGAACTCCCGAGTATCAGCCTCAAATGTCAGTTGGGGAGTGAGGTGGCAGAAAAAACCTCCTTTGCATGAAATGTGGCCTCCATAGCAACAGGTTGCTCATAAGATCCTCAATTTCCGTAAGTAAGCAGATTAACTAAAAGAACTGGAACAAATTTGTGCTTCCCTCCTGTGCATTTTGCTGAGATTTGTTAAGTTGTAGCTGAGAAAAATTTCTCCCTCTCCATTTTGCAAGCTCTGAAAAAAGAAAAGGGAACCAGCAGTACTTGGAAAACATGTAGAACAACATATTCCACAGCAAGAACTAACTCTTTTGAGCTAAACAAATAGAGAGTTTTCTAACTAAAGAGGGCTTGGATCCCTACGTGGTTCACTACGAAAAGCCGGAAAACTCATGCAATCAAGTGCTAATAAACCTTTGAGAAATAGAGGAATAGAACAGAGATCTAAAACCCCATGTAGGCGGTTTTCCCTTGCATATTTTGCCAGAAAATCAGTGGCCAAATTTGCTTCTCTTGGTATGTGTTGCAATCTAATGGAGCCTTGTGTTATATTTAAAGCACTGCACATGGAGAAAACTCTCCAAGGGCAGGAGATAGGGTTCTGAATACCCCTAACGGCATATAAACTATCTGATTCAATTAAAACATTCTCTAAATCAAGTTCAGAAACTATGTTATATCCACTTTGTATAGCAATTAATTCCGCATGTAAGGGTGATGGACAGTGAAAAGTACTGACTAACATTTTAACCACACTTCCATGTCTATCCCTCACAATAGCAGCAGCAGATGAAAAACCTCCAGAGGTCCATGAGGCATCTGTGTTGATTTTATAACCTTTTATAGGTTTATCCCAGTGGACCTTAGAGATAACATTTTTCTGTTTTTGTAATATATGAGGTACAATGTTATCCTGAATTCAAAGTCTATGCTTATCCTTATTACCTATTAGGTTATGTACTGTAAATATTTTGATAAATCAAATCTTTAATTTCGGCAACACAGGCTTCATGTGAGTAAGGTCTGTTGTCAAAGATAAATTTGTTCCTATGGATCCATAGTGTCCAAATTGTAACCAATAGAGCTGCAATGATAATGTTTCTGTGTATACTAGAGTCAACTCTAAATGTTAAGAAAAATTGCACCCTACTTTTTAAGTCCCTAAATTCTGTACATGGTATCCTCAATATTGAATGCACACTATGCCAGACAGCAGTTGATGAGTTGCAAGAATTGAAAAAATGTTCCCCACTATCACAACTGTTCTTGCAGATAGGACATATTGAAGCAACAGAAAAACCCATTCTTCTTAAGATGTTATCAAATGGAAGTATATTATTTAGAGCCCTCCAAAGTAAAATAGACATCTTTCTAGGAATGAAGGGAGACCAAACCTTTTTGAAGTGTTGAATTAGAGGGCCTCTCTGTCTTAGGGCATTATAAACCGAGCTTACAGTGAATTTTCCATCGACTGTGGGAGTCCAGATCAGTTTGTCTTCATGACTGTATTCCAGCTTTGTTTCCTGCAAAATAAGAATGATGTTGGTAGCCAAGTGTGGCTCCAAGATTGGTATGAGAGCTGATTTGTTATTTAAAAAATCCCTGAGAGAGATAGACTCAAAAGGAATGTCAATATCCTCTGGCCAGTTATAAAAAATTGCACCATCGCCACTCCAATTAGCACTCCAAAAAGAGCAGTCACCCCTGCAAAAAATCACTCTGGACAAACTGTTTGCCAAAGCTGTTATTTTAGTGATTCTACCCCATATGTCAGATTTTTTGTAAGAAACTGGCAGAGTCCACAAAAGGTTTGACCATTGGGTGTTATTAATTTGTAGCTTCCACCATAATTTACTAGAAAAAGCATCAACTGTAGCATTTAGGTCCCTGAATCCCAGACCATTTTCTTCTACTGGAAAACACATTCTTTTCCAAGACCTCCACCTTTTCCTTTCAGAGAGGTCAGTATTACCCCAGAAAAAATCCGTTGCCAATTTTTCCATTGTTTTTAAAACTGTCCTTGGGGGTTTTAATACTCCAAAAATGTGTGTTGGGATTGAATGCAACACATGGTTAATCAAGACTATTTTACCAGCTGAACTCAACCACCTATTTTTCCAATTGTTTATCTGTTTCTCCATTCTTTCAATTACTGGTAAATAATGCACTTTTAAATTACGACCTATAAAAATTGGAACACCAAGGTATTTGAATGGAAAGGAACCTTTCACCATCCCTAGTGTTCTCCTAACAGACTGAATGTACTGTGGAGGTGCCTTATGAGAGACAAAAAATTCAGATTTTGAAAAGTTAACTTGTTGACCCGAAGTCTCTTCATATGCATTTAGAAAAATTTTGAAACGCTTTAAATTTTTTGTCTCAGTATTCAAGAAAACAGCAGTGTCATCAGCGTACATGAGGTGAGTTAGGGGTGTACAGACATTAGGAAGGCTGAAATATGTTAAATATCCCGTGATGAACAATTTTTTTAGACCCCTTGAGAAAGCCTCTGATAGGATATTATACAAAAAAGGAGATAAAGGATCTCCTTGCTTGATCACCCTAGTAGAGCTAAAGAAGCCTGTAGTTACCCCATTAATTAACACAGAGAAATTTACTGAAGCAATATTATGCATAATTAGTCTCACAAATTTCCCATGGAAACCAAACCGAAGGAGAATAGAGTTTAGAAAAGACCAAGAAACTCTGTCAAAAGCTTTTTGCATATCAAGTTTAACTATGAGATTTGGGATCTTTGTTTTTCTAGACAGTAATCTAGTCATTTGCTGCATTAGAATCACATTATCCGAAATATCCCTCCCTTTCATGAATGCACTTTGTTCAGGTGAAATCAAGAACTGCATTAAAGGTTTGATCCTTTCCATTAAAAGTTTTGAGAAAACTTTGTTAACGAAGTTGGATAAACTTATTGGCCGAAAATCAGCAAATGTATTCGGGATTGGTTTCTTTGGGATTAAAGTGAGCCAGGTACTAGAAATGGCTTTTGGGATTGTTCCATTATGTAAGAAGTCATTTGCAGCTTCTAATAAATCTTCATTAATGGAATCCCAGAAATAGGTAAAAAAACAACCAGAGTACCCATCAGGGCCTGGTGCACTTGCTTTGTTATGATAAAAAACTGCATATTTCAATTCCTGAGAACTGAAAGGAGAAAGCAAGAGGCTGTTCTGTTGTTCAGTTAGTACTGTTGGGATTTCTGCCAAAAATTTATTAAAATGAGTTCCCTTTTTTTGTGAGACATCCTCTGTTAGTAATTCCTGATAAAATCTTACACCCTCCTCTTTAATTAGGTTAGGATCAGATATCCATACACCATTTCCATCTTTTATTTTCCCTATTCTGGCTCTGGCTTTTTTTTATCTAATTGTGTGATGGAAATACTTAGTGTTTGCATCTCCATGTTTTAACCAGTTTAACCTAGCCCTTTGCTTCAAGAAAATGTTATGTTCCTTTTGAGCTTTGAGAAGAGTGTCTTTAGATTTCATGAGTTCCATGAGAACTGATTCATCATGTGTCTACTGAAACATTATTTCCAAGTCATTTACTTTTGATTCAGATTGGACCAAATTTTTATTTACATTGCCAAATGTGTTTTTGTTCCATTCCTTAATTACTACCTTAAGTCTCTTTAGTTTATGAACAAACCTTAGCATACCAGCTAGGGGGGAAAATAGTTTCCAGTTGGATTCCACTTGTCCACATTTCCTAGTATCTGAAAGGTCTTGGAGCCAGTTCAACTGCTGATTGAATTGATAGTAATAGTGGAGAATGGTCAGAAGTCATCCTGTTAAGAACTTGTATGGAACTGTTTGGGAATATATCTAGCCATTCTAAATTACTAACACCTCTGTCCAATCTTTGAAGTTAGAGATCCTTACATTTGTCTCTAAATCTGTTATTGCTCCAAGTGAAAGAGTTACCTACAGTTGGGATTTCATGCAGGTCCATAGTTGTTAGAAAGTCATTAATTTGATTCATACTTTTTCTGGGAGTTGACTTTCTACCCTTATATTCAGAGACCGAGGTTACTGCATTGAAATCTCCTATGTATATGGATGGGTCAGATGTTGATGCTTTTAAATCAGACCATAAAAATTCCCTCAACTGTCTATGTACACTAGTATAAATAAAGAATATATTCCAGTGAACAGAGGAGGCAATGTCTGTAACTTTAGCCTGTATATACTGATCAGATTCATTTAAAATGTCTAGATTAAAAACATGATTCCAAAGAATCCATATTTTAGCATGTTGGGCATAGATAGCATTGGTGTAGCTCAGTTGATGCTTCAGAATACTTAAATTTTGGTTGTCATGCCATGGCTCAATTAAGCATAGAATGTCTATTCTGTGTTTCAATTTTAGAGCCTTTATCCTATCCAGAGAGGATCCATAACCCCTAACATTCCACACTAAAATATTTCCTATTTTTGTGTACTGAATCATTTAAAACTAGGGGGGGTGGCTTTTTGTGATGATCTTAGTTTCCTTTGTTTTGACCCTGTGGCAATACTGTTTTTTCCTTTCTTATCTTCACTTTTCCTAGAATTATCTGTTGAAAAAGTACTTACCTTCGATTTATTTACCTGCACTGCGTTTCCATTGTGATCCTCAGTGGGGATTTGGTCTTGGCTAATATGACTTGGTACTGGTACTTCAAGAGAACTCTTTGCTGCCTCAGTTGATTGAAAATTTGAAACCTGTTGAGATTCTTCAGGAGTGGTGGACTCCATGATTTCATCCGAGACCTGCTGAGCTCCTTCAGGGGTGGATAAACTTGTCTCCATGATTTCTGTTTTTTCTGCATCATTCTGGGATACCACGGCATCTTGAGATTCCATTGACTCATGGAAAATATCCACAGCATCATCCTCTTGGACAGAAGAGTCCACATCCTATAGATCAATTAAAGTATGGAAAGCATTTGATATGGTAACCATATTATTATTTTTTATCTCTTCTTGGATGGGGGGGAGTTCAGTTTGTTGAGATTTTTTTCTCCAAAAGAGATTTGTGATAGGCTTAGAGATATCATCTAGAGAGTAAAAAGGCTTTCTTTTAAACTGACTAGGTCTGAGTGAGTTAGTATTATTATGCGAAAGAGAAACAGATTTCAAATTCTGCATTTGGAACTCAATTTCTTTTTGTGAGACCGATAGATTAGATTGACCTACCAAGTCTACTGATGCCTTAGGATCACTAACTCTATTTTTCTGATTGTCTACGGTTTGAATATCTTCAGGTACTTCAGCATGTCCACCCTTATTTGCCTTGTTATCAGCTTGATTTTTACCATTTTTCCTTAGTTCAGGGTGCAGAAAGTTACAAGTTGACTGACTGTGACCAATAATTCTACAGTGAGTGCAGTACATTGGCAACTGATCATATTCAATTGGATAGTCCGCAACCTTATTACCAATGCCTACCACTATTGAGTTAGGGAGATGAGATAAAAGGTCTACTTCTACACAGACTTTAATTGCCGAAGGCCTAGTTAGAGCATTTGTTGCAGTATCCATTTTGAGAAATTTTCCTATTTGGCTGCTAATGCCTATAATTGCCGAAGTATTATAAAAATGTAAAGGAAGTTGATGGAAGGTTACCCATGCTGGAACCACAGATGATTCAGCCGTAGGTGAGAAATCTGGAGTCCACTTCTGGACCTTCATTGCTGCTCCATGAAACATCCATTGACCTTTCATCCAGCACCGTTGGTAATCTTCATTATCCTGAAAATGAATAAGCACATGTCGGTAATCAATAGATCCCAATTGAAAATTTGCTTTAAAACCTATCGATTTAAAAGCAGACAACAGTTTCTCCAGTGGAGGTTTTCCTCTGTTGAATTTCCCGACTAATGCGTTCTGATAGTGTAAAGGCAAGAGCTCGCCTTCCTCGGGAGGAAGGATGAAAGCTAATTTGCCCTTATATTCAGTGATAGGGTGCAAATCGGGCGTGTCTGGGAGGGAGGATAAGAGTGGTGCAGGTTTAGAATTCAGAGCTTGTAAGAAGCTCTTGTGTGTGGACGGATGAGGTTCAGTGGTAGGTGTCGGAGACGCCATGGCCGAGAACCAGAGCCAAGAAAGAGCCGTTCAGAGAGAAAGGAAAACGATGATAGGAAAAAACGGTAAAGAAATTTTGTAAACAGTGGTCAAACAGTGGTCAGTGTGTATTTCGCACGTAGATTCGCACACAGTGATTCGCACGTAGCTCGAAGTCGTAATACATAACATCGGATGTTGATCGTACTTAAAATGATGAAAATGCCCTCTCCCATTTGAGCTGATTTTTGTTTCCATTTTACCCGTTTTCTTCTTCTTCTTCACTCACCCTTACCCTAGCCACCACCCCACCAACACCCGCCACCATCTGGCACCACCACTCGGCACTGCCTACTAACCAACACAACTTAATTTCAAAATAGATGTAAACTAAGAACGGCTTCTGATTTCAAAACACAAAAAACCTACTTATCAGCTCCGACGAAGGCGCCGAAACTAGTGGCAGCACAGTCGGCTAAGGAGGAGGAGGCACAACTTCACGATGACTGAAAACCTCGATGAGTTTGCTTAAGCTGGATTTGGTTGGATTGGACTGGAGTCAGCCGCCGGGTTTTGTAACGTCAGCTTGAGTGTCGCTGGGCATCTCTGGCAGAGCTGCTGAGGTCTGCGTCGCTAAAGTTGATGGGGCTTGGCTTGTCAGTGGAGAGAGTGCTATCGAGTTCGGGATTGCTTGTTCTGTGAGGACGAGCTCAGGTGGTGGTGTTGTCGCTAGAACGGAGCCGAGTACCTTTAGTGGTGTCGCCCCCACTGATTGGTGAGCGAGATGGAGGAGCGAGGCTGATTAGTGAGGGATTGGCGAAGCGTGGCAGCGAAGTAAGTTGGGCCATAGGCGACACGGTCAGTACTACGAAGAAGAAAAGTGTTTTCCCCTTTTTTCTTTTATTTTTTTTTAAAAATCTAGAGGTTAAATGATCATTTCCTTAAATTCCACCTAAAATTTCCGTGGATAATTGAAGTCAATGATGCCCAAGGTTATATTGACACATACATCATAACGTTAGGATTATTTTGATATTTCTCATTTTACAGGGTTATATTCGCACTTTCAGCCTAAAATTAGGATTATTTTAGCACTTGACTCAAATGTGTCGATTCCTGTTGTCATTAATTTGTTCTTCTACTAAAAATGCATAACAATTGATCTGATGGACAGCGAGAGGGTCAAATCTCAAATTTGAAGGTTGCAGAAAATCCGAGCTTTAAGATGCACTTTCTTCAATAAGAAACGGTTAGACTAAATCAGACTCCTGATTAGATTATGATTTATTTTGATTAGAATTCTTTTCTTATTGTACCTCTATTGTACTCTCTATATATTTAGATATCAATAATACAATTAATTACGGCGAATCATTCTATCATGGTATCAGAGCAAGTTCTGATCCTAACCCCTAAATTTTAATTCAGCGCCTCCCTCCTTCTCTCTTTTCCGGCGAAGTTCCGGTCAAATTCCGGCATCCTCCGGCATCCTCTCAAGTCTCAATTTTTTGGGAAAATTTCATCTTTTTGAAGCGGAGTCTTCCTCCTCCGGCGTTCTCCAGCGGTTGTCTTCTCCTCCGGCGTTCTCCAGCGGTTGTTTTCTCCTCCGACGTCTTCCAGCGCCGGCGTCCTCCTCCGGCGAAGTCTCCAGCGGTTGTCTTCTCCTCCGGCGTCTTCCAGCGCTGGCTTCCTCCTCTGGCGAAGTCCAGCGGCTGTCTCGTCCGATCTCGGTTGTCTCCGTTGTCTCGTCCGATCGCGAAGCCAGCCGGAGAAGTAACGGCCGATCGCGACACGGAGAAGAATAAGAAGTCCTCTCGTCCGCACGTGAAGCCATGCGCGAGTCTCGCGCCCAGAAGAAAAATTCCGTGCGTGAAGCCACGCGCGAGGCATCTCGCGCCCAGAAGAAAAACCCGCGCGTGAAGCCACGCGCGAGTCATCTTGCGCCCAGAAGAAAAATCCGCGCGTGAAGCCACGCGCGAGTCATCTCGCAGCAACAGAGTTTCTCGCGAGTTGATTCAAATTCTCGCGAGTTGATCAATTTATCGTGAGCTGCATCAAATTCTCGCGTGTTGAAGCTGTTTCTTGCAAGTTGCTCACATTCTGACGAGTTTCTCAAATTCTTGTCAGCATCCAGTCAATTTCTGTGCCATTTTCCGGTCTTTCGCTATGGTTCATTTGGGCCCTATATCTCGGGAAGATTGCTCCATTAATTGGATTGCGGACAAGGTGTTGTTTCAAGCCAGTTTGAATGGTTCCAACTGTCATTCTTCGTCAAAACAGTTGATTGTTGATTCAGGTGCTACATCTCATATCACTGCTCACACCAGTCATCTTGATCAGGTACAACGTTATCGTGGTTCTGATTCTATTCTTGTTGGAAATGGTGAATCATTATCTATTTCTAACATCGGCCAATGTCATTATCTGGTTTCTCTGTTAATGATGTCCTTGTGGTCCCTAAGATTACTAGAAGTTTATTGTCCATTAGTAAGCTTACTCGTGATCTACCTGTTCGTGTTATATTTGATGCCGATGCATTTTCCATTGAGCACAAGCTTACAAGGGCGATAATTGGTAAAGGCCGTCATAGGTCTGGTCTCTATTTTCTTGAGACTGGTGATTCCAGTTTTTTAGGTGAACTACGCTCTACAAAGCTTCATGCTTCTTTTGAGCAGTGGCACTCTCGCCTCGGTCATGTGTCTCATGATACTGTTCAGTTATTGAATCGACGGGGCCTTATTTCTGTCACTTCTGCTATGCCTGCATCTGTCAGTTACTCTCCTTGTCAGATGGCCAAGAGTAGCCGCTTGCCCTTTTCCTCTAGTGACAATCGTGCTACTAGTTTATTGGATAAAGTACATTGTGATTTGTGGGGACCAGCTCCTGTTTTATCTGTCGGTGGTTTCTCTTATTATGCCATTTTCATTGATGATTTCTCGCGATTCACATGGTTTCTTCCAATGCGGCATAAGTCAGATTTCTATGACACCTTTATCCAGTTTCAGAAATTCGTTGAGAATCAATTTTCTGCTAGGGTTAAAATTTTTCAGACCGATGGTGGCACCGAGATTACAAATCACCGATTTCAGGCTCATCTCATATCATATGGCATTCATCATCAAATGTCCTCGCCTTATACACCTGCTCAGAATGGTCGGGCCGAGTGGAAGCATCGTCACATCACAGAGACTGGTCTTGCTATGCTTTTTCACTCTTCTGTGCCACACTGTTATTGGGTGGAAGCTTTCTCCTCTGCGGTTTACATTATTAACCGTCTGCCTAGTTCAGTTATGAGTGGCAAATCACCTTTTGAGGTTGTTTTTGGTCATGTGCCTGACTATACCCTCTTTCACCCGTTTGGTTGCCGTGCATTTCCATGTCTGCCTGCCATTGCTACTGATAAGTTTCCGATCCATTCCCTATGTTTTTATTGGCTATAGCCCTCATCATAAGGGCTTCCAGTGTCTCAACCAGACGTCTGGGCACATCTATATCTCTCGCCATGTTCGTTTCGATGAAACTTTCTTCCCTTATGTCCCAGCTTCCACGGACAGTCGTTCGATTTTAGATTTGGAGATTTCATCATTTTTTGATGGAACTGTTACTTCATCGATTGGGGCCACCATGCCTGTGTCTGTGCATGTTCCAGCTGCCCCTCCTTCACCACCATCTTCCATCTAGACGGCCGACCTGGACCCGGCTCCTTGCCAAACGCCCACCATATCTCAGCCGCTAGCCAGCACTCCTCAGCCACCGTCTCAGCCACCGGCCACCACGTCTCAACCTGTATCGATTATTCTTTCTCCAGTGACTTCCGACGGCTACTCTCCGGTCAGCACAGCTCAACTCATCAGCTGGTTCGACTCCTCCAGATTCGCCGCCCTAGCTTCGTACTCATCGGATGGCCACTCGGTCTTCTACTGGTGCCATTCAGCGGCGGGATTATTCGGATATTATTGCTCATGGTCTCACTGCTGCACTCCTCTCTCAGACAGAGCCCACTGATTATCGCACTGCCCTTTAGGATCCAGCCTGGGTTTTTGCCATGGATGATGAGATAGATGCTCTTCATGGTCAGCACACTTGGGATTTGGTGCCTAGACCTTCAAATGTCAACATTGTTGGCTCCAAATGGGTCCATCGGCTCAAGTATCGACCAGATGGCACTATTGAGCGTTAGACTTGTGGCGCAGGGTTTCTCGCAGATTCCAGGTTTTGATTTTAACCACACTTTCAGTCTTTTGGTCAAAGCCTCCACTGTTTGGACGGTTCTCGCCATAGCCACCATGCGTTCCTGGCCACTTCATCAGTTGGATGTCAAGAACGCTTTCCTTAATGGTGTTCTTGATGTTCCTGTCTACATGAAGCAGCCTGTTGGTTATCAGGATTCTGTCCATCCAGACTATGTTTATCGTTTGAAAAAGGCCATTTATGGTCTTAAGCAGGCTCCCCGGGCTTGGTTCCAGCGTTTCAGCAGTTATCTGACACATCTTGGTTTTCGGTGCAGCTCAGCTGATACTTCTTTGTTTGTCCTTTCGAGAGGGTCATCATTACAGTACCTACTTGTGTATGTGGATGATATCATTCTTACAGGCAATGACTCGACTCTTCTTCGCCAGTTCATTGATCGGACACACAGAGAGTTTGCGATCAAGGATCTTGGTGCTCTTCATTACTTTCTTGGTCTTGAAGTTTTGCCTACCTCCTCAGGATTACTGCTTGGCCAAGCAAAGTATGCTCGGGATATTTTGAATCGGGCCAGTATGTCTGACGCGGCACCAGTTTCTACTCCATTTGTTGCTGGTTCCCAGCTTCACAGCTCTACCAGTCCTCCATTTCATGATCCTACACTTTATCGTTCTCTTGTTGGTGCCCTCCAGTATCTCACCATCTCTCGCCCGGATTTGGCATTCTCGGTCAACACGGTGAGTCAGTATCTTCAGGATCCCAGAGATGACCATTTTGCTGTTGTGACTCGAATTTTGCGATATGTTCGTGGCACTCTTCATTTTGGTCTCCGGTTTTGCTCTGCTAGTACTTCTGATGTGTTAGGATACTCTGATGCTGATTGGGCTCGCTGTCTGGAGACTCGTCGGTCCACTTATGGTTATACGGTTTTTCTTGGTGGGAATCTGGTTTCTTGGAGTGCCGAGAAACAGTAACAGCCTACTGTTTCTCGCTCTAGCACTGAGTCTGAATACCGTACTCTCGCCAACACTGCCTCGGAAGTGGTTTGGCTCACTCATTTGCTTCGTGATCTTTGGGTTCCACTTTTTGGTTCTCCACTGTTGTTATGCGACAATAGTAGTGCTATTTTCTTGGCTCAGAATCCAGTGGCGCACAAGCGGGCGAAGCACATCGACTATCATTTTATTCATGAGTTGGTGACATCCGGAAAGCTGCGCGTTGCTCATGTTCCGACTTCTCTTCAGATTGCGGACATTTTCACCAAGGGGCTCTCTCGTCCGCTGTTCGAGTTCTTCAGGTCCAAGCTGTGTGTCGGCGAGCATCCGACGCTTCGCTTGGGGGGGTGTTAGACTAAATCAGACTCCTGATTAGATTATGATTTATTCTGATTAGAGTTCTTTTCTTATTATACCTCTATTGTACTCTCTATATATTTAGATATCAATAATACAATTAATTACGGCAAATCATTCTATCAGAAATCATAGAATTGTGAAAATAAAAGGTAATTGATGATGGCCGGGCGAAAACTCATGCAATTGTATTCCATTATCAATATTGGTTCAACGCCGATTATTAAGAGAATATCTCACATTCCAAGTATACTTACGAAATCGTACTCCTATTCGAAGTATATTTATAGATGAGCTCAGGCGGTGGTGTTGTCGCAGGCACATTATTGCTTGCTCCTCATCGTACTCCTATTCAAAGTAATTGTGATCATCATATTTTGATAGGTTGTTGCAAGACCAAAGCATTATTGTTGCTGCGACGGGGCCATCAATGGCTCAGGCCACAAGAGGCGTTGTTCGTCCTTCACAGAATCAGAGCAAAACATCGTCAACCACCTAACGGATGCTTTCACCACGACAAGGATCTAGCTCAGCAACCCCGCCATGTATGGGGAGAACAGGGTTTCACGCTGCTACAAATGACGGCCCCGCCACAATATCCGTCGTATGCGTCCTTTGGCATTGGGATTTCCCCCAATCCAATGATACAATCGATGCCAATAATGTCCGAGCAAACCAATCCGATCTGCTCATCTGCTGAATTTTTCATCCAATTGGCATCATCGTTCCATTGTTTTGATTTTCCATTCAAATCAAAACTAATTCAACAAAACTAAACTTAATTGAAATAATATTTAGTTGAAAACAAATGACGTTTGTTCATTCAGAACAAATTACACCAGGACCATTCTAATTAGTTTTATTATTTCTGTTTCTTCCCACGTTCCACAGGCATAAAACCAAGGCATAACCAGTTGGAAAAGCTCAATAAACAGAAGTCCTCTGACCCGGATCGGTACGTTTGAATGATATTCATCCCGAACAAGAAGCGCACACTTAAGATAGCCCAACCAGAGATACTAGGCGCCCACTTAAGATAGCCCCAAGAGCATGTAATATCCATTGATATTGCCTATATACACACACACACACACACACACACATATATATATATATATATATATATATATATATGTATCTATACATACATATATATGATACCATTCTAACAGGATCATGGACATCATTTAACAAAGTACAATAACATTAAATAAAAAACAAATGACAACAACAAAATAATCAAAACAAGGAATGAGGGTAGATTGAAAGTACATAGGGTTTATACAAGGTGTGGAAGTTCGTTTGAACTTAGAGTGTGGAGGTTAAGAAGTAAGAAAGGGCTAAAATCCAGCGTGTTTGATACTGAACTAATGATTCTCTATTTATAGAAGCACCTGGCTAATTTATTACATTGAATTTAATTTTTAATTTGGAATCCGGAGTGGAATACAGCTCACATCCTATCTTCTGAGTTGTAATGGAGTCTGGGACCCTCTATTATTTCATGTCTGTTGAGTGCTTGTTTTGAGTGGATGTCAGAGTGGAGTTTGGGACCCTCCATTGCTGACTGTTTTTTTCCATTATTGACTGCTTTATTGAAGTCGCCATTGCTTACGTTTTCTAGGAATCGAACGGGTCTTGAAATGGACCTCAGAAACAATACACCACGGCTTCAACTCCTGTGCCAAGGTCAGCCATATCTGGAAATTGGTTAACCTGATTTTTGGTCTGCCAAATAGCCATTTCGAACTAGTGTGGGATAGATTTTATTTTTACTGGAATTACAGCCCCACTGATGTTTCTGCTACAAGTTTAATCTGAATCATTCTGTGTGCAGTACACTAGTACCTGTGGCGTGCCAGGTGTGCCTACCTTTTGAGGGCACAAAACCGGATTTAATGTTCATTTTTAAGCAAATCCTATTCCACTTTAATGACACATTGCTTGCTTTTAAACTGGATTTCAACTGGACTTTATCTCCCATACCGAGGCTAGTGAGCCAGGAACCAATTAGACAGAGATCAATCAAAATACTAAAATGGATATTACCTGCAGAGTTCAAACTTAATACTGATGGAGCCTTTAACGACGGGGCTGCAGGCGTAGGCTGTTTGATTAGGGATCATGTTGGCCACGTAATTGTTGCTATGTCAAAATCTATCTCGGCTGAATCTGCTTTGCAGGCTGAGACCACCGCACTTCTACATGGATTACATCTCGCGCGAGATAAACGCATCAACATAATTGAGATTGAAACTGATTCTAGAGTTCTGATTGGAATGGTTCAACATCAGCTTAAAATTCCATGGAGATTGCTGATCATGCTGAGGGAAATTTGGGACCTTCTACAGGGAATGAATTACTCATTGCATCACGTTTTCAGAGAAGCAAATGGCGTGGCTGATTCTCTCGCAAAGATGGCTAGCCAGAAACAGGTAAATATCATCTACGGCCCCACGGATATGCCCACAGGAGTTGCAGGACAGGTAAAGTTGGATGCAGAGGGTTTTCCCTATTTTAGGAGAATGTAGCTCTTTTCATGTAATTTTCCTTTCGTTTTCATCTCTGCTGATCTTTAGGGTAGTTATAGGATGATGTTTAGCTTTCAAAGATCGACAGATAGACTTTCCGAGGTACAGTATTAAGCCCCCCTCTTCTATGTATCTTTTCTTTAAATTAATAAACGGGTAGGGGTTTGCCAAACCCCCACCATCACAGGTGGATTTATTTAAAAAAAATGGACCTCAGAATGGATCTTATTCTTGAATCTCTTCCTTCTTGATTTCTTTGGTCCGCTGACTCTTGAATTGCTTGTAAAATTCTAACATCTTCTTGAAATCTTCATCTTCTTCATCCTTTGGAATTTGTGCTGGTGAGGGTTGAATACTTAGGGCCTGCTGAATTGGGCTCCTAATTGTTGCTTGAATTTCTAAAGCATGTTGAATAAGACTTTTGGTTTTTATACTATCATCTTTATTGAATATAATTCTTAGTTTTTCCCCTGTTTGTAAGTAATGGGTGACTGCTTTCGCAGAGCAAAATTCAGTCTTATAGTTGGTCCACCATTTAATTTTGAATTGCCTGACTAAAGAAAAGGGTAAATTTGAATTTATTGGTTTGATCTGAAAGCTCCAAGAAAAAATCCATGGAACTCTGAATATGGAATGGAAAAATAGGGTTTTCTCGAAAGGTTTGAATCGCTGAGTCTATTGAATGTATCTAATCCTTCTAGTACTGGAATGAGGAGTATGTCTGTTGATGGTCCTAACTTTAACCACCAATCATAGAACCACATTGGAATGTCTCCATTGAATTGTTGGTAAAAATTAATGAACCATGAATGATCGAATGACCTAATATAGAAAGTTCTATACCAGGCTTGCATATAATCTACATAATTGAATCCTTTGGGAAAGTAATTGACCGAAAAGTTCCAAGTGGAATGAATATTTTGAAAATGGCTAGGATGGAGAACTTGTTTAATATATAATTTTGAATAATCAATTCTACCGGGGTCGTGTTTGATTTGGATATGTTGAATTTCTATGGATTAGGTGTCAACTATATCAGTTCATAATAATTCAGGGTCTTATGAATATCCTCTGCCATCCATGGGCACGTTGGTATGAATATATTGGATACAAAGGTTTTGAGTTGAGGAATATCTGGTTCTGTTTGGAATTGGGTCATAAGTATTTATTCTGGGTTTGGTTTGTCAAAATAAGATTGGCTAGGGTTTGAAGATGATGGAGTAGATTTTGGACTGGGAGTTTGAGTGGCTGGTCTTTGTGGAATACGTACTGTATAATTTGAGGTCAATATTGGGGTATGGATTAATCTGGAATATGGGGTCTGGGCTGCTGTTGAATATGTAAGTGGAGGAAAATCTGGAGTAGGTGTTTTTGGTGTTAAGGGTTTTGGAATTTCATAATCCTTGGAAGATTTTGAATTTAAAGAACTTACTGGACTTGAATGTTTACTCATGGCTTCATGTAAGGAATTCACTAGTTGAAAAATATGGAAGGGAGTTATCCTTCCCATTAATGAATTCAATATCAAAATAAAAAACTGATAAAATTGCTTGCCATCTGGCAAAAATCTGTTTTGAAACTAGATTTTTAACATCTTTTTGTAAAATTTCTTTAGCTGATTTGCAATCTATTTTTTAAAAAAATTTCTTGTTGTATAAATCATCTTAAAATTTTGAAATGCATAAAACAAATGATAAGACTTCTTTTTTGACTGTTGAATAATTAATTTGTGCTCCTGTCCATAATCATGAATGGTATCTAACTATCGACTGTTTTCCTAAATGTAGTTATTTTAATATGCCTCCATATCCTATTTCTGATGCATCTATTTCTATGATCATAAACGCTAATGGATGTGGAATTCTTAGGCATGGTAATGATTTAGCTTTTTAATTTTATTGCTTTTATGATTTGAGTATGCTTTTCTGTCCATGTAGGTGGATTAGTTTTTAATCTTTCATATAGAGGTTTGCAAATTACTCTTAGTTTTGGGAAGAAATCTGCTATATAATTTAAAAATCCAAAAAATCTTTGTAATTAATTTTAATCTTTTATTTCATCTGGAAATTTGTCAGCAAATTCAATTGTTCTTTGAATTGGTTTGAATTTTCCTAAATGAATATCATAACCTAGAAATCTTATTTTTGTTTGGAATAATTTCATGTTTGGTTTTGATATTACTAATCCATTTTCTTAATGATATTCAGTAATATATTTAAATGTTTGAAATGACTGTGTATTTAATTAGAAAAAAAATAATATATCATCAATATATACTATAACGTATTTTGAATAAGGATTAAATATGTCATTCATATTTTTTTTGGAATTTTGATGATGCATTTTTTAATCCGAATGGCATTACATTCCATTCATATTGGCCAAATGGAACTACAAATGCTGTTTTATATTTATCTTCTTCATTTATTTGAATTTGCCAATATCCTGATTTTAGATCAAACTTTGAAAATACTTTGGCATTGACTAATCTATTAACTAAATCTCTTTTATTTGGAATAGGGTATCTAATCCATTGTAATACTCCGTTTAATGGTTTTATAATTTATAACTAATTTAGGAATTTCTCTTTCTTTTTCTGCTTGTTTATTAACATAGAATGCTGAGCAACTCTATGGGGATTTACTCTTCCTAATTAATTTTCTTTCTAAATGACTTTGAATTTCTTGTTTACGTAATTCTATTAATATTGCATTCATTTGAATAGGCCTAACTTCAGTTGGAATGTTTATGTCATTAAAATCTTTTTTCATATGGTAATGAAATGATATGCTTCTTTCGATCCCAAAAATCATTGGGATGTTTTGAACAAACTTGAATTTTAAACTCCTTTTCTAATCTTGCAATTTTCTCTTGTATTAATTTACTACCTATCTATTCTTCTATTTTTGAATAACATAATTCTTCTTTTAAGAATATAATATTTTTTGTTTTGTGCTTAATAAACATATCTTTTTATATGTGGATTTTTTTTTGTAATAAATTTAATTCTATTTGGCTAGGTGGGTTAATGAATGGGAATAGTAATTTTCTTCCTAATATTTTAGTGATTATTCCTTCTTGAGTTTTCTTGAAAGAGGTTATTTGATATAGGAATGGATTTCCTAATACTGCATCATAGGATACATTTTCTAATATAAGAAATGAATGTTTGATACAATAATTATTATTACATATAAATCCATTGGGTAATTTTTTATTAATTGCCATTGAAGTACCATTTGCAGCTGCTAATTTTTCATTAGTCTTGACTAAGTACTTACTTGGAATTATTTCTGCTCTAATACATGACTAATCAGCTCCACTATCTATTAATGCTACGATTGTTATACTGAAATCTTCTACTCCTACAGCTATTAGGGAGTACCATTTCTCCATATTAATTTTATTATTAACATTGAAGAATTGATTATCTATTGGAGTGTCTTGAGATATTTCAATATTTAAACTAGTGCTAGGTACATCTATGCTCCTCTGATTTTTGTACAAAGTTTTAATTCTAGTTCTAAATTTGTTTCTTTTAAGGAATTTAATTCATTTTTAATTTAATTAATATCTATTTTTAATTTATTAATTTCTATCCTTAAGTCATCAGATTTTACCGGTTTCTTCTTATCTATTTCTGAATATTTTTTAATTACTCTACTCAAACTAAATGCTTCTTCTATTCTTGGTTTTTCTTCTTCTTCTACCAAATCTTTTAATCTTTGTAAATATTCTATTTTATTTGTTGAATCTTCTAATTTATCAATCATTTCTAATAGTACTTTTCGATTACTTGTTGAATTATTTAGTAATTTATAATCCTTGTCCATGATCCTGTTAAATTATATGTGACAAATCTATTTTTTTAGTGCTTTTCCATTCTAACAGGATCCTGTTAGAATGGTATCAGAGCCAAGTTTGAAATTGATTATGACTATTTGGACAAATTGGTTTTACTATTTCCCAAGTATTAACTTATCAACAATTGTGAAATTTAGAGTCTGTAATAGTTTTTATACATTTAGCTTTGGTTAGCATCCAGAGCCTGTAAGACGGTTGGTCAGCCCAAGGAAGAGATGGTCCACGCAAGGTATAGATGTGGTCCTGATAAATGTACACCAGTCTAATTCATACAATAAATTGAACAATTAAAGAGAAGTTAATATGGCAGAATGAGTTAAAAGATTTTTGTTCGGAGAGTCAAGTCTTTCAAATTTAGCATCTACATCATCAGCATCATCTAGTATATTACAGAGTCATGAAATCTAACAAGTACTACCAGGTCATAATATTAATTCAATTTATCATCACGGCATATTAGAATTTAGTAAAGCATATTCGATTAAAGTTCATGAAGAGATACTTCCAATGAATCAAGAATTTCAATCTATAAAATTGCTTTCACAAAAAGCTATTACTAAATATAGAACAAAAAATTATAGATTCTTACATTTTGGACTAATTCAAGTAGCCTTGCACTCACTAGTAAGATTAGGAATTGATACTCCAATATTTATGACATTAAGAGATGATAGGTTAATTGAGTATAAGGACTGAATATTGGCTATGATTCAAACTAATATTTGTAATGGTACAATAAGATTTGATTGTATTCCCAATTATTCGGTTAGCCTAACAGACCCAAATATTATGAATTCAATAAAATTAGATATCCAATTAAAATAGGATAAAATATTGAACAAAACTAAACATTTTGTATTAATTTATAGAGTATATTTCAAACTAATGAAATCTATGATTCCAACATCATTAAGATTAAATCCTACAGAAAAGGATGAATCAATATATGTTACTACAAATTCAGATAATACAAAAATAGAAACTCCAAAACTATTGAGGTGGAATGAAATAACTATTCCAGAAGAAATAATAGCTGAAAGACCACTAAGCATACAAAGAAATTTAAAATTAACAGAACCTTCAATAATTGAGGAACAAAAAGATGGAAAAATATTAATAAAATTTAATTGGTCTATGTCTAATAGATATATAGAAAATCATAGGCATCATTTTGATCGGGACTCTAAGTATTCAAACTTAAATAGTTATCAATCATACATGCATTCAACATCTGATCCCCCTTCTAATTTTCAAGATTCTAAAATTAGATACTCAACTCCATTACCTGAAATAATTGAAGATTCTAATTCTTCAATAGGATCATCAACTTATAGTCAAATGAGAAATTCGGAATTAAATATGATGACTAGCATTGAAGAATTTTCAATAGATAAAGAATATTTAAATAAAGATTATTACAGTTTAGAAAATATTCGGAATAGATTATGGTTTGAAAATTTTGATAACGAAATTAAGGAGAACATAAAACAAGAATTTTATACATAATTAAATACAAAAAAGTCAAAGAAAATGAAAATTTTTATGTGGTTAGAATATTATTTTAAACGAGAATACATAACAAATTGTGATAAGCTAGAAGAAATTCCAATTATTAATGTTCAATCAAACTTATATAAAAAATGAAAATTACAAAATAATACTATTGTAAGTTCAATCCATCCACCATTAAAAAACATAGAAATCACTACAGATAACGAAAAAATAATAGCATCAACATTTAAACTAGGAAAAGATGGATCAGAAATAGCAAATTCAGAAGATATTAAAAAGACTTATCAACAAAATAATTATTCAAATTAGATATTACATACTATAGTCAACCAAGTAGACTTCATATCAACTAAATTAGATAATAAGCAAGAAAGATTTCCAAATGAAATTTCAAAACCACATTTTCAAGTATCCTCATTTCAAAAAAAGATGGAAAATTCGGTATCATTAATAGAAAAGAATGAGGGCACTTTAAGAAACATAAGAGTAATATCACAAATAATTCCACAAGATTCAAGTACCTCAAACTCTTCTTGTGACTCAGAAGAAGAATCAGAATATAATTTAGAAATTAGATAGACTTAATAGAACAACAATTTGAAGATTATCCAGAACAATCTAATAATAAACCACAATTGCAAATAAATAAAATGAATAGGTTTAGAAGAAATTGGAGAAATGATAGAACAAAAAATTACTATCCTAGACCTACTCCACCTAATATTCAATATGAAGAACAAAACACATCATTAAATAGTTATGATGGATCATCATTATATCAATGGAATATAGATGGAAAATCAGAATATCAAATATTAAATATATTACAAGAAATGGGTAAGGCTAGAATGGCATATAAAGCAAAAATTAATATTACAGAACCAAATATTGTAATGTTATTAGTAACAGGATTTACAGGACAATTAAAAGGATGATGAGATAATTATCTCACATTAGAAGATAAACAAACCATTATGACTAATGAAACAGAAGAAGTTCAAGGTGAAGGTAATAATATAGAATATGTAATGGTTCAAGATGGTTCAACATATTTAATTTATGTTATATCAATGTATTTCATAGGAAACCCAGAAGAAGAATTAACTAGTTCAAAAATACGTTTAACAAATTTAAGACGTCCGTCTTTAACTGATTTCAAATGGTATTAAGATATATTCCTAACTCAAGTATTCAGAAGAACAGATTCAAATTCCTTATTTTGGAAAGAAAAATTTATTACAGGATTACCAAATCTATTTTCCCAAAGAACAATTACTAATTTACAAAAAATATTAGGAACAGAAAAGATAGAATACAATACTTTAACATTTGGTCAAATATTTGCTTTTGTCAAAAAAGAAGCTTTAACCTTATGTCAAGATTTAAAAATTCAACATAAGTATGGTTCAGAGAGAAAGGAGATGGAATCATTTTGCCAGCAATTCGGCATAATGGGTATTAAACCACCATCATCCAAACACGAAGATGTATTTAAGAAACAAAATATAGAAATAATAAATATTACAACAAAGTTAACTATAAGAATTAAAAAGAGAATAATAAGAATTTTTACAAAAGAAGTAATAAATATAAAAATATTCAATGTTTTAAATGCAAGAAATTTGGTCATACAGCCTCACACTGTAAGACAGATAAAAAGATAAATTCATTATTTTTAGAAGACAAGGAATTAAAAATATTATTATCATTATTAAAGATAATTTAGATAGTGAACAAACAGATTATGAATCTAGTTCATATAGCTCAAGTAATTCAGATACATGTCAATGTAAGATTTCAACAATTAATATGCTAAATAATTCAACAAGTAATCGAAAAGCACTATTAGAAATGATTGATAAATTAGAAGATTCAACAAATAAAACAGAATGTTTACAAAGATTAAAAGATTTGGTAGAAGAAGAAAACCAAGAATAGAAGAAGCATTTAGTTTGAGTAGAGTAATTAAAAAATATTCAGAAATAGATAAGAAGAAACCGGTAAAATCCGATAACTTAAGGATAGAAATTAATAAATTAAAATTAGAGATTAATTCATCTAAAAATGAATTAAAATCCTTAAAAGAAAAAGATTTAGAACTAGAATTAAAACTTAGCACAATAAATCAGAAGAACATAGATGTGCCTAGTAGTAGTTTAAATATTAAAATATCCCCAAACACTCCAACAAATAAACAATTCTTTAATGTTATTAATAAAATCAATATGGAGAAATGGTACTCCCTAATAACTATAGGAGTAGAAGACTTTGGTATTACAATTGTAGCATTAATAGATAGTGGAGCAGATCAATCATGTATTATAGCAGGAATAATTCCACGTAAGTACTTAGTCAAGACTAATGAAAAATTAGCAGCTGCAAATGGTACTCCAATGACAATTAATAAAAAATTACCCAATGGATTTATATGTAATAATAATTATTTTATTAAACATTCATTCCTTATATTGGAAAATGTATCTTATGATGCAGTATTAGGAAATCCATTTCTATATCAAATAACCCCTTTCAAGAAAACTCAAGAAGGAATTAGTACTAAAATATTAGGAAGAAAATTATTATTTCCATTTATTAACCCACCTGGCCAAATAGAATTAAATTTATTACAAACAAATTCTACATATAAAAAGATATGTTTATTGAACACAAAACAAAAAAAATATCGTATTCCTCAAAGAAGAATTAAGCTATTCAAAAATAGAAGAATACATAGGTAGTAAATCAATACAAGAAAATTATGAAGTTAGAAAAAAAATTTAAAATTCAGGTTTGCTCAAGTCATTCCAATGATTTTTGGGATAGAAACACATAGTTTCATTACCATATGGAAAAAATTTTAATGAACAAAATATTCCAACTAAAGTTAGGCATATTTAAATGAATGCAGAATTAATAGAATTATGTAAACAAGAAACTCAATGTCATTTAGAAAGAAAATTAATTAGGAAGAGTAAATCCCCATGGAGTTGCTTAGCATTCTATGTTGATTATGTTTATCCAACTATACTATACTTCAAGAGCCAACAGTTTTGTGTGTGCGATTTTCACACACAAAAAGTGCGATCGGAGTCAACCCTCTATGCCCTCGTCTCTTTCATCCATCCGGCACCGCCAACATGGCAGAGCCACCGCCTACCAACCCTCCGCTATCTTATGCCCAAGCAGTGAATCAGGAACTCCGAGAAGCTCTTAAGCTCTCGCCCTCAAACCCACAAGATGCCCACAGCGCTCCCTTCATTCCAAAACAACGAATTGATCACCTGGGAGAACCTGGCCTCCATTTCACGGAGGAGGAGTGTTTACGATTGGAAGCGCCCCTCAAATGGACGTTGATTGGGAAATTCTCGCGCAGCAGGCCACAACTAGAGAAGCTCCGAAAAGATTTCCATACTGCTGGGTTCAGGGGCCAAAACAACATCACTTTGCTGGATAACAGACAGGTTTTGATATCCTTTTCTCTTTCTGATGATTATTACCGTTGTTGGCTTTATAAAATCTGGAACTTCGGATCTTACTCTCTCAGAATCACAAAATGGGTGCCTAATTTTAATCCCAACGCTGACTCCCCCATTGTCCCAATATGGATTTCCCTCTATGGCCTACCACAACAATTTTTCGATTATAATGTGCTTATGTCAATTGGTAATATCATTGGAACACCAATTAGGGTTGACAGAGCCTCTATTAATAGGACTAGACCTCATGTGGCAAGGATCTGTGTTGAATTAGATGTTACTAAACCTATGTTGGAAAGAATCTGGCTGAGCTTTAGGGATATAGGCTTCTGGCAATACATTGAATATGAAAATGTGCCTTATTATTGCTCTCATTGCCTCAAATTAGGACATCTAGATACAGCGTGCAGGTTTGACAAGAACTTATCTAAATTCACTCCATGGAAACCTCAAAGTACTTCATTTAAAGAAGGTAATAAGACCATTTCCATTGATGAACAGGGCAGACAGAAAGGTAAAGGAAATGGTCTATCTTCAACTGGCACTTTAGGTCCGAAATCATAATTTGTTTATAAGAGTAAAACTGATAACAATCTTAAGCAGATATCTCAGGATAAATTCCCCTCACATGGAGACTCACAGCAGGGCATTAGTGCAAGTTCCGAAGATTTGGTCCTTAGACAAGGATCACAGGTTCCCTCTAAAACTCCTGAGACTACTACTAATCTAGTATCTCCTGAACAGAGTATGTTTATTTCTGATATGGCCCTAGGGCAGAAGGATAATAATGAGGCAAATAGATTAAAACAGATTGAAGCAACTAGTACCTCAACTATACCTCCTAACTCAGTTATTACCTACCCAACCATTTGCCACAATATCCCCACTCTTGCTCCAAATTTGTTGGCCATTTCTGCTATTAATACACAGGAAATAGAGAAAGATGATGTTAACTCAGATACTAAGGCTACTACCCATGATGATGTCCAAACCGTTAAAAACTCTGATCATTCACTTGAATATATTGAAATAAATGGTGGTCACTCCCCTCTTTTATCATCTAGTAAGAAATTTCCCAAACCTCTCGAATGGATTAATACAGAAACCTCCTTCAAGCAACAGGAAGGTATACTGAAACAACGGAGGTTTAGCCTCGATGAAATAAAGGCATCTCTTATTAAAGATCAGTTAAGATTAAACAGCATTCTTAAACCTAATCAACCTGAGGCAAAAACTAAACAGAGGAAGTACACGAAGAAAGACTATTCCTCAACCCCTAAAATGGTTTTCACCCGTTCATCTTTGAATCTTTCCAATACATATCCATGATTAGTGTCAATCTATGTGTTTGGAATGTTCGTGGCATAGGAAACAAACCAACTCAAATCCGATTAAAATATATTAAAAGACGTAATTCAATCAAACTTTGTGTCCTAATAGAGCCTTTACTGAACCCTGATCAAATCCAAAACATATCTTCAATGTTAGGTTTCAGTAACTCGTATGCTAATTCAATAAACAAAATCTGGTTAATGTGGGATGAGGATATTTCAGTAGACATTTATAAGGTTGAAGAACAAATGGTTATTGTGAAAGTTAAATCTCCAATTCTGGCCACTGAGTGTCAGCTTGGTTTTATATATGCTAAGCACACAATTTATGAACGGAATAAATTGTGGCAAGACTTGGAATCTCTCAAAAAAGAACCTTTGTGTTTAATTGGAGACTTTAATGTCATTAAAAATAACGAGGAATATCTAGGGAACTCAACCCCAAATCAGAACAGTATACAGAATTTTAACAAATTTCTCAGTGATCAAAATTTTTCTGAAATCCCTACGTCTGGCACCTTATTCACTTGGACTGGAATGAGAACCAAGGGTAGGGTTTGGAAAAGGCTTAATCGAGGGATATCAAACAGTTTATGGTGGTCCAATTTCCATAGCTCAAAAATTAAAACAATCTCTACAGAGGGCTCGGACCATACCCCTTTAATCCTTTTTGTATCTAATACTTCCCTAATGACTACCCCAAAACCATTCAAGTTTCAAGAATGCTGGGTGACACATTCCAAATTCATGAAGCTAGTGGAAGATGCTTGGAATGTTCACACCAATCTTCGAGGGATGAAAAGACTAATTTTCAAACTTAAAAACCTCAAACAAATCCTAAAAATCTGGAACAAAGAGGTATTTGGCAATGTTTTTGATGCTGTTCAAATCAGTGAGGACCTTGTTACTAATGCTGAAAAAGATTTAGAACAGTTGGAATCAAGTGATACAATACAAGCCTTAAACCTAGCCAGAGCAAAGCTGAAGTTAGCTCTAAATAATCAGGAAATCTTTCTCAAACAGAAATCAAGACTAAAATGGTTGAAAGAAGGAGATGTCAATTCAAAATTATTTCATCAATCAATCTCAAGTAAACACAAAAGGCAAACAATATCCCTAATCAGATCTAATGATGGAAGTTGGCTAAATAATATAGAAGCAATTGAAGAAGAAGCTGTTAGATTCTTCTCAAATCTTCTTACTGATGAACCATTGGACCCATCAGGTATTAACACAGCTTGGATTTTGGATAATATAACACATGTAGTAAACAATGAAATGAATTCAAATCTACTCAAACAAATCAGTATGGAGGAACTAACTAACATTGTTCATTCCATGGATAAACATTCAGCACCGGGACCTGATGGTTTCTCTGGTTTCTTTTACCATACATGTTGGGATATTATTAAATTTGATGTACTGTTGGCTGTGGAAGATTTCTTTGATGGTAAAGATATTCCCAAAGCCATTTCAGCAACTCAACTAATTCTAATACCCAAAAAAGATGTTTGTTCCTCTTTCAAAGATTACAAACCTATAAGTTTATGTAATTTCTCAAACAAAATTTTCTCAAAAATACTCTCCACAAGACTTAAAAACTATCTGGATATTATAATAAGCCCAGAACAGTCAGCATTTGTTTCTGGTAGAGAAATTGCTGATAATGTTCTTCTCATGCAAGAATTCACTAACCATATACACTCAAAAACAAAAGGTTATAATATGATTATAAAATTGGACATGATGAAGGCATTTGATAGAGTTTCTTGGGTTTTTTTTAGAAAAACTACTTCTCAAGCAAGGTTTTTCCAACACCCTAGTTGAGCTTATTATGAAGAACATCAAATCTGCCTATTTCTCATTGCTGATAAATGGAAAAACAGTTGGATTTTTTCCTGCTTCAAGGGGCTTAAAACAGGGTGATCCTTTATCCCCCCTATTGTTCATACTAATGGCTGAAGCCTTTTCACAAAACCTTAACTTTCTTCACCAATTTGGAAATATTCAGCCTTATAAACTACCAGGTGGGATGAAATCTTCATCACATCTTTCCTATGCTGATGACACAGCAATTTTTTTAAAATACACCAAACAAGGCTTACAAACGATCATGTGCTTTCTGAAATCTTATGAATTAGCTTCTGGTCAAAAAGTGAACTTTGAGAAATCCACTTTCCATATTTCAAAATACACACCCAACAGAATCATCACTTTGATTAAAAGAGAAACAAACATGCTGTTAGGAACCATCCCATTTAAATATCTGGGATGTCCGATTTTCACTGGAAGGGTAAAACATTCACTCTTCTAGAGCATGTTGCTTTCCATTCAAAATAAAATCAATCATTGGCATAATAAGCTTCTTTCTCCAGCTGGTAGGGCAATACTAATTAGACATGTCTTGATCTCAATGCCAATACATCTTATAACTGTATTGAGGCCTACTCAACACATTATAAGTCAAATCCATAAAACTCTTGCTCGATTCTTCTGGAAGAATACTTCAGAAAATCAAGAGAAAAACAGAGTTTGGAGATCTTATCCCAAACTTTGTTTTCCAATAGGGGAAAATGGTCTAAATTTTAAAAATTTAAACACTCTAACAAAATCTTTCTCCCTGAAAATGTGGTGGAAACTTCAAACTGGAAAATCTCTATGGGCTAAAATCATGTGGTCTATAAATGATACTCATAAAACATCCAGATGTTGGAAAATAATTAAAGAGGTTCAGGACATAGCTTTAAACAACACAACAGTCCTTCTTGGATCGGGTTCAGTTTCTTTTTGGAACTCAAACTGACTACCTAATTCATCCAACTGAAATTCCTTATCCAAATTTAACTGTGGCTGAATTCATTCACAATAAAACATCTTTTTCTGGCCTGATCAGGAATTCCCTACCTGATCACATATACCACTTGCTGGAACAGGATTATAAAATCTTTCCTGATTATGATGATACCCTCATTTGGAAACCTTCTTAGACAGGAACTTTTTCTGTTATATCAGCTTATGAACTGATAAGAGAGAAGAAAATGAAGATACCATCATACACTCATCTGTGGTCTAAATTCTTACCTAAGAAAATTAGTTTATTTAGATGGAAACTTTTAAATAGACTTATTCCCTTCCCAGATGTGCTAGAGGATTTCCAATTCCATCTACCTTCCAGATGTTGTTTCTGTTTTCAGGAGTTTGAATCTATTCATACTGTTTTAACTCCTGTGTGAAAGTCAACAAACTTTGGAAATTTGTGAACTCCACATTCGGCTTGATCAATAACCATTTCCAACTTTTGTCGGATAGAATCTACTTTTACTGGAATGTTTCTTCCTCTGCTGGATCCTGTTTAAAAATCATTAGAATTGTTCCTTGTGTTGTACTCTAGTACCTGTGGTGTGCCAGACGTGCCTATATCTTTGAAGGAACTATCCCAGATATCATGCTCACTTTTAAATGGATTCTATATCACTTCAATGATACCTTTTTGGCTTTCAAACTGGATTTCAAATGGGTTCTATCCCATATTCCAATATTACTGAGGCAGAACTCTATAAAACATAGACCAATTAGAATCATAAAGTGGTTACTTCCTTCCAGATTCAAATTGAATACTGACGGCTCCTTTCTTAGCACTGGTGGTGCTGGTATCGGATGCATAATCAGAGATCATGTTGGTCAGGTAACTAGAGCTCTTTCAAAATCCATCTTGGCTAACTCTGTCTTGTAGGCCGAAGCCTGTGCTCATTTGCATGGTATTCATCTTGTTAATGAACAAGGCATTAGGAGTATCGACATCGAACTGGATTCCAAAGTCCTATATGGAATGATACATAAACAACTCAAGATTCCATGGAAATTGCTTCCACTGATGAGGGAGATATGGCAACTGTTACAAGACATGGATTACTTGTTGCATCATATTGTTAGAGAAGCCAACAGAGCTGCCGATTTACTTGCAAAGATGGCGAGCCGCGATCAGGTAAATAATACTTATGATTCTGCAGGTTTGCCTACCTTAGTGGCTGGACACGTAAAGCTTGATGCGAATGGAACTCCCCATGTTAGATTAGAATAATTAGTTACCTATGTATTTAATTTCCACGGTTGACGCTGGTTGGTCTTTAGGTTACAATAGGACTATTGTATAGTGTTTCACAGATCACCAGCTGAATTCTCTGAGGTAAGGTATTAAGTCCCCATCTTTTTCTGTATCTTCTATTTTAATTAATAAACGGGTAGGGGTCTGCCAAACCCCCCACCATTACAGGTGGATTTATTTTAAAAAAAGCATTCTATGTTGATAAACAAGCAGAAAAAGAAAAAGAAATTCCTAGATTAGTTATAAATTATAAACCATTAAACATAGTATTACAATGGATTAGATACTCTATTCCAAATAAAAGAGATTTACTAAATAGATTAGTCAATGCCAAAGTATTTTCAAAGTTTGATCTAAAATCAGGATATTGGCAAATTCAAATAAATGAAGAAGATAAATATAAAACATCATTTGTAGTTTCATTTGGCCAATATGAATGGAATGTAATGCCATTCGAATTAAAAAATGCACCATAAGAATTCCAAAAAATTATGAATGACATATTTAATCCTTATTCAAAATACGTTGTAGTATATATTGATAATAAATTAGTTTTTTCTTTTTTTTTAGATAAATCTACCTGTGATGGTGGGGGGTTTGGTAGATCCCTACCCATTTATTAATTAACTTAAAAGATAAGGAAAAAGAGGGGGGCTTAATACCTTACCTCTGAGAGTTCATCTGATGATCTTTGAAAACTATACATTAACCTGCTACTAACCTAAAGATCAACAGATACAACCGTGGAATAATAAGTACATAGTTATCAAATTACTCTAATCTAACATGAGGAGTTCCTTCCGCATCTAGCTTTACTTGTCCAGCCACTAATGTAGGCAAACCTGCAGAAACATAGATGTTATTTACCTGCTTACGGCTAGCCATTTTTGCAAGTGAAGCACCATTGGCTTCTCTGAAAATGTGTTGCAATGAGTAGTTCATTCCTTCAAGTAGGTTCCAAATCTCCCTCATCATTGGCAGTAATTTCCATGGATAAATTAATTTTTTCTAATTCAATAGACAGTCATTTCAAACATTTAAATATATTACTGAATATATTTAAGAAAAATGGATTAGTAATATCAGAACCAAAAATGAAATTATTCCAAACAAAAATAAGATTTCTAAATTACGATATTCATTTAGGAAAAATCAAACCAATTCAAAGAGCAATTGAATTTGCTAACAAATTTCCAGATGAAATAAAAGATAAAAATCAACTACAAAGATTTTTAGGATGTTTAAATTATATAGCAGATTTCTTCCCAAAACTAAGAGTAATTTGCAAACATCTATATGAAAGATTAAAAACTAATCCACCTACGTGGACAGAAAGCATACTCAAATCATAAAAGCAATAAAATTAAAAGCTAAATCATTACCATGCCTAGGAATTTCACATCCATTAGCATTCATGATCATAGAAACAGATGCATCAGAAACAGGATATAAAGGCATATTTAAACAACTACAATTAGGAAAAGAGTCGATAGTTAGATACCATTCATGATTATGGACTGGAGCACAAATTAATTATTCAACAGTAAAAAAAGAAGTGTTATCAATTATTTTATGCATTTCAAAATTTGAATATTATTTATAAAACAATTTTATTGATTAAAAATAGATTGCAAATCAGCTAAAGAAATTTTACAAAAAGATGTTAAAAATCTAGTTTCAAAATAGATTTTTGCCAGATGGCAAACTATTTTATCAGTATTTGATTTTGATATTGAATTCATCAGAGGAAAGGATAACTCTCTTCCAGATTTTTTAACTCGTGAGTTCCTTACAGAACGACATGAGTAAACATTCAAATACCGCAAGGTCTTCAAATTCAAAATCATCCAAGGACTATGAAATTCCAAAACCCTTGACACCAAAGACACCTACGCCAGATTTTCCTCCTCTTACATATTCAACAGCAGCTCAGAACCCATATTCTAGATTAATTCATACTCCAATACTAACCTCAAATTATACAGTACTTACTCCTGAAAGACCATCCACTCAAACCTCCAGTCCAAAACCTACTTCAAATCCTATCCAGTCATATTTTGATAAACTAATCCTGAAAATATACTTTTGACCCAATTCCAAACAGAATCAGATATCCCTTAACTCAAAACCTTTGTAGCCGGTATCTTCATGCCAACATGTCAATGGTTGGCAGATGATATCCACAAAACCCAAAATTATTATGAACTCATATTAGTTGACACCCAATCTATAGAAATTCAACATATTCAGAATAAAAATGACCCCAGTAGAATTGACTATTCAAAACTATATATCAAGCAGGTCCTCCGTCCCAACCACTTTTAAAATATTCATTCCAATAGAAACTTTTCAGTCAATTATTTCCCCACAGGATTCAATTATGCAGACTATATGCTAGCCTGGTATAGAAATTTCTATATTAGGTCATTTGACCATTCTTGGTTCATCAATTTTCACCAGCATTTTAATGGAGATATTCCAATGTGGTTTTATGATTGGTGGTTAAAATTAGGACCATCAAAAGAAATACTCCATATTCCAGTAATAGAGGGATTAGAAACATTCAATAAAATCAGCAAGTGCAAGCCATTCGAAAAAACCTTGTTTTTCCATTCAATATTTAGGTTCCATGGATTTTTGCATGGAGCTTCCAGATCAAACCAATACATTCAAATATGCCCTTTTCACTAGTTAGGCAATTCAAAATTAATTGGTGGAACAATTACAAAATAGAATTTTGCTCTGCGAAAGCAGTAACCCATTACTTACAGACAGGAGAGAAGTTAAGAATTATATTCAATAAAGATGATAGTATTAGCCCAATTAAAGCCAAAAATCTGATTCAACATGCTCTAGGAAATATTAGGAGTCCAGTTCAGCAGGCCCTGAGTATTCAACATGCATCAGCACAAATTCAAAAAGATGAAGAAGATGAACATTTCAAAAAGATGTTAGCATTTTACAAACAATTCAAATGCCAGAAGACCAAAGAAGTTAAAACAGAAGACATTCAAGAAGAAGATCCGTTTGAAGGTCCAATGGGTCAAGACCCATTTGATTTCTGAAAATGTAAGCATTGATGATTTCAAAAAAAAGCAGTCAGTAATGGAGGGTCTCAAACTCCACTCTGACATCCACTCAAAGCAAGCACTCAGCAGACAATTAATAATGGAGAGTCCTAGACTCCATTACAACTCAGAAGATAGGATGTGAGCTGTATTCCACTCCGTATTTCAAATTGTAACTTCAATTCAATGTAATATATTAGCCAGCTACTTTTATAAATAGAGAAGCATTAGTTCAGGATTAAACACGCTACTCTCTAACCTCTCCAATCTAAGTTCAAACGAACTTCCACACCTTGTATACCAACTATATGTATTTCCAATCTTCCCTAATTCATTCAAATGAATAATTCATTCAAGATATTAATTCAGGTACTCTTTATGATTATTTTCTACTTACAAATTGTTTTGATGATTTTGTTGTTTTCATTTGTTTTTTATTTAATGTTATTGTACATTGTTAAATTTTGTCCATGATCCTGTTAGAATGGTATCAGAGCATTCAAACTTGGAAATAAGATCATGGACAACATTCTAACAGGATCCTGTTAGAATGTTATTGTGCTCTGATACCATTCTAACAGGATCATGGACAACATTTAAAAAAGTACAATAACATTAAATAAAAACCGAATGAAAACAAAAAAATAATCAAAATAATTCGTAAGTAGAAAATAATCTTAAAGAGTACATGAATGAATATCTTGAATGAATTATTTATTTGAATGAATTAGGGTAGATTGAAAGTACTTAGGGTTTATACAGGGTGTGGAAGTTTGTTTGAACTTAGAGTGTGGTGGTTAAGAAGTAAGAAGGGGCTGAAATCCAGCGTGTTTGATACTGAACTAATGCTTCCCTATTTATAGAAGCATCTGGCTAATCTATTACATTGAATTTAATTTACAATTTGGAATCCGGAGTGGAATACAGCTCACATCCTATCTTCTGAGTTGTAATGGAGTCTGGGGCCCTCGATTATTTCTTGTCTGCTGAGTGCTTGTTTTGAGTGGATGTCAGAGTGGAGCTTGGGACCCTCCATTACCGACTACTTTTTCCATTATTGACTGCTTTATTGAAATTGTCATTGCTTACGTTTTCAGAAATCAAACGGGTCTTGACCCATTGGACCTCCAAATGGATTTTCTTATTGAATTTATTCTTTCTTAATTTCTTTGGTCTGTTGGCTTTTGAAATGCTTGTAAAATGCTAACATCTTCTTGAAATCTTCATCTTCTTCATCATTTGGAATTTGTGCCGGTAAGGGTTGAATACTTTGGGCCTTATGAATTGGGCTCCTAATTGTTGATTGAATTTCCAGAGCATGTTGAATCAGACTTTTGGCTTTTATACTATCATCTTTATTGAATATGATTCTGAGTTGTTCCCCTGTTTGCAAGTAATGGATGACTGCTTTTGCAGAGCAAAATTCTATCCTGTAATTGGTCCACAATTTAATTTTGAATTGTCTAACCAAAGAAAAGGGCAAATTTGAATGTATTGGTTTGATCTGGAAGCTCCAGGAAAAATCCATGGAACTCTGAATATTGAATGAAAAAATAGGTTCTCTCGAAATGTTTGAATTTGCTGAGTCTGTTGAATGTATCTAATCCTTCTAATACTGGAATGGGTAGTATGTCTTTTGATGGTCCTATCTTTAACCACCAATCATAGAACCACATTGGAATATCTCCATTGAATTACCGGTGAAAATTAATAAACCATGAATGGTCAAATGACCTAATATAGAAAGTTTTATATCAGGCTTGCATATAGTCTGCATAATTGAATCCTGTGGGGAAATAATTGATTGAAAAGCTCCTATTGGAATGAATACTTTGAAAGTGGCTTGGATGGAGGATCTGCTTGATATATAGTTTTGAATAGTAAATTCTACTGGGGTCATTTGTTTTCTAGATATGTTGAATTCTATAGATTGGGTGTCAACTAATATGAGTTCATAATAATTTTGGGTTTTTTGGATATCATCCGCCAACCATTGACACGTTGGCATGAAGATACTGGCTACAAAGGTTTTGAGTTGAGGGATATCTAGTTCTGTTTGGAATTGGGTCAAAAGTATATTTTCAGGATTTGGTTTATCAAAATATGACTGGATAGGATTTGAAGTAGGTTTTGGACTGGAGGTTTGAGTGGATGGTCTTTGGGGAGTAAGTACTGTATAATTTGAGGTTAATATTGGAGTATGAATTAATCTGGAATATGGGTTCTGAGCTGCTGTTGAATATGTAAGAGGAGGAAAATTTGGAATAGGTGTCTTTGGTGTCAAGGGATTTGGAATTTCATAATCCTTGGATGATTTTGAATTTAAAGAACTTGTTGGATTTGAATGTTTACTCGTGTCGTCCTGTAAGGAACTCACGAGTTAAAAATTATGGAAGGGAGTTATCCTTTCCTCTGATGAATTCAATATCAAAATCAAATACTGATAAAATAGCTTACCATCTGGCAAAAATCTATTTTGAAACTAAACTTTTAACATCTTTTTGTAAAATTTCTTTAGCTGATTTGCAATCTATTTTTAATAAAAAAATTATTGTTGTATAAACCATCTTGAAATTTAGAAATGCATAAAACAATTGATAAAACTTCCTTTCTTACTGTTGAATAATTAATTTGTGCTCTTGTCCATAATCCTGAATGGTATCTAACTATTGACTCCTTTTCTAAATGTAGTTGTTTTAATATGCCTCCATATCCTATTTCCGATGCATCTGTTTCCATGATCATGAATACTAATGGATGTGGAATTCCTAGGCATGCTAATGGATGTGGAATTCCTAGGCATGGTAATGATTTAGCTTTTATTTTTATTGCTTTTATGATTTGAGTATGTTTTTCTGTCCACGTAGGTGGATTAGTTTTAATCTTTCATATAGAGGTTTGCAAATTACTCTTAGTTTTGGGAAGAAATCTGCTATATAATTTAAATATCCTAAAAATCTTTGTAATTGATTATTATCTTTTATTTCATCTGGAAATTTGTCAGGAAACTCAATTGCTCTTTGAATTGGTTTCATTTTTCCTATTTGCTCTTTGAATTGGTTTCATTTTTCCTAAATGAATATCATAACCTAAAATTATTATTTTTGATTGGAAATAAGATCATGGACCGCATTCTAACAGGATCATGTTATTGTGACTATTTGGAAATAACAGGATCATGTTATTGTGACTATTCAAAATGATCATGTTATTCTATACCATCCATGATACTTGTCCATGATAAATATTTCCATGATCTTATTTTTGGAATTTCATAATCCTTGGATAATTTTGAATTTGAAGAACTTGCTGTATTTGAATGTTTATTCATGTCGTCCGGTAAGGAACTCACGAGTTAAAAATCTGGAAGGGTGTTATCCTTTCCTCTGATAAATTCAATATCAAAATCAAATACTGATAAAATAGTTTTTCATCTGGCAAAAATCTGTTTTGAAACTAAATTTTTTACATCTTTTTGTAAATTTTCTTTAGCTGATTTGCAATATATTTTTAATAAAAATTTCTTGTTGTATAAATCATCTTGAAATTTTGAAATGCATAAAATAATTGATAAAACTTCCTTTTTGATCATTGAATAATTAATTTGTGCTCCTGTCCATAATCCTGAATGATATCTAACTATTGACTCTTTTTTCTAAATGTAGTTATTTTAATATGCCTCCATATCATATTTCTGATGCGTCTGTTTCTATGATCATGAATGCTAATGGATGTGGAATTCCTAGGCATGGTAATGATTTAGATTTTATTTTTATTGCTTTTATGGTTTGAGAATGTTTTTCTGTCCACGTAGGTGGATTAGTTTTTAATCTTTCATATAGAGGTTTGCAAATTACTCTTAGTTTTGGGAAAAAAATATGCTATATAATTTAAACATCCTAAAATACTTTGTAATTGATTTTTATCTTTTATTTCATCTGAAAAGTTGTCAGCAAACTCAATTGCTCTTTGAATTGGTTTGATTTTTCCTAAATGAATATCATAACCTAAAAATATTTTTTTTTGGAATAATTTAATTTTTTGTTCTAATATTACTAATCCATTTTTCTTAATGATATTTAGTAATATATTTAAATGTTTGAAATGACTGTCTATTGAATCAGAAAAAACCAATATATCATCAATGTATACTATAACGAATTTTGAATAAGGATTAAATATGTCATTCATAATTTTTTGAAATTCTGATGGTGCATTTTTTAATCCAAATGGCATTACATTCCATTCATATTGTCCGAATGGGACTACAAATGCTGTTTTATATTTGTCCTTTTCATTTATCCAAATTTGCCAATATCCTGATTTTAAATCAAACTTTGACAATACTTTTGCCTCTACTTTGGAACGGGTAAAACTTAATGAGAAAAATGCTTTACTGCTTAAAGCTTTAAAAGAAAAGGAAAAATTTTGGAAGCAGAAAGCAAGACTTAAATGGCATAAGTTAGGAGATAATAATACAACTTTCTTTCATAAGGTAGTGCAGGAAAGAAATTGTAAGTTGAAGATTACTAAAATAAAAAATGGTGATGGTCAATGGATCAACTCTCAGATGGTAATTCAAAATGCAACTGTTAATTATTTCTCTGAATTGCTCACTGAACCCGCTCAGGAATCTGATGAGACCTATTATTCTCATTTCCTTAGTCAGATCCCAAACATCATTAAGGATAGAGATAATCAAACACTTGCCTCTCCTGTCACTGAATCTGAGTTGGAAATAGTCATAAAAGGGATGAATAAGATGAGTAGTCCAGGTCCGGATGGATTTTCTCCCAAATTTTACTCTAAGTGCTGGCCTATCATTAAAATAGACTTGATTTCTGCAGTTAATGATTTCATTACTGGATCTGCTATTCCTAGGGGAATTTCTAGCACCTGGATTACCTTGATACCTAAAAAGCCTACTCCATGCTCATTTGATGATTTTAGGCCAATTAGCCTTTCTAATGTGTTGAATAAAATATGTTCCAAAGTGTTAATGGAAAGGTTAAAACCGTATATGGAAAGCTTGATTTCACCTAACCAAACAGCATTTATGAAAAACAGAGACATATCTGATAATATCTTGTACTTACAAGAAACGATCAGATTTCTTGATAAGAAATACAGAACTCCAAACTGTATACTCAAACTGGATTTAAGAAAGGCATTTGACAGAATCAATTGGAACTTTCTTAGACACATCTTGCTTAAGTTTGGTTTTAATGGGAAGTTTTTAAATGCGATTATGAATAATCTGTCACAAGCATATTTCTCTATACTTGTAAATGGATATCCTGTAGGTTTTTCAAGGCATCAAGGGGTATTAAACAAGGTGATCCTCTTTCACCCTTTTTATTTAACTTATTCTCTGAAGCTTTCTCTAGGAGTTTAGCTTTTATATTTCAAAATAATAAATTGGCTAGTTTTCAGACTTCTGCTTCTATTCCTTCGGTTTCCCATCTTATGTATGCGGATGACACGATTATATTAATGCAAGCATCAAGGTCGAATCTAATTAAGATCAAAGCATTCCTTGAAATATTTGAGTATACCTCGGGCCAAAAATTTAACTTTGATAAATCTGAATTTTATCTAAGTAAAAGAGCAAGTCTAGCTAAGCTTAATCAGGTCAAAACTGTTTTAAAAATGAAAAAAGGATCTTTTCCTTTTAAATACTTAGGTTGCCCAGTTTTTAGAGGAAGAACCTTAATGAGATACTATCATCCTTTGCTGGCTAACATTGACCAAAAGATTCAAAATTGGAAAAATAAATGGCTTAGTGGAGGAGGGAAAATGGTCTTAATAAAATCTTGCCTCTATTCTATTCCTCAACATATTTGGACTGTAACAAATCCCCCTAAAGGTATCAATAAATCAATTGAGAAAAATTGTCTCACTTCTTTTGGGGTAAAACTGAGGATAAGAACAACAGGGTTTGGAAAAAATGGGCAGACCTAGCTTAGCCTACAAAACTGAATGGACTGGGTTTTAGATCTTTCAAGGCCATAATAGAGTCTTGTTATGTTAAACTGTGGTGGAAGTGTCAACAAGGTACCTCTTTGTGGTCAAAATTTCTATGGGCACTTCCTCCATCCCACAGAAAATCAGTCACTTGGAAAAGAATCTGCCTTATTAACTGCTTTGCTGAATCAAACTCCACTATAATTCACGGTAAAGGGAGTTGTAGTTTCTGGTTGGCCAACTGGTGTCCAAATGGCCCCATGATAAACTATATTCCGGAGAATATTTCATCACTTATGCCTAACATCTCTGTGGCCGAATTCATCACAAACAGGAACTCTGTTCTGGATCAGATTTCTTCCTTCTTGGGGCATGATACGCTTTTGTTTTTGCAGGGGGCTGAAATAACAGCAGAAAGGGATGATAGAATGATTTGGAAACCAGAATTCTCTGGTAATTTTACTTTCAAGTCATGCTATAAGGCCTTAACCTCATCATCAGGTAACTCCATTGCAAATAATTTTCTCTGGAGCATTCCTTTGCAGAAAAAGATCATTATTTTTACATGGAAATTATTGCACTCTTTTCTCCCATTAGATGATGTGCTTATTACTTGTGGATTTAGTTTAGCATCAAAATGCCCTGTCTGCAATCATTCTGACTCGATTCAGCATTTCTTTATAACTTGTCATATGGCTCAGGCTGTGTGGTCAAACTTCGCATCGTTGCTCCACTTTAATCTAAATGCTCTTCATTCCATTCCGTAAAGGTTTTATCTGTTCTGGAATTTTAGTGATTTACCAAAATTTGAGCGCATTTACTGTAGAATCCTACCTTCTCTTATATGTTGGGGCCTCTAGAAAGCTAGGAATGGCTTCCTATTTGATAATAAGCCCCTCTTAGTTAATTCGATCTGTAAAGAGGTACAGGATCTGATCAAATTAACATTTCATGTGTGCCCCCCGAAACTGTTTCCCCCTGGTCCTATCCCACCCTCATTAAGGCATCTATCACCTCTGCTCAGACCCCCTCCTAAGCCTAATATATCAAAGATTTTTTGGAAAAGGCCTAAGTCTGGTTTCATAAAAATTAATGTGGATGCTACTTGGTCTCAAAACAAAGCTTCAGTTGGTCTTATTGCTAGAGATACCTTTGGTTGCCCAATTCTGATAAGTTCTGCTGCCTCTTTCGCTGTGACACCTCTACTAGCAGAAATTGATGCCATTTTGCATGCTTGTCACATTTTCCCCCACCTTGACCAAACTTTTATAATTGAATCTGATTCAAAACTTGCTGTCAATATGATAAATGACCCCTATGCTGCTCATTGGGAACTTTTTGACAAAGTATATAAGGTGAAGGCTTTGATTGGTAGAGATGATCTTCAACATGTTTTCAGAGAGGGTAACTTTGTAGCTTATGCTCTTGCTAAGTATCATTCTGATTCAGATTCTGGCCTTTCTATATCTAATATCCCTAGGCATATAAGAGGCCTCATTACTTTAGACAAAGAATCCATGCCTTCCATTCGAGTACACAGAAATGATAATGTTTTTGAATAGATACTGCTGAGTTATGGTTGTTCTGATATGCAGGTCTGACATTGCAGTGCATGAGGTTGGATGGGAGTTGCTGCTCTTTGGTTCTCCATTCATTCCACATTGAGGAACTGATGAGCCCATTCTTTTGGTGCTGCCTTCATCATCTCCACTCACTTCTAGAGTACAACAGTTTTTAGATTGTACATTACTTACATTTAGAAGTTGCCTGGCCAAGGGAGAGAATTAACACAGGGGGTGGAGATTCTCTCTTTTGGATCGTAACTTCTTCACCGATTATACTACCATTCCGATAGTTTAGTACTTTTGGAGGAAACAATGTTGCCTCAATGTCTAGGGATCTAGATATACTTATGTACCAACTGTTTTATTTTCCTATAGGGTCCGGGGAACCTAATACATAACTCCCTCACCTTCGGGTGTTTTTCATTAAAAAAAAATTAATCTATTTACTAGATCTCTTTTATTTGGAATATGGTATCTAATCCATTGCGATACTGCGTTTAATGGTTTGTAATTTATAACTAATCTAGGAATTCCTCTTTCTTTTTCTGCTTGTTTATTGAAATAGAATGCTGAGCAACTCCAAGGGGATTTGCCTTTTCTAATCAGTTTTCTTTCTAAGTGGCTTTGAATTTCTTGTTGTCATAATTCTATTAATTTTGCATTCATCTGTGTTTTGTTCATTAAAATCCTATTCATTTGGTAATGAAACGATATGCTTCTTTCGATCCCAAAAATCATTGGGATGTTTTAAACAAACTTGAATAAATTCTTTTTTTCTAATCCTCCAATTTTCTTTTGTATTAATTTACTAACTATTTGTTCTTCTATTTTTGAATAACATAATTCTTCTTTTAAGAATAAAATATTTTTTTGTTTAGTACATAATAAACATATCTTTTTATATATAGAATTTGTTTGTAATAAATTTAATTAAATTTGGCTTGGTGGGTTAATGAATGGGAATAGTAATTTTCTTCCTAATATTTTAGTGCTTATTCCTTCTTGTGTTTTCTTGAAAAGGGTTATTTGATATAGGAATGTATTTCCTAATACTGCATCATAGGATACATTTTCTAATATAAGAAATGACTGTTTAATACAATAATTATTATTACATATAAATCCATTGGGTATTTTTTTGTTAATTGTCATTGGAGTACCATTTGCAGCTGCTAATTTTTTGTTAGTCTTGACTAAGTACTTAGTTGGAATTATTCCTGCTCTAATACATGATTGATCTGCTCCACTATCTATTAATGCTACGATTGTAATACTAAAGTCTTTTACTCCTATAGTTATTAGGGAGTAACATTTTCCATATTGATTTTATTAATAACATTAAAGAATTGTTTATTAAATAATTGTTTATCTGTTGGAGTGTTTGTGGATATTTCAATATTTAAACTACTGCTAGGCACATCTATGTTCTTCTGATTTATTGTGCTAAGTTTTAATTCTAGTTCTAAATCTTTTTCTTTTAATGATTTTAATTCATTTTTAATTGAATTAATCTATGTTTTTAATTTATTAATTTCTATACTTAAGTCATCAGATTTTACGGTTTCCTCTTATCTATTTCTGAATATTTTTTAATTACTCTACTCAAACTCAATGCTTCTTCTATTCATGGTTTTTCTTCTTCTTCTACCAAATCTTTTAATCTTTGTAAATATTCTGTTTTATTTGTTGAATCTTCTAATTTATCAATCATTTGTAATAGTGCTTTTCAATAACTTGTTGAATTATTTAGCATATTAATTGTTGAAATCTTACACTGATATATCTGAATTACTTAAGCTATCTGAACTAGATTCATAATATGTTTGTTCACTATCTGAATTATCTATGAATAGTGATAATAATTTATTTTTTAACTCCTTTTCTTTTGAAAATAATGAATTGATCTTTTTCTCTGTCTTAGAGTGTGAGGCTGTATGGCCAAATTTCTTGCATTTAAAACATTGAATATTTTTATATTTATTACTTCTTTTGTAAAATTCTTATTATTCTCTTTATAATCTTTATAGTTACATTTGCTGTAATATTTATTATTTCTACATTTTTTGTTTTTCTTAAATACCTCTTTGTGTTTGGATGATGGTGGTTTAATACCCATTATGTCGAATTGCTAGCAAAATGATCCCATCTCCTTTCTCTCTGAACCATACTTATGTTGAATTTTTTAATTTTGACATAAGGTCAAAGCTTCTTTTTTGACAAAAGCAAATATTTGACCAAATGTTAAAGTATTGTAGTCTATCGTTTCTGTTCCTAATGTTTTTTTTGTAAATTAGTAATTATTCTTTGGGAAAATAGATTTGGTAATCATGTAATAAATTTTATTTTCCAAAATGAGGAATTTGAATCTGTTCTTCTTAATACTTGAGTTAGGAATATATCTTTATACCATTTAAAATCAGTTAAACATGGACATCTTAAATTTGTTAAACATATTTTTGAACTAGTTAATTCTTCTTCTGGGTTTCCTATGATATACATTGATATAACATAAATTAAATATGTTGAACCATCTTGAACCATTACATATTGTATATTATTACCTTCACCTTGAACTTCTTCTGTTTCATGATTCATATGGTTTGTTTATCTTCTAATGTGAGATAATTATCCCACCATCTTTTTAATTGTCTTGTAAATCCCGTTACTAATAAAATTACAATATTTGGTTCTATGATTTTAATTTTTGCTTTACATGCCATTCTGGCCATGCCTATTTCTTGTAATATATTTAATATTTGATATTCTGATTTCTATCTATATTCCATTGATATAATAATGATCCATCATAACTATTTAATGATGTGTTTTGTTCTTCATATTCAATATCAGGTGGAGTAGGTCTAGGATAGTAATTTTTTGTTCTATCATTTCTCCAATTTCTTCTAAACCTATTCATTTTATTTATTTACAATTGTGGTTTATTATTAGATTTTTCTGGATAATCTTCAAATTGTTGTTCTATTAAGTCTATCTGATTTTTTAATTGATATTCTGATTCTTCTTCTGAGTCAGAAGAAGAGTTTGATGTACTTGAATCTTGTGGATTTATTTGTGATATTACTCCTATGTTTCTTCAAGTGCTAGCCTCATTCTTTTTTTTTATTAATGATACTGAATTTTTCATCTTTTTTGAAAATGAGGATACTTGAAAATGAGGTTTTGAAATTTCTTTTGGAAATCTTTCTTGCTTATTATCTAATTTAGTTGATATGAAGTTTACTTGGTTGGCTATAGTATGTAATATCTGATTTGAATAATTATTTTGATGATAAATCTTTTTAATATCTTTTGAATTTGCTATTTCTGATCCATCTTTTCCTACTTTAAATAGTGATGCTATTATTGTTTCGTTATATATAGTGATTTCAATGTTTTTTAATGGTGGATGAATCAAACTTACAACCGTATTATTTTTTAATTTTCTTTTTTTCTATAAGTTAGATTGAACATTAATAATTAGAATTTCTTCTAATTTATCCCCTGTTATTAAACTTTCTTTCTTTAAATAATATTCTAACCACATAAAACATTTTATTTTCCGAATCCTTTTTTCATTTAAATATGCATAATATTCTTGTTTTATTTTTTCTTTAATCTCCTTATCGAATTTTTCAAACCATAATCTACATTGAATATTTTCTAAAATGTAATAATCTTTGTTTAAATATTTTTTATCTATTGAAATTCTTTGATACTAGTCATCTTATTTAATTCCAAATTTCTCATTTGACTACAAGTTGGTGATCCTATTGAAAATTAGAATCTTGAATTATTTCGGGTAATGTGGTTGAGTATCTAATTTTAGAATCTTGAAAATTTGAAGGGAGATCAGATGTGGAATGCCTGTATGATTGATAACTTTTAAGTTTGAATACTTAGATTCCTGATCAAAATGATGCCTATGATTTTCTATATATCTATTAGACATAGACCTATTAAATTTTATTAATATTTTTCCATCTTTTTGTTCCTCAATTATTGAAGGTTCTGTTAATTTAAATTTCTTTGTATGCTTAGTTGTCTTTCAGCTATTATTTCTTTTGGAATATTTATTTCATTCAACCTCAATAGTTTTGGAGTTTCTATTTTAGTATTATCTGAATTTGTAGTAACATATATTGATTCATCCTTTTCTGTAGGATTTAATCTTAATGCTGTTGGAATCATAGATTTCATTAGTTTGAAATATACTCTATAAATTAATACAAAATGTTTAGTTTCATTTACTATTTTATCCTATTTTAATTGGATATCTAATTTTAATGAATTCATAATGTTAAAGTATTGTAGTCTATCTTTTATGTTCCTAATGTTTATTGTAAATTAGTAATTATTCTTTGGGAAAATAGATTTGGTGATCCTGTAATAAATTTTTCTTTCCAAAATGAGGAATTTGAATCTATTCTTCTTAATACTTGAGTTAGGAATATATCTTTATACCATTTGAAATCAGTTAAAGACGGACATCTTAAATTTGTTAAACATATTTTTGAACTAGTTAATTCTTCTTCTGGGTTTCCTATGAAATACATTGACATAACATAAATTAAATATGTTGAACCATCTTGAACCATTACATATTCTATATTATTACCTTCACCTTGAAATTCTTATGTTTCATGATTCATAATGATTTGTTTATCTTCTAATGTGAGATAATTATCCCATCATCCTTTTAATTGTCATGTAAATCCTGTTACTAATAACATTACAATATTTGGTTCTGTAATATTAATTTTTACTTTATATGCCATTCTCGCCATACCCATTTCTTGTAATATATTTAATATTTGATATTCTGATTTTCCATCTATATTCCATTGATATAATGATGATCCATCATAACTATTTAATGATGTGTTTTGTTCTTCATATTGTATACATGGTGGAGTAGGACTAAGATAGTAATTTTTTGTTCTATCATTTCTCCAATTTCTTCTAAACCTATTCATTTTATTTATTTGCAATTGTGGTTTATTATTTGATTGTTCTGTATGATCTTCAAATTGTTGTTCTATTAAGTCTATCTAATTTTATAATTGATATTCTGATTCTTTTTTTGAGTCACAGGAAGAGTTTGAGGTACTTGAATCTTGTGGATTTATTTGTGATATTACTCCTATGTTTCTTGAAGTGCTAGCCTCATCCTTTTCTATTAACGATACCGAATTTTCCATCTTTTTTTTTGGAAATGAGGATACTTGAGTAATAGGATCATGGGAATGACATATTTAATCCTTATTCAAAATACGTTATAGTATATATATTCTGGGTTTGGTTAATCAAAATAAGATTGGCTAGGGTTTGAGGCTGATGGAGTAGATTTTGGACTGGGAGTTTTAGTGGATGGTCTTTGGGGAGTAAGTACTGTGTAGTTTGAGTTTAATATTGGAGTATGAATTAATCTGGAATATGGGTTCTGAGCTGCTGTTGAATATGTAAGAGGAGAAAAATCTGGACTAGGTGTCGTTGGTGTCAAGGGTTTTGGAATTTCACAATCCTTTGATGATTTTGAATTTGAAGAACTTGCTAGAGTTGAATGTTTACTCATGTCGTTCTGTAAGGAACTCACGAGTTAAAAAATCTGGAAGGGCTTCCTCTGTTGAATTCAACATCAAAATCAAATACTGATAAAATTGCTTGCCATCTGGCAAAAATCTGTTTTGAAACTAGATTTTTAACATCTTTTTGTAAAATTTCTTTAGCTGATTTGCAATCTATTTTTAATAAAAAAATTTTGTTGTATAAATCATCATGAAATTTTGAAATGCATAAAACAATTGATAAAACTTCTTTTTTGACTGTTGAATAATTAATTTGTGCTCCAGTCCATAATCCTGAATGGTATCTAACTATCGACTCTTTTCCTAATTGTAGTTGTTTAAATATGCCTTTATATCCTATTTCTGATGCATATGTTTCTATGATCATGAATGCTAATGGATGTGAAATTCCTAGGCATGGTAATGATTTAGCTTTTAATTTTATTGCTTTTATGATTTGAGTATGCTTTACTGTCCACGTAGGTGGATTAGTTTTTAATCTTTCATATGGAGGTTTGTAAATCACTCTTAGTTTTGGGAAGAAATCTACTATAAAATTTAAACATCCTAAAAATCTTTGTAATTGATTTTTATCTTTTATTTCATCTGGAAATTTGTCAGCAAATTCAATTGCCCTTTGAAGTTGTTTGATTTTTCCTAAATGAATATCATAACCTAGAAATCTTATTTTTGTTTGGAATAATTTCATTTTTGGTTATGATATTACTAATCTATTTTTCTTAATGATATTCGGTAATATATTTAAATGTTTGACTATCTATTGAATTAGAAAAAACTAATATATCATCAATATATACCATTCTAACAAGATCATGGACAACATTTAACAAAGTAGAATAACATTAAATAAAAAACAAATGAAAACAACAAAATAATCAAAACAGTTTGTAAGTAGAAAAAAATCTTAAAGAGTACCTGAATGAATATCTTGAATGAATTATTTATTTGAATGAATTTGGGTAGATATAAAGTACATAGGGTTTATACAAGGTGTGGAAGTTTGTTTGAACTTAGAGTGTGGAGGTTTAGAAGTAAGAAGAGGTTGAAATCCAGCGAGTTTAATCTTGAACTAATGCTTCTCTATTTATAGAAGCATCTGGCTAATCTATTACATTGAATAGAAGTTACAATTTGAAATTAGGAGTGGAATATAGCTCACATCCTATCTTCTAAGTTGTAATAGAGTCTGGGACCCTCCATTATTTATTGTCTACTGAGTGTTTGTTTTGAGTGGATGTCAGAGTGGAGTTTGGGACCCCCTATTACAGACTGCTTTTTTGAAATCATCCTTGCTTACGTTTTCATAAATCAAACGGGTCTTGACCTATTGGACCTCCAAACAGATCTTCTTCTTGAATGTCTTCTGTTTTAACTTCTTTGGTCTTCTGACTTTTAAATTGTTTGTAAAATGCTGACATCTTTTTGAAATCTTCATCTTCTTCATCCATTTGAATTTGTGCTGATGCAGGTTGAATACTCAGGGCCTGCTGAACTGGACTCCTAATATTTCCTAGAGCATGTTGAATCAGATTTTTGGCTTTAATGGGGCTAATACTATCATCGTTATTGAATATAATTCTTAACTTCTCTCATGTCTGTAAATAATGGGTTACTGCTTTCGCAGAGCAAAATTCTATTTTGTAATTGTTCCACCATTTAATTTTGAATTGCCTAACTAGTGAAAAGGTCATAGTTGAATGTATTGGTTTGATCTGGAAGCTCCATGCAAAAATCCAAGGAACCCTGAATAGTGAATGGAAAAACAAGGTTTTTTCGAATGGCTTGCACTTGCTGAGTTTATTAAATGTTTCTAATCCCTCTAATACTGGAATATGGAGTATTTCTTTTGATGGTCCTAATTTTAACCACCAATCATAAAATCACATTGGAATATCTCCATTGAAATATTGGTGAAAATTGATGAACCATGAATGGTCAAATGACCTAATATAGAAAGTTCTATACCATGCTTGCATATAGTCTGCATAATTGAATCCTGTGGGGAAATAATTGACTGAAAAGTTCCTATTGGAATGAATATTTTTAAAGTGGCTGGGATGGAGGACCTGCTTAATATACAGTTTTCAATAGTCAATTCTACTGGGGTTATTTTTATTCTGGATATGTTGAATTTCTATAGATTGGGTGTCAACTAATATGAGTTCATAATAATTTTGGGTTTTGTGGATATCATCTGCCAACCATTGACATGTTGGCATGAAGATACTGGCTACAAAGGTTTTGAGTTGAGGGATATCTGCTTCTGTTTGGAACTGGGTCAAAAGTATATTTTTCAAGATTTGGTTTATCAAAATATGACTGGATATGATTTGAAGTAGGTTTTGAACTGGAGGTTTGAGTGGATGGTCTTTGGGGAGTAAGTACTGTATCATTTGAGGTTAATATTGGAGTATGAATTAATCTGGAATATGGGTTCTGAGCTGCTGTTGAATATGTAAGAGGAAGAAAATCTGGAGTAGGTGCCTTTGATGTCAATGGTTTTGGAATTTCATAATCCTTGGATGATTTTGAATTTGAAGAACTTGCTGTATTTGAATGTTTACTCCTATCGTCTTGTAAGGAACTCACAAGTTAAATATTCTGGAATGGAGTAATCCTTTCTTCTGATGAATTCAATATCAAAATCAAATACTGATAAAATAGCTTGCAATCTGGCAAAAATTTATTTTGAAGCTAAAATTTTAATATCTTTTTGTAAAATTTCTCTAGATGATTTGCAATCTATTTTTAATATATTTTTATTGCTGTATAAATAATCTTGAAATTTTAAAATGCATAAAACAATTGAAAACTTCCTTTTTGACAGTTGGCTAATTAATTTGTGACATTCTAGGATCATGGACAAAATAAAATATACAGAGTATAGTAATATTACCATTAAATAGAGTAAAACAAACGAAAACAATGTAAGTAGAAAATAATCTTTAAAGAGTACCTGAATGGATATCTTGAATGAATTTTTTATTTGAATAAATATCTTGAATTAGAGCCAAGTTTGAAAATGATTATGACTATTTGGGCAAATTGGTTTTACTATTTCCTAAGTATTAACTTATCGGCAATTGTGAAATTTAGAGTCTGTATTAGATTGTATACATTTAGCGTTGGTCAGCATCTGGAGCCTGTAAGACGGTTGATCAGCGCAAGGAAGAGGTGGTCCACGCAAAATATAGATGTGGTCCCGATAAATGTAATCCAGTCTAATTCATACAATAAATTGAACAATTAAAGAGAAGTTAATATGACAGAAAGAGTTGAAAGATTTTTGTTCGGAGAGTCAAGTCTTTAAAATTTAATATCTACATCATCAGCATCATCTGGTATATTACAGAGTCATGAAATCCAACAAGTACTACCAGGTCATAATATTAATTCAATTTATCATCATGGCATATTAGAATTTAGTAAAGCATATTCGATTAAAATTCATGAAGAGATACTTCCAATGAATCAAGAATTTCAATCTATAAAATTGCTTTCACAAAAAGTTATTACTAAATATAGAACGCAAAATTATAGATTCTTACATTTTGGCCTAATTCAAGTAGCCTTGCACCCACTAGTAAGATTAAGAATTGATACTCCAATATTTATGGCATTAAGAGATGATAGGTTAATTGAGTATAAGGACTCAATATTGGCTATGATTCAAACTAATATTTGTAATGGTACAATAAGATTTGATTGTATTCCCAATTATTCGGTTAGCCTAACAGACCCAAATATTATGAATTCATTAAAATTAGATATCCAATTAAAACAGGGTAAAATAGTAAACGAAACTGAACATTTTGTATTAATTTATAGAGTATATTTCAAACTAATGAAATCTATGATTCCAACAACATTAAGATTAAATCCTACAGAAAAGGATGAATCAATATATGTTACTACAAATTCAGATAATACAAAAAATAGAAACTCCAAAACTATTGAGGTGGAATGAAATAACTATTCCAGAAGAAATAATAACTGAAAGAACACTAAGCATACAAAGAAATTTAAAATTAACAGAACCTTCAATAATTGAGGAACAAAAAGATGGGAAAATATTAGTAAAATTTAATAGGTCTATGTCTAATATATATATAGAAAATCATAGGCATCATTTTGATCAGGAATCTAAGTATTCAAACTTAGATAGTTATCAATCACTCAGGCATTCAACATCTGATCTCCCTTCAAAATTTTAAGATTTTAAAATTAGATATTCAACCCCATTACCTGAAATAATTCAAGATTTTAATTCTTCAATAGGATCACCTACTTACAGTCAAATGAGAAATTCATAATTAAATATGATGACTAGTATCAAAGAATTTTCAATTGTTAAAGAATATTTAAACAAAGATTATTACAGTTTAGAAAATATTCAATGTAGATTATGGTTTGAAAAATTCGATAAGGAGATTAAAGAAAAAACAAAACAAGAATTTTATGCATATTTAAATGAAAAAATGATTTGGAAAATATAATTTTTTTATGTGGTTAGAATATTATTTAAAGAAAGAAAGTTTAATAACATGGGATACATTATTTTTTTTAATTTAAAACCATCCGAGGATGGGGGGACTATATTAGGCTCCCCGAACCGAAAGAAAATTTAAAATTAACTGGCCTCGAAGGCATAGTTCGATACAAAAGGATCATCCAAAATGATGATCCAAGAACTTAAATAAGCTCTTGAACAGGGGATACATTAGAAGAAATTATAATTATTAATGTTCAATCAAAATGGAAATTACAAAATAATACGGTTGTAAGTTCAATCCATCCCCCATTAAAAAACATAGAAATTACTATAGATAATGAAATAGTAACAACATCACCATTTAAACTAGGAAAAGATGGATCAGAAACAGCAAATTCAGAAGATATTAAAAAGATTTATCAACAAAATATTTATTCAAATTAGATATTACATACTATAGCCAACCAAGTAGATTTCATATCACCTAAGTTAGATAATAAGCAAGAAAAATTTCCAAATGAAACTTCAAAACCACATTTTCAAGTATCTTCATTTCCAAAAAAGATGGAAAATTCGGTATCATTAATAAAAAAGAATGATGCTAGTACCTCAAGAAACATAGGCGTAATATCTCAAATAAATCCACAAGATTCAAGCACATCAAACTCTCCTTGTTCTGAGTCAGAAGAAGAATTAGAATATCAATCAGAAAATCAGATAGACTTAATAGAACAACAATTTGAAGATTATCCAAAATAATCTAATAATAAACCACAATTGCAAATAAATAAAATGAATAGGTTTAGAAGAAATTGGAGAAATGATAGTACAAAAAATTACTATCCTAGATCTACTCCACCTGATATTCAATATGAAGAACAAAACACATCATTAAATAGTTATGATGGATCATCATTATATCAATGAAATATAGATGGAAAATCAGAATATTAAATATTAAATATATTACAAGAAATAGGTATGGCCAGAATAGCATATAAAGCAAAAATTAATATTACAGAACCAAATATTGTAATGTTATTAGCAACAGAATTTACAGGACAATTAAAAGGATGATGGGATAATTATCTCACATTAGAAGATAAATAAACCATTATGAATCATGAAATAGAAGAAGTTCAAGGTGAAGGTAATAATATAGAATATGTAATGGTTTAAGATAGTTCAACATATTTAATTTATGTTATATCAATGTATTTCGTAGGAAACCCAGAAGAAGAATTAACTAGTTCAAAAATATGTTTAACAAATTTAAGATGTCCGTCAAATGGTATAAAGATATATTCCTAACTCAAGTATTAAGAAGAACGGATTCAAATTCCTTATTTTGGAAAGAAAAATTTATTACAGGAGTACCAAATCTATTTTCCCAAAGAATAATTACTAATTTACAAAAACATTAGGAACAGAAAAGATAGACTACAATACTTTAACATTTGGTCAAATATTTGCTTTTGTAAAAAAGGAGCTTTAACCTTATGTCAAGATTTAAAAATTCAACATAAGTATAATTCAGAGAGAAAGGAGATGGGATCATTTTGCCAGCAATTCGGCATAATGGGTATTAAACAACCATCATCCAAACACAAAGAAGTATTTAAGAAAAACAAAAAATATAGAAATAATAAATATTACAGTAAAGGTAACTATAAAAATTATAAAGAGAATAATAAGAATTTTTACAAAAGAAGTAATAAATTTAAAAATATTCAATGTTTTAAATGCAAGAAATTTGGTCATACAGCCTCACACTATAAGACAGAGAAAAAGATTAATTCATTATTTTCAGAATAAAAGGAGTTAAAAAACAAATTATTATCATTATTAATAGATAATTAAGATAGTGAACAAACAGATTATGAATCTAGTTCAGATAGCTCAAGTAATTTAGAAATATGTCAATGTAAGATTTCAACAATTAATATGCTAAATAATTCAACAAGTAATCGAAAAGTACTATTAGAAATGATTGATAAATTAGGAGATTCAACAAATAAAATATAATATTTACAAAGATTAAAAGATTTGGTAGAAGAAGAAGAAAAACCAAGAATAGAAGAAACATTTAGTTTGAGTAGAGTAATTAAATATTTTTCCAGAAATAGATAAGAAGAAACCGGTAAAATCTAATGACTTGAGGATAAAAATTAATAAATAAGAACAGAGATTAATTCAATTAAAAATGAATTAAAATCCTTAAAAGATAAAGATTTAGAACTAAAATTAAAACTTAGCACAATAAATAAGAAGAACATAGATGTGCCTAGCAGTAGTTTAAATATTGAAATATCTCCTAACACTCCAACAGATAAACAATTCTTTAATGTTATTAATAAAATCAATATGGAGAAATGGTACTCCCTAATAATAGGAGTAGAAGACTTTAGTATTACAATCATAGCATTAATAGATAGCGGAACAGATCAATCATTTATTAGAGCAGGAATAATTCCAAGTAAGTATTTAGTCAAGACTAATGAAAAATTAGCAGCTGCAAATGGTACTCCAATGACAATTAATAAAAAATTACCCAATGGATTTATATGTAATAATAATTATTGTATTAAACATTCATTCCTTATATTGGAAAATGTATCTTATGATGCAGTATTAGGATATCCATTCCTATATCAAATAACCCATTTCAAGAAAACTCAAGAAGGAATAAGCACTAAAATATTATGAAGAAAATTACTATTCTCATTCATTAACACACCTAGCCAAATAGAATTAAATTTATTAAAAACAAATTCTATATATAAAAAGATATGTTTATTAAGCACAAAACAAAAAAATATTATATTCTTAAAAGAAGAATTAAGTTATTCAAAAATAGAAGAACATATAGGTAGTAAATTAATACAAGAGAAAATTGCAAGATTAGAAAAAGAGTTTAAAATTCAAGTTTGTTCAAAACATCCCAATGATTTTTGGGATCGAAAGATGCATATCGTTTCATTACCATATGAAAACGATTTTAATGAACAAAATATTCCAACTAAAGCTAGGCCTATACAGATGAATGCAGAATTAATAGAATTATGTAAACAAGAAATTGAATGTCACTTAGAAAGAAAACTGATTAGGAAAAGCAAATCCCCATGGAGTTGCTTAGCATTCTATGTCAATAAACAAGCGGAAAAAGAAATAGGAATTCCTGGATTAGTTATAAATTACAAACCATTAAACACAGTATTGCAATGGATTAGATAATCTATTCCAAATAAAAGAGATCTAATAAATAGATTAATTAATGCAAAAGTATTTTCAAAGTTTGATTTAAAATCATGATATTGGCAAATTCAGATAAATGAAAAGGACAAATATAAAACAGCATTTGTAGTCCCATTCAAACAATATGCATGGAATGTAATGCCATTTGGATTAAAAAAAGCACCATCAGGATTTCAAAAAAATATGAATGACATATTTAATCCTTATTCAAAATTCGTTATAGTATACATTGATGATATATTAGTTTTTTATGATTCAATAGACAGTTATTTCAAACATTTAAATATATTACTAAATATCATTAAGAAAAATGGATTAGTAATATCAGAACCTAAAACGAAATTATTCCAAACAAAAATAAGATTTTTAGGTTATGATATTCATTTAGGAAAAATCAAAACAATTCAAAGAGCAATTGAGTTTGCTGACAAATTTCCAGATGAAATAAAAGATAAAAATCAGCTACAAAGATTTTTAGGATATTTAAATTATATAGCAGATTTTTTTTTCCAAAACTAAGAGTAATTTGCAAACCTCTGTATAAAAGATTAAAAACTAATCCACCAACGTGGACAGAAAAACATACTCAAATCATAAAAACAATAAAAATAAAAGCTCAATCATTATCATGCCTAGGAATTTCACATTCATTAGTATTCATGATCATAGAAACAGATGCATAAAAAATAGGATATGGAGGCATATTAAAACAACTACATTTAGAAAAAGAGTCAATAGTTAGATATCAGTCAGGATTATGGACAGGAGCACAAATTAATTATACAACAGTCAAAAAGGAAGTTTTATCAATTGTTTTATGCATTTCAAAATTTCAAGGTGATTCATACAACAAGAAATTTTTATTAAAAATAGATTGCAAACCAGCTAAAGAAATTTTACAAAAAGATGTTAAAAATTTTGTTTCAAAACAAATTTTTGCCAGATGGCAAGCTATTTTATCAGTATTTGATTTTGATATTGAATTCATCAGAGGAAAGGATAACTCCCTTCCAGATCTTTTAACTTGTGAGTTCCTTACAGGACGACATGAGTAAACATTCAAATATAACAAGTTCTTCAAATTCAAAATCATCCAAGGATTATGAAATTCCAAAACCCTTGACACCAAAGACACCTACTTCAGATTTTCATCCTCTTACACATTCAACAGCAGCTCAGAACCCATATTCTAGATTAATTCATACTCCAATATTAACCTCAAATTATACAGTACTTTCTCCCCGAAGGCTATCCACTCAAACCTCCAGTCCAAAACCTACTTCAAATCCTATCCAGTTATATTTTGATAAACCAAATCCGGAAAATATACTTTTGACCCAATTTCAAATAGAACTAGATATCCCTCAACTCAAAACCTTTGTAGCCAGTATCTTCATGCTAACATGTCAATGGTTGGCAGATGATATCCACAAAACCCAAAATTATTATGAACTCCTATTAGTTGACACCCAATCTATAGAAATTCAACATATCAGAATAAAAATGACCCCAGTAGAATTGACTATTCAAAACTATATATCAAGAAGGTCCTCCGTCCCAGCCACTTTCAAAATATTCATTCCAATAGGAACTTGTCAGTCAATTATTTCCCCAAAAGATTCAATTATGCAGACTATATGCAAGCCTAGTATAGAATTTTCTATATTAGGTCATTTGACCATTCATGGTTCATCAATTTTCACCAGCATTTCAATGGAGATCTTCCAATGTGGTTTTATGATTGGTGGTTAAAATTGGGACCATCAAAAGAAATACTCACTATTCCTGTATTAAAGGGATTAGAAACATTCAATAAACTCAGCAAGTGCAAGCCATTCGAAAAAACCTTGTTTTTCCATTCAATATTTAGGGTTCCGTTGATTTTTGCATGGAGCTTCCAGATCAAACCAATACATTAAAATATGCCCTTTTCACTAGTTAGGCAATTCAAAATTAAATGGTGGAACAATTATAAAATATAATTTTGCTCTGCGAAAGCAGTAACCCATTACTTACAGACAGGAGAGAAGTTAAGAATTATATTTAATAAAGATGATAGTATTAAGCCCATTAAAGCCAAAAATCCGATTCAACATGCTCTAGGAAATATTAGGAGTCCAGTTCAGTAGGCCCTGAGTATTCAACCTGCATCCGCACAAATTAAAAAAGATGAAGAAGATGAAGATTTTAAAAAGATGTTAGCATTTTACAAACAATTCAAAAGTCCGAAGACCAACAAAGCTAAAACAGAAGACATTCAAAAAGAAGATCCGTTTGGAGGTCCAATGGGCCAAGACTCATTTGATTTATGAAAACGTAAACAATGATGATTTCAAAAAAGCAGTCAGTAATGGAGGGTCCCAAACTCCACTCTGATATCCACTCAAAACAAGCACTCAGCAGACAATAAATAATTGAGGGTCCCAGACTCCATTACAACTCAGAAGATAGGATGTGGCTGTATTCTACTCCAGATTTCAAATTGTAACTTCAATTCAATGTAATAGATTAGCCAGATGCTTCTATAAATAGAGAAACATTAGTTCACGATTAGGCATGCTGGATTTAAGCCCATTCTCACTCTCTAACCTCTCCACTCTAAGTTCAAATGAACTTCCACACCTTGTATACTAGCCATATGTATTTCCAATCTTCCCTAGTTCATTCAAATAAATAATTCATTCAAGATATTCATTCAGGTACTTTTTAAAATTATTTTCTACTTACACATTGTTTTGATTATTATTATTTTTTAAATAAGAACACCCGAAGGTGGGGGAGAAGATATTAGAGGTTCTCCAAGCCTCCATTTGGAAAGTAGACTATACAATCAGTATCTACTGTTCATAGTATGTAATGAAGCAACGTCGTTGCCTCCAAAAGTCCTACCGAATCTAGTAACTAGCACAAATGTACCAACTATCCCAGAAAATAGACTAGCTGATGGAGTTGCGATCCGGAGGAGAGAATCTCCACCCCCTGTGTTAATTCTCACTTCCGGCCAGGCAACTCCAATCAGTGGACGTTGATAGCCTACAGGAAATCTGTAGCCAAAAAACCAAAAACAGACAGAGTAATAGTTCACCACCGAGAGAGTAAGATCCAAGTCTCCTCCAAAGGGATTGCTTGATCAGGATTGTAGTAACCTCTGAGCTTCCAGGAGCCCACCATAAATGCGTTTCTGTATCCATAAGTCCATATCCAACTCTGCAGAATAAAATTGGATTAGCAGTATCAATCCTAAGGCAAAGGATGAACTCTAATGTGCGGAGTCCGAAACTTATCGAATGAAATCAGTCCCTTGATATGCTGAGGGATATTATGAATGCTCAGACTCTGAACCGAACAAAAATGAAGTTTAGCAATAGCATTTGCCACCGAATTACTTTCTCTAAACACATGATGTAGATGATAAGAGCCTAGTGAGTGTTTAACTCTATAAGTCAGATCAAAAAGGTTCTAGGATGCAGCATATGGATCTTTGATCATTTGAACAGCTAGCTTACAATCAGTTTCAAAGATGAGATTGTGATCAAGTGCATGAAACTTATTACAAGCTAGTAGCAAAGCCTTAATTTCAGCTTCCAGAGGTGAGGCAGCAGTAATAGCATCAGAAAATATGCATATTGGGTCACCTAAATTATCCCTAGCAATCAAACCAACTGAAGCCTTATCTGGAAACCAAGATGCATCTGTGTTTATTTTTATTGTTCCTAGAGGAGGCTTTTCCCAATTAACAATAGATATATTAGGCTTTGGAGGCGGTCGAGTGAAAGGGATCCATTAACTTAGAGAAGATGACATAGCAGAATGAGAGAAATATGTCCTGGGTGAGGTAAACAAAGACAGTTTTATAAGCTCCTCTATTTCTTTAGTAATTGCCACTGGAGAGAAGGATTTATTATAAAAAATAAACCTATTCCTAGCTTTCCAAAGTGACCAGCAGGTGAGAGAAGGCATAATTTTACCGATAAACTTCTTCCAACCAGGTAAGTCATGGCAATCCCAAAAAATAAAAAATCTTTCAGAAAGGGAGTGGTCCTGATTAAGATGAAAATCTACTATGGGTGCAATGTTACTCCAGACAGTCCGGGCAATATGACATGATATAAAAAAGTGCTGAATAGAGTCTGCACTACAGCAAGCAGGACACTTAGAAGCTAAACTGAAACCACAGGTGATAAGAACCTCATCAAAGGGGAGAAAAGATTGTAACAATTTCCAAGTAAAAATTGATATCTTCTTCTGGATAGCATTGTTCCAAATAAATTTAGGAGCAAGAGAGTTACCTGATGGCAGAGTTAGAGTTCTATATACAGACTTAGATGTAAAATTACCAGAGGGCTCAGGCTTCCATATCAATCTATCATCTCTGTCCATAGTTAGTTCTGAGTCCTGAAGAAAGGCAAGAGTATCATGTTCTAGAAGAGAACCAATTTTAGCTAAAACAGTAGCTTTACTGTTAATGAAATCAGCCACAGACAAATATGGCATATAAGATATTATGTGCAGAGGGATACAGTTAATGAGAGGACCAGAAGGACACCAATTTGCTAGCCAAAAACTGCAGGTACCTTTACCATGAATAATTCCAGAGTTTTGTTCTGCAAAGGAATTAACTACCAGAATTCCTTTCCAAGTAACAGATTTTCTATAAGAAATAGGCAGAGACCATAACAATTTTGCCCACAAAGTCAATCCCAGTTGGCTCTTCGACCAAAGTTTTGCAGAACAAGTATCAATGATGGCTTTAATAGAACTGAACCCAAGTCCATTCAATTTAGTTGAAATCGAAATAGCAGACCATCTACTCCAGATTTTTTTTATTTTTTCCCTCAGATTCACCCCAGAAAAACCTTGCTAATCTCTTCTCAAAAGTTCTAATAATTGTTTTTGGAGGATTAGTGACAGCCCATAAATGCTGTGGCAAGGAATATAAGCAGTGTTTGATTAAAACCATTTTTCCACCAGCACTAAGCCACTTATTTTTCCAACTTTGAAGTTTAGAGTCAAGAATAGCCATTAATGGTTGGAAGTATCTCTTTAGGGTTTTACCCTGAAAAATGGGACAACCTAGATATGTGAATGGGAATGAGCCTTTTTTCATTTTCAGAATTGACCTAACCTGATTAAACCTCAAATTCGAAGCTCTCTTACTCAGATAAAAATCAGATTTATCGAAATTGAACTTCTGTCCCGAGGTGACTTCAAAAATATCTAAGAAGGCCTTAATTCTTATCAAATTTGATTTAGATGCTTGCAAAAAGATAATCGTATCGTCCGCATACATTAAATGTGATACTGCAGAGATAGAAGCAGGTAATTTGAAACCTGTAAGACTATTATTGGAGAAAATGAATGATAAACTCCTAGAGAAAGCTTCAGAGAAAATATTGAAAAGAAAAGGAGAGAGAGGATCACCTTGTTTAATACCTCTAGTAGCTTTGAAGAAACCACAAGGATTCCCATTTACAAGGACAGAGAAGTAGGCCTGAGATAAATTACTCATAACCGCATTTAAAAATTTTCCATTAAAACCAAATTTAATTAAAATCTTTCTAAGGAACTGCCAATTAACCCTATCAAAAGCTTTCATTAGGTCCAATTTCAATATACAATTTGGAATCCTGTTTTTCTTATCAAGGAACCTGATCATTTCCTGAAGATACAGGATATTATCTGAAATATCTCTTTTCTTCAAGAAGGAAGATTGATTAGGGGAGATCAGAGACTCCATGTGAGGTCTCAATCTTTCCATCAAAACCTTAGAACAGATTTTGTTTATGACATTTGATAAGCTTATTGGTCTAAAATCCCCAAAAGAACAAACTGTTACTTTTTTTGGGATTAGGACTATCCAAGTGCTGGATATACCTTTAGGGATTTCAGACCCTGAAATAAAGTCATTTACCGCATCCATTAGATCTTGTTTAATGAAAGACCAGCATTTTCTGTAAAATTTTGGTGGGAAACCGTCTGGCCCTGGACTGCTATTGTTATCTAAACTATTAACCACAGCCTGTAGTTCAGTTTCAGAAACTGAATCTCCTAAAGATTGATTATCCCTGTCAGTCATAATTGTGGGAATCTGAGTAAGGAAATGAGAACAGTAAGTATCAGTAGTGTTGTGATTGGGTTCAGTTAACAAATCTGAAAAATGAAGAACTGCTTCCTTCTGAATTTTTGGTTGTGTATTTAACCATTGACCCCCTTGATTTTTAATTTTTAACCATTGTTTTGATTATTTTGTTGTTTTCATTTGTTTTATATATATATATATATATATATATATATATATATATATATATATATATATATAAAAGTACTATCAGATGCCTTTTTTTACCAAAGAACGTTGGGCCAGAAATGCGAGCTTCATTGAGTTGCCGAAGCACCTTTTCCACTGAAGTCTAATCCGCTTTATGCTCTGCTCCTAGTCCAAACTCTATAAATACTAAAACGACTGGAGGGAGTACTCCCCTTCAGAATCCTATCATTTGACAATTCTTCTATTGGGATACTGAAATCAGATTTCGTAGAAATAAAGAGGGGCTAACATTGATCGTTCTTGTTACTAAGAATTCCTACCCTTTTATATTGAGAAAGATGCTGTCAATTGGTCTTTTTCTTATTTTTCATAAGCATGATAATTGGTTGTACGGAATATATCCTTCGATTCCACTTAGTACAAGATTATAACAATTTTAATAAGCATCACAATTGCACTTACGCTTATTATATTTTTTAAATTTTTTTAAAAAGCTTACCGTAGTGAAGGGCATATATTAGGCTCTCCTTGCCATAAATAAATAAAACCATTGAGAATTTGGTGACTTATACATGAGATAGTAGCTATCAAAAAAGCCAATTACAAATTGTGGAACTCTATACCTTTTGTAAACACACCCCGTGTTAACAAAAGTATAGCCCTTAAACCCTTTCCGAAGTCTATTATGGTCTACCATTTTTTTGCCTCCACTCCCAGTATCGACAAAAAGGGATGGCCTCCCATAATAGCTCCTCGCAAAACACTTCCCCAGAAGTGAATTACTTTATGATCACAGCCAATATGAAGCCAAATCCTTGTATGTGCTTCCATCCTCCTTTTCTTTGCGCTTCTAAATGTGGATAAGTAGCCTGGAAACCACATTTGGAGAGTAGGCTTCAAATCAGTGCCAAGCATAGTCTTGGTCTTCTGTACACGTCATGAACAAACAAAAGAGAGCAGTATCTAAGCCTTCTAACACTGAAAAGATACATTTTATTAATCATGAGCATCTAACATAAGGGAAACACATTGCATCCATGTGCATGATTCCTCTAATTTTACTTGGTAAATTGAGATGATCAAACGAGGATTTTACCTTGTTAGAACTTGCAATTTTTTCCAAGTTGTCAGCTGCACTATTTCCTTCTCTAAAGATATGACTAACATAAGCTTGAAAGAGATCAAGAGTTCTCCAAATTTCCCTGACAATAGTTTTATATCTCCATGGAATTTTGAGTTCCCTTCTGATCATCTTAAATAGAAGAAGTGAATCACATTTTATTTCCAAGGTAGAGCATTCATGTTTCAGAGCTAAATCAAGGCCTAGCCTTAGCCCTTCCATCTCTTCCATCTCTTCCATCAAAGTAGAACAGTTCCCCAAGTATTTAGCAGCAACACTGATCAGTTTACCCTGTGAATCCCTCAGTAAAGCACCTGCACCAGAGTCTCCATTGCTAAGTATTGAACCATCAGTATTTAGTTTGAAAACTTTTGGAGGATTCCATCAAATGATTCTTGCTTGGATATTGTTCCTTAAACCAGATTTCTTAGAGTATAGCAAAACTAGGAAACCAGTGCTTATACTCCATTTAAAATTCAGTTTATGAGCAATGAAAATATCTTGAAATTGGTTCAAGATTTTCTTAATAGTTATATTAGTGTTTGGTTTAATGGATTCAAAAAGGTATTTATTTCTAGCACACCATATAAACCAAACTACAATGCAAGGGAGAATCTTGACAAGGCTTAGAAAATCCACAGATCTGTGCACTTACACTTACTATCTATGGTTATATTTGCACTTTCAATTATCAAAAGGTTATACTGGAACTTATATGAATTAGTAAGGGTTATAAAAGCACTTTTCTCATTAAATTATGATGAGAAAAGTTTTAGATGGCGGTGGCATGAGGGTGAAATTGTCCTAACACTTTTAGATTTTAGGCCAAAGAGCATTTTAGTTATTTTATGTGTGGTCAACGTCGGTCAATTCTGGAAGTAGTGTCTTGGGGTTATATTGACACTTTCATGAACTAGTTAGGGCTGTTTTTGTACTAAAAATTATCTGAGAGTTATATTGACACTTACTCAAATGGTAGGGTTACATTGGTAGATAACATAATTTAATATTAGTTGTTTTTTAATCATATCGAGGTAGTTTAGCAAAGCCATGTTTTTTTAAAGTTAATTGAATTTAGGTTAATTAAATTTAGTTTAAATCAATTTAGTATGTTTAAATTTATTTTAATGTAGTTCAGTTCATTTTAGTTCCGTTTTAAATCAAGGTAAAAAAATAGATTCGATTTAAATTTAACAATGATTTATTTTAGCATTATTAGTTACATTGATATTAGCATATGAATAAAGCTTTGACATAGTGCGTGGGAATTCACTATCGAAAACGCATTTTTTTTAGGTTCAAATTTTCATTTAGATCTGGTGAGTTCTATTGAACGCCACCACCATGGGTAGATCAGGAGGGAAAAAATTGACAAGAGAGAACTATATTAGATTGAATATGATAAGAATATTAAATGTCTTGATGGTGCTTTAAATGGTTTGATAGATCAACTTTATAATGAAGAATTGAACAAGGAGTAATCATCGACATCTTGGATTTATTGTTCAAGACTGTCGATAAACTGAAAATATCATGAAGAACACTATATTTTTTTCCCCACTGGGTTTTTTAATGAGGTAGTGTGATCACTGTAAAATATTGTAAAATTATTTCATTTTGGATTTATGGACTGACAGCTCGACCATGTGGGCTTTGAAGAGCTGAATTTTGAAAATATAGTCCATTAGGGTTTAGTATATTCAGTTTTATTCTGATTATCCAATACCTCAAATAATCAAGTTAAAAATTACCTGAATCTTCGTACACTAACTTTCTGCTCTACACCTGCTACAGTGAAAAAAAGTCGATCTCTTTTATCTCTTTCATTTCATCCTCGCCGGTAACGGCTATTCCCGCCGTTAACGGCTAATCCTGCTGCTAACAATTCACGAGGGAGAAGGCCACTGCTAAGCCGACCACTTTGGCGGAAAGCAACGCCAATCAACCCTCACCCAAATCCTTCGATGCTGCTCTCCAAAACAAATCCCCCCCACTGTCGAAATCACTGCCCAGTAACCCAGAATTAATCCCTAAATAAGAACATCTAGGTGATCCCACTTGTCTATATTCCGACGATCAAATTGCCAAACTCTCAGCACACTATGCAAATGCTCTGGTCGGAAAGTTTACAAAAGGAAGACTCTCAATGGAGCATCTGGAACTGGCCTTCAAAACGGTAGGTTTTGCCGGTAAATACCAGTTAGGTTCCTTAGATTACAAACATATTCTGATTAGGTTTGAGCAAGTCAACAATTATCAAAGATGCTGGATGAAAGGAGTGTGGAACTTCAATGGAATCCTGCTTAAGATGCTCAAATGGACTCCATAATTCTCAACGCACAAAGAATCCCCAATTGTACCCATTTGGTGTACGATCAGGGAAGTCCCTTTATACTATTACAATTCAGCATCTATTGAAGCAATTGGGAATAGCATAGGTAGTTTTATTAAGAATGATTTAGCTACTGACATGCTCACAAGGCCTTTTGCAATTAAACTTTGTGTTGAAATTGATCTTCAGAAGCCGTTGTGTAACTATATTAGACGGGGTTCAGTTTCTAACAATAGGAAGTACGCAATAGAGTTTGAAGATGTCCCCCTTTATTGTGATCACTGTGCTAAATTAGGACATTCTCTAAGTCAATGTAGAGGTGTCCCACAAAATATCAGTGGTAAATCAGTGGAAAGTCACATAGCCCAGAGCCAAACTCATTCACAGTGGCAGGTTACTGGAAACAAATTTAGCAAGCCTCCTCTGATCTCCTTAGGTAATCAGGATGACTCCTCCTCCCCTAAGAATGACAATGTAGTTTATCGGAGAGCTATAACGATCCCATCCCTAAACCTGGACTCCAACTCCTCCCCAGGGGTTAACAAAGTGCCTGGTAATGATAGTTTACAATCACCTGTTCAATTACCCAGAATCCAACCTCAGGAAAACTTTGATAAATCCATCTCAAAGCTGTTAAATGCTACAGCTCTGTCCAAACCTACTCCGATGGCCTATGCAAAAGATGATATCCAAATTGGCTCACTTAGGTTAAGCCTGAACCAATCCCCTACAAATAACCTCCCACTTTCCCTATTGGGAAAGATGGAAAATAGGTTTTCTGTTTTGCAGGATCTAGACAATCTCCCCCAGGGACATGATGAACTGGAAGTGCAAGATTCTGATGATGAGGTTACTGCCTGTCACCTTGACATTACAGCTTCACACTCTATGAAGCTCAATGGTAAGAATTCCCAGCAAGGTAAGTCTAAGGTTAAAAAGAATAATTACTTTAGTCAGCTGAACAAGATGATGCTTAGATCAGCTGCAAAAAGTCATAAATCAAGTGAACAATGACACAAACCTTAACTGTAAAATTTTTAGTGTGGAATCTGAGAGGTATGGAATCTTCTATGCTAAGGCTAATTAATTTAGTTAAGCTTAAGAAAATTCAACTGCTGTGTATAATCGAACCAATGCATGATAATCCTCAATGTCAATCATATATGGATAAGCTTAATTTCTCTTATAATTTGACTCTCCATAATGGTAAATATGGCTTATGTAGACTAATCCAGTTTCTCTCACACTCATCTCTCACCATGAACAGTTTCTGCATGTTAAGATATCACACCTGTCTCTACATTTAGATATGGAAGCAGTCTTCGTATATGCACTTAGAAATAGAGAGGGTAGGAAGACTTTATGGAAGGATCTGACAACCATTACTAAAGGTGATACTATATTCATAGGAGATTTTAATACCATCACCTCACTTTCGGAATACAGGGGCCCTAACTCCCCTTCTCTAGGAAGTATTAGAGACTTCAATAATTGGATTAGTTCCTCTAGAGTTCAGGAAATCAACACTGTGGGAAATATTTTCACTTGGTGCAATTTGAGACTTAGGAACCCTACCTCCAAAAGATTAGATAGAGGCCTCTGTAAAATTTCATGGAACTATAAATTCCCTTCATCCTCTATCCAAATCTTGAATAAACAAACTTCAGATCACTCCCCTCTTCTCCTCCAGGTATATACTTTGACTAATTCCCACCCAAAACCCTTTAGATTTATAAATACTTGGTTCAATCGACCAGAATTTATAAACCTAATCAAGGAAAACTGGGAAAAACCACTTCTTGAGTTTGGTATGCTTGGATTCTATCTAAAATTGATTAGACTTAAGAAGGTGATAAAAATATGGAATAGAGATTGCTTTGGAAACATTGATGCAAATGTAATTTCAGCAGAGGAGGCCTTAAGACTTCAGGAACTTGTCGTTGACTTTACCCCCTCAGATTCTGAACTTATCAAATTAAATGAGAAAAAAGCTTTACTGCTTAGAGCCCTAAAAGAGAAGGAAAAATTTTGGAAGCAAAAAGCTAGATCTAAATGGTATAAGTTAGGAGATAACAACACCCAATTTTTCCATAAGACAGTGCAGGAGAAAAACTGTAAGCTACAGATCACCAAAATTAAAAATAGGGAAGGGCAGTAGCTAAACTCACACTTGGATATTCAAAAGGAAGCTATTGCGTATTTTTATGATCTGTTAACTGAGCCTAACCAAATGGAAAATGACACCTATTATCCTCACTTCCTCAGTCAAATCTCAATCATCATCACTGACCAGGAAAATCAAGCTTTATCCATACTAGTCTCAGAAGTTGAACTGGAATCTGTGATTAAGGGTCTGAATAAAAATAGTAGTCCAGGTCCGAATGGTTTTTCAAGTAAATTCTATAGTAAATGCTAGACTATTATCAAAAAAGATTTAACTGAAGCCGTGAATGAATTTATTTTAGGTTTTGATATGCCAAGGGGAATAACCAGTACCTGGATAACCCTAATTCCAAAAAAGGCTACACCTTGCTCTTTTGATGATTTCAGACCAATTAGTCTATCTAATGTTATCAATAAAATCTTCTCTAAGGTATTAATGGAAAGATTGAGACCTCACATGGATAAACTGATCTCCCCAAATCAATCTGCCTTCATGAAAGATAGAGACATTTCAGATAACATACTCTATTTGCAGGAAATGATAATATTTCTAGATGATAAAAAGAGTAGAGTTCCTAATTGTATACTCAAATTGGACCTAAGGAAGGCTTTTGACTGAGTAAACTGGGATTTTCTTAAAAATGTTTTGACTAGGTTTGGTTTTAATGGTAACTTCTTAAATACTGTTATGAACAATCTTTCACAAGCTCATTTCTCAGTCCTTATCAATGGCAATCCTGTGGGCTTTTTCAAAGCCACCAGAGGTATCAAACAAGGTGATCCCCTCTCTCCATTCCTCTTTAATATATTCTCAGAGGCTTTTTCTAGGAGCCTATCTTTTATATTTTGGAACAATAGCCTCTCATATTATCAGCTGCCTGCTACAATCCTAACAGCTTCTCATTTAATTTATACTAATGATACAATCATTTTTATGCAAGCATCTAGGACTAACCTCATTAAGATTAAAGATTTCCTAGAGATCTTCGAGTATACCTCAGGTCAAAATTTTAATTTTGAGAAATCTGACTTCTACATTAGTAAAAGGGCCACAACAGCTAAATTAAATCAGGTGAAGATGATCTTGAAAATGAAAAAGGCTTATTTCCCTTCAAATACTTAGGTTGCCCTATTTTCAAAGGAAGAACTTTAAATAGATACTTCCAACCTTTGACAGAAAATCTTGATAAAAAATTACAAAACTGGAAAAATAAATGGCTGAGCTCAGGGGGTAAATTGATTCTAATCCAATCTTGTTTATATTCTATGGCACATCATCTATGGACTGTTAAACCACATAGTAAAAACATTTGAGAAAAAAATGGCTAGATTTTTTTGGGGTGACTCAGATGGTAGAAAGAACAAAGTTTGGAAAATATGGTTTGAATTAGCTGTACCAATAGCCCAGAATGGCCTAGGTTTTAGATCAATCCAAGCCATAATTGATTCACGCTCACTCAAACTATGGTGGAAGAGCCAGTTAGGTATTTCCATGTGGTCAAAATTGTTATGGTCCTTGCCACATTCACATAGGAAATCAATGACTTGGAAAAGAATCTGTTCAATGAACTCCTTTACAGAAAATAATACTCTCATCATTCATGGCAAAGGTAGCTGCAATCTTTGGACTGCTAACTGGTGCCCCAATGGCCCTCTTATTAGCTATACTCCCAGCCACATCTCTTCTACATTGCCATATTGCTCTGTGGCATATTTTATTAGTAACAAAGCTACTACTCTTGCTCAGATTTCCCCCTTCCTGGAACCTGATACTCTTTCTTTTCTTTAGGAAGCTGTAATTACACAAGACAGAGAGGATAGGTTGATATGGAAACCAGAAGTGTCAGGGGCTTTCTCCTTCAAGTCAGCATATAAGGAACTCACACTCTCATCAGGTAATTTTCCTGCAACCAAGTTTATCTGGAACAATGCACTACAGAAAAAGGTTTCTATATTCACATGGAAAATGTTGCACTATTTCCTTCCTTTTGATGATGTGCTAATTAGATGTGGTTTTAGTCTAGCTTCTAAATGTCAAGCATATTGTCATTCAGATTCTATTCAACATTTCTTCATATCCTATCTCTTGCCCAATCTGTATGGAATAACATGGCATCTTTAGTGAACTTTCACCTCAATGACCAACATTTCATCAATGATAGATTTTTTCTCTTCTGGAATAGTCATGATCTCTCTAAGTGGCACCAACTAATTTGTAAAATTCTCCCATCTCTGACTTGTTGGTGTCTTTGGAAGGCACGAAATAGGTTCTTATTTGATCAGAAGCATTTCTCTTCAGTCCTTATATGTAAGGAAGTTCATGATCAAATTAAACTGTCTCTATATGCTAAACCTTCCCACCAGGTCTCCCTTTCAGCTATTCCACCTACCCTTATGCATCTGATTCCATACCTTAGACCACCCCCAAAGCCAAATATATCTACTATTTTCTGGGAAAGGCCTAAGACTGATTCCATAAAAATCAACATAGATGCATCCTGGTACCCAAACAAAGCTGCAGCAGGGCTAATTGCAAGGAATAGTTCTGGAACACCACTCATGATTAAATCAGTAACAGTTACTACTGCTTCCCTACTCCAAGCCGAGATCTTAGCCATACTATTTGCCTACCAAACTTTTCCTTAACTGGATCATACTTTCACAATTGAATCAGACTCTATGTTGGCAGTTAAAATGATTAATGATCCCTATACTGCACATTGGCCCCTGTTCGATCTGGCTTCAAAAGTAAAATCCCTCTTAAGTAATGCTGAGCTTAAACATGTTTTTAGGGAATGCAATTCAGTGGCAAATGCAATTGCTAAACATCATTCTACGCATAATCAGAGTCTTAGCCTTACTAATGTTCCAATACATATCAAAGGCCTTATTTCTTTAGATAAGGAGCATACTCCCCATATTAGAATGCATAAAAATGGCTCCTCAAAGGATTGATACTGCTGACAAGTTTATTTTTTTTCCGCAGGTCCATTGGATGGGTTTCCAAGCAACTAAATTCTCTCCAACACAGTTTCAAATGGGTTCTTACTGTCATTTTTGTGAATGTCCGATCCCATATTGGATTATGTGATTCACATCTACAGATTTAGTTATAACAATGGGATATGTACTTTTTTTTTATTAAAGTTGCCTGGCTAAAGGAAGAATTAACACAAGGGGTGGAGATTCTTCTCTTTGGAATTGCAACTTTAACAACTAACCTCTTTTACTTTGGTTAGTTTCTAGATTAGTCGTATGCTTAGATAGGTATCTCTTTTTGGAGGCAACTATGTTGCCTCAGTGCTCCTAGTGAACACTTGAACTCTTTGTATATTCTTTTGTTCTAAGGCTTGGGGAACCTTATATATAACTCCCACCTTCGGGTGTTTTCATTAAAAAAAAAGTTTTATTCTGATTAGAATTAAATTTGGTAAGATTAGATAAGGTAATATTCTTCAAGGTTGCTTCTTGAAGAATTGGACCAGATTACCTTAGATTACAATTTATTTTACGTATATTAGTTAGATATGGTTTTAGCTTCTTAAAGCTGCCATAAGTCGATTCAATTTCCATTTGTGATTAGGGTTTGGGGCAAGATTGTAACCCTACAAATAAGGAGGCCTTATGGACTAATTTACCACCACATTTATCAATCAAATATACATCATTTCGAGCTCATACTCTTTGCTTGCAAGTTATTCCATTGTTGCTTAACCTCGATGGCTAGTTAATTATCAATAAACCTTTTAATATGATCCTGGGGGCTAGTTGGAGAGAAAACCGAAGTTAGACGTACCCCAAGGGCTACTCCTGAATTTCCTACGAGATAGTGAGGGTGGGCAGATCCCTTCACTAGATCAAAGATACTAATTCTGCAATCGTCTTTGCGAGGAGATTCATATCAGTTGGTATCAGAGCAAAGCTAAAGATTTACTGAGGCCAAAAAAAGGGGGGTTTCGAGTTTTTGTTGAATTTATTTTTGATTTTTTTATATTTATAAACTCTTTTTGTGTCGTATTTTAACTGTGTTTGTTTGATCTTTCTTATCATTAGGATTGAATCTAGAGTCGAAGGACATCAAAGGGTCCGAGAATTAGAACACTTCGGTATTACTATCTTCCTTCACCTTCATCAATTGAGTCAGGAGGACGTCAAAGGGTCTGAGCGTTAACAAGTATTATCCGCCTTCACCTCCCGGTCAGTTTCATAGTTTTTAGGTAGCTTAAATAGTTTATGTGCTTGTGATATTTTTCGTCATCTCTTCTGAAAATTATTGCGTGCTCATAACCGTATTTGTTTACTTTATCGTTCTTTGATTCCGTGATCTTGAATTGTTCTTTGATTCTTGATTACACCTTATTAAAAAAAAGAGTCTTGTGTCATTTTCTACATACATATATAGTGTCATATTCTTGATCCTTACGATCTTGAATACCTCGAAGTTCATTTGAATCAAGAGGCAGTTGTCGCAGTTTTCTTATTCCAAGTTTTGTATAGGCGATTTTTATTCCACAAATTTTTGAAAAAGAAAAAAAAGGTAGCAGATTTTTGGGTTTCATAATCGGAATTTAGGATTTGAAATCTAAAACTTTGGGCAGAATTGCAATTTTCAAAAGTTATGGGCTAGATTTGCAATTTTCAAAAATCTTGGGAATTGTGACCAACATTTTTTGTTGGGGAATAAGATTTTGGTTGTGTGTTTTATAGTACAAAAAAAGGAAAAAAATGAATTGTGGTTGAAAAAAGAAGGAAAGAAAAAGGAAATCCGATTTTAAAAAGGAAAAGAAAAGTGAAAATCCTAATCGGAAGATGAAAAGGAAATAAAAGCCAATTGAGAGAGTGGTTATGATCTAAAATTTTGATTTGGGGGACAAGTAAGTCATTTAAATCCTTTACCACAAGGGATTTGGATTTGAGTTCCTATTTCAATTTGTTTTCGGAAAAGTTTCTTGAATTTTCAGAACCTATTTGTCGCATATATAAAGCCATCTTGTTTTGATCATAAATCATTCAATACAGCTCTGATTTGTTCCATTCAAATTGCATTTTTTCCTTACCGGTTTTTATAGAATTTGGAATTCTAGATCGTAGAGCCCAATTTTGAGTTTATATATTTTAAAATTTTGAAATAAGTTTTGCAATATTCATCTCCATAGTTTGTTTTGAATTGCGGTGAATTTATCGATTTCCCTTGCATTAGGCTTCACCTCGTGAGTTGTGAGTATTATACACTTGGTGTGTGACCTTACTAAACAAATGGGAAGGGGGGGGGGACATTTATTCCTGACGGTTTATTTCTTCTTATCAGGGATGGCAGACGATCCATTCATCCGGCCATTTGTTGGCAATCCCAACAACAAACCTAAAATGAATTCCATGAATATCATAAACTCCATAATAAGAGAGGTTCAGAGATTGTCTAGGAAGGTAGATGAGTTATGAAATCCAACAACACCTCGTTCTACAAGACAAGTTGAATCTGCTTGTGACATCAACAGTATGAAGTATGATATTCCTAGATTTAATGGTTGACACAATCCTGTGAAATACTTCGATTGGGAGAGGCAGATCGTGAACCTATTTGATCGTAACAACTACTGTGAGAAAGAGAAGATCAAGGTTGCAGAGTATTCTTTCACCCATTATGCCACAGAGTGGTGGGAGAATATGAAAGAATCAAGATATCTTGCTGGAAAGAAACCTATCTCAATCTGGGAGAGATTGAGGACCAAGCTTTGATTACATCATGTTCCATGAACATATTTGAGGGAGCAACATTCATATCTCAGCACTATGAAGCAAGGAAACTACATTGTAGATGAATACTGGCAAGATCTTGGGTCAGCTATGAGAAGAGTTTGCATTAGAGAAAATGATGCTTTTTATAAAGAATTAGTTTATTGAAGGTCTAAGAGAAAATCTCCAAGTTCTGGTTAAGCTCCAGTATTATGCTTCCATGCAAGATTTATTGTTCAAGGCCAGGTTGGTTGAGTCGACATTAAGGCCCAGAGGAAGGTCTAATTTCAGCTATGTCAGTCAAAGGCAAGTCTCTGATTTTAGAAGCCCAAATTCAACCAGGGGTTGTAGCATTTCAAACATGGGTGGCTGAGGAAACCCTAATTCGACCAAAACCCACTCAAACCCACCATTGGAACCCATTGATCGAAGAATGATTGCAATAAATCAGCCCCCTAGCCAAAATATAGGTAAATCAATTTCTACTTCGTCAAATACAGTTTCTTCTAACACTCCTACATGTTATCATTGTAATGAACGAGGACATGTTCACAATAACTGTCCCCTTGAACGAATGATAAAAATAATGGAGGAAGAAAATGATGATATGCCTGCATGGTATGACACTAAAGAAGAACAATTAGATGATGAAATCATCATGGTTGACGGAGGTGAGCAAGGTCCTGAAACACAAGATGTTTTTGAGACATATTCCACAGATGTTACCGAAATTACTCCCCTATAATGAGCAAGTAATTTCCACCCAAATAGTGCAAATTCCGCTAAAATGACAATAAATTTTTCCATAGACAAGTTCCAGGTTGATCCTAAGGTGGGTAAGACAGGTAAGTTGCAGAATGATTATTAAAAGTCGCATAAAGTCTTCTCTTCACATCTTAGTCCTTTACTTTCTATTTATATGACAAGGCATGAACTATCTACTGACTTTGGTAAATCGTTTTATGCTTCAGTAAGAGATGTGAATCGATATTTAACTATCATTCTTTTGTTCTTATAATGTCCTTTAAAGAAATTTACTATGCCAATGAAGATATTCCTGTAGATATGCTTTCACTGTTTGTTAAGTTGTTATAGGAATTCAAGGATGTCTTTATAGGTTATATGCTTCCTGTTTCGAGGACGAAACTTTTCGATCCGGGAGGGAATGATACGAATATCAAATTCTTTGATGGTGCTTTAAATGGTTTAATGGATCAACTTTATGATGAAGAGTTGAATGAGTCATCATCGACATCTTGGATTTATTGTTCAAGACTGTCGACAAACCGAAAACATCATGAAGAACACTATACTCTTTTTTCTCACTGGGTTTTTAATGAGGTAGTGTAATCACTGTAAAATATTGTAAAATTATTTCATTTTTGGTTTATGGACTAACAGTTTGGCCATGTGGGCTTTGAAGAGCTGAATTTTGAAAATACAGTCCAATAAGGTTTAGTATATTCAGTAAGATAAGATAAGGTAATATTCTTCAAGTTTGCTTCTTGAAGAATTCGACCAGATTGCCTTATATTACCATTTATTTTAGGTATTTTAGTTAGATATAGTTATAGCTTCTTAAATCTGCCATAAGTCAATTCAGTTTCCATTTGTGATTAGGGAGTTTGGGGCAAGATTGTAATCCTATAAATAGGGAGGCCTTATGGAGGAATTTACCACCACATTTATCAATCAAATATACATCCTTTTGAGTTCATGCTCTTTGCTTGTGAGTTATTCTATTGTTGCTTAACCCCGAGGGCTAGTTAAGTATCAATAAATCTTGTAATCTGATCTTGAGGGCTAGTTAGGCATACCTCGAGGGCTAGGCTCCTGAATTTTGTACCCCGAGGACTAGACTCCTGAATTTCATACCCCGAGGGCTAGACTCCTAAATTTCATACCCTAAGGGCTAGACTCCTAAATTTTGTGCGAGGTAGTGAGGGTTTGCTGATCCTTTCACTAGATCAAAGATATTAATTCTGCAATTGTGATTTTTCGCAAGGAGATTCATATCAAAATAATAGGTAAGTGAGGGATAAGTTTAGAGTAGAGGAAGAAAAAGATGGGATGAATGTGAGGGTGGGTGAAAGGATTGTTGAGTAGTGAAAGTGGGGAAAAGGGATCCACTCCAAAACTGGGAATGATAGTAAAAGGTTTGTCGAAAAGGGTAGTAGAAGACGCGTAGTTTCTGGGACTTGTACCTCCAATAAAAAAATAAACCAATCAATTGGAAGTTGGGGTAAGTGCAAGCTCAATAATTATAGACAACAAAGATGGTAAACAACTATCGTGGGGCGAAAGGATGGATGATGAGGAAAGAAAGAAATGGAGTATGTTGTTTAAGGAAAATGCATTAGAAGTCTAGTTTTATAATCCAATAGAAGTAGAGGGCATTAAGATGGGAGAGATTACAATGGAAGAAGTAGAAGAAAGCTCAAAATAGTGGCATCGATGATATGAAAAATCCTTAGAAGTAATCCACCCTTCAAGGTGATTGAAGGCTTTTTTCTTAAGGATCCGGGATCGAGTAGTTATCAAGGTATTGATTCTAGACAGAGGATTTTTTATGATAAAATTCATTAATGCTACGTGTAGAGATGAAATTGTTGAACGTGGAACTAATTTTTTTACGGGAAACCTATTGATGTTAAACCACAGACTGTAAATTTTGATTATTCTGAACCTAGTAAAATACCTGTATGGATCTATTTGCCAAATCTTTCTCTGTCTTATTGGTAACCAAAGATGAGTAGTAAATAATTAGCTCAATTGGTAACCCTATTTGTCTTGATAGAGCAACATAGAAAAAGAAAGGTTAGCTTATGTTAGAGTTAAAGTTGAAGTAGAAATTGGGTGGAATTTATTAGTGATATGCACAGTCCTTGGAAGTAATCCACCCTTCAAGGTGATTGAAGGCTTTTTCTTTAGGATATGGGGTCGGAAAGTTATCAAGGTATGAATACTAGGCAAAGGATTTTTTATGATTAAATTCACTAATGTTGCATGAAGAGATGAAATTGTTGAAGCTGCGTCTAGAGTTTATAAATTGTGTGTGATTTTTCTGGTTGCTTTGAAGATTATTATGAGAGTGGAAAAATGAGAGATGAGAAAATTGAAAAATGAGCCAGCCCAAAACATTAAAAGGGTAAAAAATCCAGGAAAACCAGAAGTTAAATGAGGGTTAAATTCATGTTTTACTTTGAGTCAATGCTGAAATATTCTAGGTCAACGTTGGTCTCCGGTGTCAATGTTATGAGTTTATGAGTTAAAGTCGGTCAAGGGTTATATTAGCAATTTTAAAAAATTGGAGGTTAGATATACACTTATCAAAGAACCGAGGGCAATAAGAGCATTTTACCCTTTTATTAATAATAATTTTTTAATTTATAACAAGATTCTATAAAAACTGAATTAAATCATTCCAATTCACATCCCACTTTTTGAAATCACGCAGGTGTTTTCTTCTACCTATGTAATGAAATTTTGATAGTTATTGATTGTTCTCAAATAGTTTCCGTCCCCACTGATTTTCCTTATTTTTCATACTTGTCGTATGTTTGTGGTTTAAGGATTGTCGAATTATTTAAAAAAACATGACATATTATCAGGTACTTAACTCATCCAAGACTCCTCATTTACATATTGTATTTCTTAATATTTTTCAAAATAAAATTATATGATAGTTTCCATACCCTATTTTCATTTTGATTTTTCTTTTCGGTTTTAGTTTTTACTAATATTAATTGTTTATATATGAGTTTATGAATCTGCAATTAATCTGCTCAACTCTGTGTTTTCTTGAATTTTAACCACAGACTGTGGGTTACTTCATGGTCTGTGGCACTCAATCTGCCCAAATCCTTTTTTTTTTTTGAGTCAAAATCCATCTTTTCCAGCCTTCAAGTTCATTTTCCCCTCTTCAAAATTTGCATTTAATATTCAAAATCAAAGTTAGGCATACTAAGTATAATATTACTCCAAAACAAAGAGAAAAAGGGAAAAATGAAAATAAACCATATCTAAATAAAACAACATAGACATTAAAATCTAATCATTCCAGAAAAATCAGAAGTTAAATGAGGGTTAAATTCACGTTTCACTCCGAGTCAACGCTAGAATATTCTAGGTCAACGTTGGTCTTCAGTGTCAAGGTTATGAGTTTATGATTTAAAGTCGTTCAAGGGTTATATTAGCAATTTAAAAAAATTGGAGGTTAGATATACACTTATTAAAGAACCGGGGGTAATCAGAGCATTTTTCCCTTTTCCTAATAATAATTGTTTAATTTTTATCTAGTTTCCATAAAACTTGAAATAAATCATTCCAATTAACATCCCATGTTTTGAAATCATATAGGTGTTTTCTTCTAACTACATAATGAAATTTCGATAGTTATTGATTGTTCTCAAATAGTATCCTTCCCCACTGATTTTCCTTATTTTTCATACTCGTTGTATGTTTGTGCTTTAAGGATTTTCAAATTATTTCAAAAACATGACATATAATCAGGTACTTAACTCATCCAAGACTCCTCATTTACATATTGTATTTCTTAATATTTTTCAATATAAAATTATACAATAGTTTCCATACCATATTTTGTATCATTTTGAATTTTCTTTTCAGTTATAGTTTTTACTAATATTAATTGTTTATTTATGAGTTTATGAAATTGCAACTAATTTGCTCAACTCTGTGTTTTCTTGAATTTTAAACACGGAACGTGGGATACTCCATGGTTCGTGGCACTCAATCTGCCCAAGTCCATTTTTTTGAGTCGAAATCCATCTTTTCCAGCCTTCAAGCTCTTTTTCCCTTCTTCAAAATTTGCATTTAATATGTAAAATCAAATTCATGCATACTAAGCATAATATTGCTCCAAAACAAAGAGAAGAAGGGAAAAATGAAAATAAACCATATCTAAATAAAACAACATAGACATTAAAATCTAATCATTCCAACGCTGATGTTTCTGATGTTTCTCAGGTACCATGATGCTGCAAACTAGTGGAAGTTGATGCACAAGACTGGATGAAGATGCAGCTGTATAGAGGCTTTTCAATAGACGCTGACAAGATCTTTACTTATACCAAATGGCTAAGTTTGGAGTTATGCTTCATGCACTATCAGGTTTATCTTATTCTCTCTTGGCTGGAAATCATTGACTAACTGAGGTTTCGATTTCGACTCCCCGAAATGTTCGTGATCTCTCAGCAATTACGAGTAATAAGATAGACCAAAACTGTAAACAATCACCATTGCAAAGCGGATAATAGTTTTACTCTTTTGGAGGCAATTCTGTTGCTTTAAGTCTAGCGATCTAGACATACATGTACCAACTTTTATATAGGGAATGGGAAACCCAATATAACTCCCTCACCTTCGGGTGTTTTAAATTAAAAAAAAATCATTCCAACGCGATTCCTACCTAATAAACAAAAAACTATGATAGCATTTTTACTATGTTCGACACGATTTATTCAAGATTCTACCGGATCATCAAGATGGTTTTTCTCAACTAATTCTGATCTAAATTAAATTCTCATAAGATTGCTTCAAATGACGGCAATTGAACTTGGAAACTCAAGAAGTCTCCTCACTCATGATCTCTACCGGTCCACGTGGGAAAATTTTCACCATCACAAATGGACCCATCAACTTTGAAAGAAACTTACCCGAGAACAAACTAAGGCGTGATTGGAATAGATAGAACTTTTGACCAATGTCAAAGTCCTTTCTAATGATCTTACTATCGTTATTTGCCTTCATTTTTCCTTATAAATCACAACATTCTGATAGGAGTCATTTTAAATATCTTCAAGCTCTTGCAAATTTTTTTCCTATGCACACCTGTTTCATCTGAATTCATATTGAAAGGCACAATATTATTTTTGTTCTAGCTCAACCAGAAAGTGACAGGGCTTCCCAAAGATTACCCAATATGGTGACATTCCAATTAAAGTCTTATAGGCCGTTCTTTAAGCCCACAATGAGTTATGCAACTGAATGCTCCAAGCAATCTTAGACAGGGCATTTCTCAATGCAGTTCACGTTCAAGGTTTTCATGGATGAGCTAGTGGAATCATAATATGCATGCTCAGGGACATAGTGGAGGCATGAAAAACAATAGCAGCAGCAATTCTCTACATTGCATAACGTCGCCTGGTAGAGTCGCGACCTGCATCCTCAGGGATACGGTAGAGGTGTGGCAAGCGATGATGGTGGCACTCCTCGTCACCTCACATCCCCACCTCCTTGAGCACACTATGTCCTCATTGTGTGTTTTTTCTATGAATTGTGTTCTCTGGGTTTGTCGAACATGAATCAAAGTTTTATGCTTATTTTTCTTGTGTGTGAATTGTGTGCTCTTGGTTTTGTTGAACATGAACATGATTTTTTCTATTAGTGTTTCTAAATTGTTTGTTTCATTTTTCTTGTTTCTTTGAAGCTAAATATGAGAGTGAAAAAAAAGTGAGATGAGAAAATGGAAAAATGAGTTGAATGCATAAAATCCATTAAACAATCAGAAGTTAAATGATGGTTAAATTCATTTTTTGGTCGGAGTCAACGTCGGAATATTCTAGGTCAACATTAATCTCCGAGGTCAAGTTTATGAGTTTATAAGTCAATGTCGGTCAAGGGTTACATTAGCACTTTTAAAAAGTCGGAGGTTAGATGTACACTTATCAAAGAATTGAGGGTAGGTTTTTTCCCTTTTACTAATAATAATTGTTTAATTTATAGTTGGTTTTCATAAATGATGAAAAATCATTCCAATTCACATCCCACATTTTGAAATCACTTTTTTTAAAAAATAAAATAAAATAAAAACCCATATAGAATGGGGGGGATATGTATTAGGTTTCCCTACCTAGTAGAAAATATGATTCAAAATTACATAGTGTTGAAGTGAGGACTTGGACTTTGGATCCAAAAGCACAAACAAAATGCAATGGTTTTTAAAGTTTTCACAAAGAGTATTTTGGAAATGTTTCCAATTGACACATTTCCACCCATCGTGTTAGTGTAGGACGATTGGCCGGACCTCCAAAAAACTCCTAAGTGTTTACATACAAAATGGTGTTAGTCAAATCTAGACCCCAATCGTAGATTATCCTTGAGGTTGGCTTCGAAACTTGTTTCGCCTTCGAATGATAGCATAACCAACGATAGTACCAGCACTATTGATGTATATTTCTCTGTTCTCTGCCTTGAAATCTATTGCAGATGTTTGTATGTGCCCTGCATCACATATGTTTTTGCTTTAGCCTTGGCTTTTGATTCTTGCTTGATATGGCTTTCTCTTTTGATCTTCCATATCTACCCATATTTTTTTTATTCTTACATAAATTTGCTTGTGACCCTTGCAGCTGCTAGGAGGAACCCTGCTACTTATATCTTTTTCTTTAGCCTTGAATTGTGACTTTTGCTTGAGATGGCTTTCTCTTTTGATCTTCCAAACTTGCACATTGTCCATCCTGCAAACTTGCATTTTTATGTTCAAATCAGCAGCATCCATTCTAAATTCTAAGTGCAGGTATCTGAGCTTTATCTAAAAATAGAAGCCCTTTGGTTTTTTGGTCAAGGTCCTGGAAATTTAAAGTTTCTGTTTCCCTATTCCTTCCCAGTCCACTTAATCTGTCAGCCCTCATATTTCCCTCTCTAAATGTGTGTGTGATTATTCGATCTCTCATATTATTTTCAAGTTCAGTGGCTAATTGATAAAATTTCCATGAAGCTTTGAGGGGATCTCTCACAACCTCCAGTAGCATAGCACAATCAATTTCAAGTGAAAAGAGTTTAGTCTTTATCTTCTGGAAAATAAAACACCTTCCTTAAGAGCCATTAGTTCAACATGAAAACTAGTTACAGCCTGAGCAGATTTACAGAAAGCCTTGGCAAAGTTCCCCTCTTTATTTCTAATTACTATACCAATCCCACATAAGCCCCCATAATTTCCATGAGGCATCAGTATTGATTTTGTATTCAAGAGTAGGTTTAGACCAGGTGATGCACTTAAATCTCGATTTATCTGCAATGTTTCTAATGGCCTCTAGTTTAGTGTAAAAGATGAGGAAAATGTCCTTTTTGATATTTTCAGCAATTTATCCCCGTTTGGCTTTATATTATAAAAAAGGTTGTTTCTTATTTTCTAGATATGTTAGCATATGAGAGATGGGATGATGGTGATTAAAGTAGAGTGAATTTTGGTCTCTCCAGTATAGGACCAGTAATGTGATAGTCTATCAAAAATAGAGTTGAAATGTTGATGCCTCAGTCCTATCATATACTTAAATATTTTCCACATGTCTATAGCCAGAGTACACTCATTAAAACAGTGATCAGAGTGTCAGCATTAGCGCAGAAAGGGTATTTTGATGCTAAATATATATTAGAGAAGATTAATATGTCATCAAAAGGCAAGATTGAATTAGAAAGTTTCCACATAAATGTGACAATTTTCTTTGGAAGTTTTGGAAACCATACATTTTTTAGAATTCTGATTTCATATCTCTTTTGAGCTACCACATTGTATGTTGATTCAAAGATGAAATCCCCATTGCTTGATGACTTCCATATCAATCCGTCCTGTCTGAAAGGGTACACAGTTAGTTCCCGCAAAAGGAGAAATATAGTAGGAGGCAGTGTTTGAAATGCATGTAGGAAGCTTGACTTCATGTTTACAAACTCTTGAATGGTAGTGTTAGGTGGAACCACTGTATATATATGTGGGTGCTGGTCTACTATATCCTGTAATGGTCCCATTCAGGTCCAGTTAGCAGTGAATAAATTTGCTAAACCATTGCCATGTATTATTCTTGTTTGGTTTTCAGCAAATTGATTGACCTTTTGAATTCTCTTCCATGTTTGGGATCTTCTTTTATTATTAGAAATAGACCATAGGAATTGAGCCCATATGGTTTCTCCGTTTTGAAGTTTCCACCACAGTTTTAAGGAGAAAGTCCTAATTATGTCTTTTATGCTATCGATCTCTATACCTTTCTGATATACTGGGTAACTCATGTTTTTTAATAATTTTCCACACCTTTTTAAGACCATTGTAATGTTCACCCCAAAAAATGGATATTCCAGTTCAGTTTTTTAATTACTGTTTGTGGTGGAGTCATGACAGCCCAAAGATGTTGTGGAATAACATGCATGACAGATTTCATGAGGGTCACTTTTCTAGCAGGACTAAGCCATTTATTTTTCCATGATTTTAGTTTTTTATCATATTTTTCCAGTAGGGGCTGAAAGTGTGCAACTTTTGTTTGACCTGTGTATATTGGGAACCCTAAGAATACAAATAGAAACACACCTTTGGACATTCCTAAAGTGTTTCTTATTATTCTTTGATGTGTTATAGAGGCATGTTTGCTTATGAAAAAAAATTCTTTTTTCACAATTTATCTTTTGTCCACTACATTACTCAAACACATTTAAGAAAGCATTGATTCTTTTAATAGATGTCCTAGTGGCCTGTGAGAAGATGATGGTGTCATCTACATAGCATAGATGTGAGACTGTGGCATTGTTTGCAGGAATTTTAAAGTACTTCAACTTCTTATTTTGAAAACAAAAATTGAAGCTTCTAGAAAAAGATTCAGAGAAAAAAAAAATTAAGAGTAGAGGGGAAAGGGGGTCTCCCTGTTTGATTCCCCTTGAATCTTGGAAAAAACCTGCAGGTTTAGAGTTGATAATAATAGAGAACCATGCACTAGCTAGGTTATTTAGGATCATTTTGATAAAGTTAGAGAGTGATATAGGTCTAAAGTCAGAAAAGGATATAGGGATATCCTTTTTTAGTATCAGACAAATCCAAGTAACGGATATTCTAGCTGGGATTTTAGTACCTGTCATAAAATCAGTAACTGCTGATAAAAGGTCAGGTCCTATTATGTCTCAAAAGGTCCTAAACAAATTGGCAGAGAAACCATCAGGGCTAAGTGCACTACTCTGGTTAAGGCAAAAAACAATTTCCTTAATTTCCTCTATGGTGGGTTGTCTAAGTATGTTAGCATTATCATGGTTATTTAGAAACTGAGGAATTTGACTTAAAAAGTGAGACTGAAAAGTGTCATCTCTAGGGTTAGAGTCATCTTCCAGCAATTTTTGATAAAAAAGGATTGCCTCATTTTCTGTCTCTGTTGGAATATCAGTCCATACATCTTCTGAGTTTTTAATCTTAGAGATGTTTTGTTTTTGTCTTCTTTGTTTTACAGTTGAATGAAAATACTTAGTATTTTCATCTTCTTGTTTAAGCCATTTTCTGTTGGCTTTTTGTTTCCAAAACATCTTCTCCTCAGTTAGTGCTCTCACTAAGAGTGCATTCTTGTGGTTCAGCTCAATAAAATGAGAATCAGAGTTTGTAGATTCATATGAAATTTCCTGGATTCTGAGTTCTTTTCTGCTTTTTTAACATTGGCATTTATATCACCAAAGACTTCCTTATTCCATTTTTTCAAATCCAGCTTTAGTCTTTTTAATTTTAGAAAAAATCTAACATTCCAGTTTCTGACATGTTCTGTGACCAATTAGCTTCTATAATCTGTTTAAGTTCAGGCCTATTTATCCAAGCATGAAGAAACCTAAATGGGTTAGGTGTTAAGGGAATTTCTCTTCCTATGGTTAGTAGCAATGGACAGTGATCAGAAATGTGTTTGTTAAGTGTGTGTAGTGAGCTATTTGGAAAATTTTCATTCCACTCATGATCAATTAAAGCTCTATCTATTCTTTATAATGTAGGAGGTCTTCTCATGTTTGACCATGTGAAGGTATTTCCCACAGTATAAAGATGCAGTAGTTGTTGGCTAGTTATGAAGTTTGAAAAATCTCTTATGCTCTTTAGATTTGATTTATTCAGTCCCTTATATTCTGTGATTGAATTCATGGCATTAAAATAACCTATTAATAGCTTATTATTGTCCAAATGTGAGCTGATTTCCTGCCTTACACTTTTCCTATTTATCTTAAGAGTAGATGCATGAATGAAATATGCACACATGTCAGAGTTGAACAGAGCTGAGGTGATGGCAGTTTTATTGTACTGATCAGTTTCAGTTATGATTCTTACATTACAACAAGAATTCCACACAAGCCAAATGTAGTTTTTATCTGAACTGTGGTGACAATAAAATATAAATTTTAACCTATAACTGTCACATTGACTGTAGTGATGCTTAGGTTCTAATATACAAAGTATTTGTATTTTGTGAGACTTAATGATTCTTTTTAGCCTCTCTAAAGATGTTTCAATACCGCTTATGTTCCAGACAAGAGCTTTGATTTTTAAGTGTGTGTCTGTCATTGTGAAAAAGTGTCCTTAAAAAAGAATGACAGACACTGCTTAGATAGTGACATTGAGAAGTGTTCTGAGCAGTGTGGGATTGTAATTCTTCATATTGTCTGCTTCTGTCAGCTTCCGTTTTCTCTTGTTGATCTTTTTCACCAACTTGAAGTTCACAAGGGGAGATCTCACTATCCTTGTTAGGGATATCTGTACCTATATTAGGAGAGGATTTTTGGATTGGGATTGTTTGTTCAAGTTGATGGTCAGCCTCTTTTTGTTTTTGAAGGATGGGTATGCCAGATATGTGGAGCTCAGGGTAGGTGTTCACTGATTGCCAAATGGCTAGTTTTTTAGGGTGGCTCGCATTTTTTGGTTTTGTGTTGTAGGTATTACCATGTTTTGGTATATCTACAGCCTTTATTGACTACAGATTCTTTCCATTTCTATGTTTAGCAGGAGCAGACTTAGGTGGGTTACCAGACATAATGACCTGTTTAGGTGCTCTCAGTTCAGGGTTTGCAATTTTACATTTAGATATGTGATGACCTATTTTCTTGCAACCAGAACAGTATAAAGGAAAATTCTCATATTCTATAGCATAATTGTCATTTTCCAGTGTTGTGCCTAACCTTATGTGATTCAGTAGCTGGCATTGAAGATCAATTTCCATGCATATCTTGAGGGAAGATGGTCTTGTTAACCTTTCAGTGGCCTGATACATCTTGATACACTTCCGTATCTGGAACATTGTAGTAATACAGTGGCACATTTCTGATGGTAATCCACGCCAGAACGATGGAGGATTCTACATTTGGCTTGAAGTTTGACGTCTATCTGAGTACCCAAAATGTGATGCTATTTAGAGACCACACCCCCTTGATCCAACATCGTTGGAAATCCTCATTCTCTTGAAACCAATTGCTCCCAGCTGATATTTTTTGTTGAAACTCACAGTTTTGAAATATGATTCTACTTTATACATTGCTGGCCTCCCTCTTGGAAAATTTCCAATGAGGTTAGCATAGTGTGTTAATAGCTCCGAGACTTGCTCCGATGAGAAGAGTACAACTGATTCTCCCTTATATTCTATGATTGGTGTAAGGTTTTGGTTGGATGTAAGGGTTGTGGTGATTGGAGGGTTTCACGTTTGGAGTGCTTGGGCAAATATTTTGACGGCGGGATGCGCCATAGCGATGCCTTGTAGATCGGTCAGGGTTTGTTAGGTTGTTTAAGGAATCGAGTTTTCGGTGAATTCGTCTGAGATTTAGCCATTAACGGCACCACATTTTGAAAACATATAGGTGTTTTCTTCTAACTACATAATGAAATTTGGATAGTTATTGATTGTCCTCAAATAGTTTCCTTCCCCATTAATTTTCATTTTTTTGATACTTGTCGTATCTTTAAAAAAATGGCATATGAGTAGGTAGTTAACTCATCCAAGAATGCTCATGTTTACATGTTGTATTCCTTAAAACTTTTTAATATAAAATTATATGATAGTTTCCATACCCTATTTTGTATCATTCTGGTGTTTTTCAGTTATAGTTTTTACTAATAGTAATTGTATATTTATGAGTTTATGAATTAGGACCTAATCTGCCAAGCTCCATTTTTTTAAATTTTCACCACCGTGTGTGGCACTGACTCTTCCCTGCTCCATTTATTCTTGAAATTTCACCCAGGCCATTGGATACCCCACGGTCAATGGTAATCAATCTACTCAAATCTATTTTTTTAGTCAAAAGTCATCTTTTCCAGCCTTCAAGCTCCTTTTCCCCCTCTTTAAAATTTGCATTTAATTTTAAAAATCAAAGCCATGCAAATCAAGGATAATATTGCTCCAAAACAAAGAGAATAATAAAAGGAAATGAAAATCAATCAAATCTCAAAAACCAACAGAAACGTTAAAATCAAAGCATTTCTACGCAATTCCTACCTAATCAACAAAAAATTATGAACGTATTTTTTCAAGTGTCTAATCAACCACTAGGTCAAAAAGGGTTTTCTCGACTAGTTCCAGTTGAAAATTCTCACAATATGGCTTTAAATAGTGGCCATTGACCTTGAAGACTTTGGATGTCTTCTCACTCATGATCTCTATTGCACAATGTGGGAAAACTTTCACCACCACAAATGGATCAATCCAGTTGGAAAGAAATTTATCCGAGAACAAACAAAGACGTGGTTGGAATAGATAGAAATTTTGACCGATGTCAAAGTCCTTTCTAATGATCATACTATCATGCTTTGCCTTTGTTTTTTTCCTTATAAATTACATTCTGATATGAGTCATTTAAAATATCCTCAAGCTCTTGCATTGTAGCTTCCTATACACAATGTCTTCATCCAAATTCATATTGAAACTTTTAATAGCCCAATATGCTTTGTGTTGTATCTTAACCCGTAAATGACATGGCTTCCCAAAGACCTCCCGATATGGTGACATATCAATCGGGTTATTATAGGCTATTTTATATGCCCACAATGCATCATATAACCGAATGATCCAATTATTCCGAGACGGGGAATTTCTCAATGCAGTTCCATTTCAAGGTTTTCATTAAAGATCTAGTGGAATCACGATCTACTTTCTCAAGGACATAGTGGAGGCATGGAAAATGATGGCGGCACTGCTCCTCTCCATTGCACGCCGTCGCCTGGTGGAGTCACGACCTGCATTCTTGAGGATACGATGGATGTGTGGTAAGTGATGATGGTGCTCCTATTCACCACACGCCACCATCTCCTTCAGGACACTATGTGTTTATTATATGTCCTTCTATGAATTTTATTCTCTGGATTTTTCGAACATGAATAAGAGTTTTATGTCTATTTATTTGTGTGTGAATTATGTGTTCTTTGTTTTTTTGAACATGAATATGAATTTTCTATATGGTTTCTAAATTGCGTGCTTGATTTTTTTTTCGTTGCATTGAAGCTGAATATGAGAGTGGAAGAATGAGAGATGAGAAAATGGAAAAATGAGTAGAACCCACAACATTCAAGGGTAAAAAAATGCAAAATAAAATTAGAAATTAAATGATGGTTAAAATCATGTTCTCAGTCCGAGTCAACGCTATGATATTCTAGGTCAGCATTGGCATTCGGTGTCAAGGTTATGAGTTTATGAGTCAATTTCTAGCAAAGGTTACATTAGCATTTTTAAAAAGCTGGAGGTTAGATATACAATTATCAAAGAACTGAGGGTAATCAAAGCATTTTCACTTTTACTAATAATAATTGTTTACTTTATAGTTTTTTTAAAAAGCAGTTATTCAAAGATGATGGGTAACGCCCAACAACGATTACAATGAGTGGAATTGAGATCCAACCTAACTAGCCTCTAGCAATAATCAATCTATTGCAAGGATATTCAAATTACATGTCCACCAGACTGATTTGTACTATTACAGATTAGAGATACAATAAAAAATTGTGACATTTCCCTCAGGGATATTAACTCGCTTCCCACAAAAATCATGATCACTTGGCAAAGTGGAGCGTATCACGCATCAATATCACCACACCAAACAGGGATCTTAAACAGCTGTAACATCATTGGATCCAAAACAGGATCTATGTTGTCCAAACTGTAAACACCTTGAAAAACACAGATCATGAACGGAGCTCTTGATAGAGAAACACAAACGAAATTACAAATACACGATATGTAAAACCTGATCGGACAAAACACATCGACAAGAAAAAATAGATTGAATGATAATCATGAACACATCAAACTAATCCATCAGGTCGAAGAACGATACTTATATTTGGAAACAAATCCATACTTATTCAAAAACATAAACACTAAAACAATATCAATTGAAAAAACTACTATTTTTCCATCTCCCCATAATGAATAGATGGGGGAAAGAAGACTGGAGAGGAACACTTCGGACAAGAAGAAGGGGTGGAGGCAATAGGGATTAGCAGGAGATGTATTGTTTAATTTATAGATAGTTTTCATAAAATATGGAAAATTTCATTCCAATTCACATCCCACATTTGGAACTCACATAGGTGTTTTCTTCTAACTACATAGTAATTTATTATCCTCAAATAGTTTCCTACCCAACTAATTTTCATTTTTTCCATACTTGTCGTGTATTTGTGATTTAAGGATTTTCTAATTATTTCAAAAACCATGACACATGAGTGGGTGGTTAACTCATCCAAGCATCCTCATGTTTACATATCTTAATATTTTCAATATAAAATTATATGATAGTTTACATACCTTATTTTGTATCATTTTGGTGTTTTTTAGTTATAATTTTTACTAATAGTAATTGTATATTTATGAGTTTATGAATTATAATCTAATCCTCCCAGCTCCGTTTTTTCTTGAATTTTCACAACCGTGTGTAGCACTAAATTTTCCCACTAATTCTAGGTCAACACTGGTCTCCGGTGTCAAGGTTATGAGTTTATGAGTCAATGTCGGTCAAGGTTTATATTAGCACTTTTACAAAACTGGAGGTTAGATATACACTTATCAAAAAATTGAGGGTAATCAAAGTAATTTTCCCGATTACTAATAATAATTATTTAATTTATAGTTAGTTTTCATAAAAGATGAAAAAAACCATTCCAATTCACATCTTACATTTTGACATCACGTAGGTGATTTCATCTAACTACATAATGAAATTTGGATAGTTATTGATTGTCCTCAAATAGTTTCCTTTCCCACTAATTTTGAAAATTTTTCATACTTGTCGTATGTTTGTGCTTTAAGGTATGTAATATTACTAAAAAAAACCATGACATATGAGCGGGTAGTTTAGTCATCCAAGAATCTTTGTGTTTACACATTCTATTTCTTAATATTTTTTAATATAAAATTCTATGATAGTTTCCATATCCTATTTTGTATCTGTTTGGTGTTTTTAACCATAGTTTTTACTAATAGTAATCTTATATTTGTGACTTTATAAATTTTCACCTAATACTCACAACTCCATTTTTTCTTGATTTTTCACAATCGTGCGTGGCACTAAATTTGCCCATTAATTCTAGGTCAACATTTCTCTCTGGTGTCAAGGTAATAAGTTTAGGAGCTAATGTCGGTCAAGGGTTATATTATCACTTTAACAAAATTGGAGGTTAGATTACACTTATCAAAGAATTGAGGATAATCAAAGCATTTTTCCCTTTTATTAACAATAAATGTTTAATTTATAGTTAAGTTTTCATAAAAGATGAAAAAAATCATTCCAATTGACATCCCACATTTTGAAATCACATAGGTGTTTTCTTCTAACTACATAATGAAATTTGGATAGTTATTGATTGTTCTCAAATAGATTACTTCCCCACTAATTTTCAATTTTTTTCATACTTGTTGTATCTTTGCGCTTTAAGGGTTGTCAAATTATTTTTTTAAAAAAAGACATGTGAGAGGGTAGTTAACTCATCCAATAATCCCCATCTTTACAAATTGTATTTTTAAATATTTTTCAATATAGAATTATATGATAGTTTTCATACCCTATTTTGTATCATTTTTGTGTTTTTAAGTTATAATTTTTACTAATAGTAATTATATATTCATGAGTTTATGAATTTGCACCTATCCCAACTCCGTTTTTTCTTGAATTTTCACAACCGTGTGTGGCATTGAATCTGCCCACTAATTCCAGGTCAACATTGGACTTTGGTGTTAAGGTTTTGAGGTTATGAGTCAATGGCAATCAAGGTTATATTAGCACTTTTAAAATCTGGATATTAGATATACACTTACCAAAGAATTGAGGGTAACAAAGCATTTTCCCCTTTTACTAATAATAATTGTTTAATTTATAGTTGGTTTTCGTAAAAGATGAAAAAAATCATTCAAGTTAACACCCAAATTTGGAAATCACATAGGGGTTTTCTTCTAACTAAATAATGAAATTTGGATAGTTATTTATCTCAAACAGGTTCTTTCCCTACTAATTTTCATTTATTTTTTATACTTTTCGTATGTTTGTGCTTTAAGGATTGTCAAATTATTTAAAAAACCATGACATATGAACGGGTAGTTAACTCATCCAAGAATCCTCATGTTTACATATTGTGTTTCTTAATATTTTTCATTATAAATTTATATTCCATACCCTATTTTGTATCATTTTAGTGTTTTAAGTTATAGTTTTTACTAATAGTAATTATATATTTACGAATTTATGAATTTTCACCTAATCCTCCCAGCTCCATTTTTTCTGGAATTTTCACAACAGTATGTGACATTAAATCTGCCCTCTAATTCTAGGTCAACATTGGTCTCCGATGTAGATATTATGAATTTATGAGTCAATGTTGGTCAAGGGTTATATTAGCACTTTTAAAAACCGGGGTTGGATATACACTTATCAAAAAATTGAAGCTAATCAAAGAATTTTTAATAATTGTTTAATGGGTAATATGTAGATATAATCCTATATGTTAAGGAAAGTGCATATATACCCCTCAATTATTTTTTAGTGCAAATATAACCCTGACTATTGAATGAAAGTGAAAATATAACCCTCCAACCATGATTCCAACGTTAACCAACAGTATCCGGCCCTGACCAACTTAAAAAGACTAAATTACCCTTCTGACCCAAGCTTTAAATGAGAAGGACAAATCTTCCCTCTCCGCCAACCACCACCACCCCCACCCGCCTGACTCCACCTCAACTGCCAGGCCACTGCAACTACCCACCAGGGCACCACCACCACCCACCCACCTTGCTCCACTACCACCAGCCAACTTCGGGGCTCGCCCATCACTAGCATCCAAAACTTTTGTTTATCTTCACCCACCACCACCACCAACCTCACTCAACCACCACCACCCTCACCTCACCACCACCACCACCACCATAACCACCACCACCAACCCTTCCTGGCCACCACCACCAACACCAATCCCTTGCCACCACAACCGCAAATCCTTAGCCATTACCACCACCAATCTCTAGCCACCACAACCAACCTCTTCCAGCCACCACCACCTTCACCTTACCATGTATCACATCTATAAACCCAGACTCAAATCTCACCCCTAAACCTAGACTCGAATCGCATCCATAAGCCCTAAACCAAGACTCAAATTGCATCAATAAGGCCGCTATCACATGGTCATTGCATCCATAAGCCCGCCATTGCATCTATAAGGGCTACTAGTTTCAAGCTTCTTTAATTTTCCAGAGAGCCCCGCCACAGCTCAGCCTCGCCTCGCCCACCATCACCTGCGCCTCGAACCACCATCATTTCCGCCTCACCCGCGACCTTCATAACCACTCCCGTCGAGCCACCAGAGAGCAGATCTTTCTCTTAATCAAGGCCCCAAACCTCGGTCCTTCTGCATTAAGGTGACAGTGGTGATGGTTGGCATCGAGAAGGTGGTTAGGTTGGAGATGAGAGGTTGGATGGAAAAAAAAGAGGAGAAGAAAGAAGGAGATGCTGGTGGTCAAGGGTCAATTTTTTTTAAACATAAACCGCCAAGGTAAATTTTCTTTTCACCTAATTCCGGCATCAAATTTCTGGAAAAGGTTATATTTGCACATAAGTTGAATAAATATGCTTATATTTGCACTTTCAATAAGCGCAGGGTTAAATCTGCACATTCTTCAATTATATAGGGTTATATATCCACTTTTCTCTTGTTTAATTTATATTTACTTTTCACTAAAGATGAAAAATATTATTCCAATTCACACCCACGTTTGGAAATCACGGTTTTCTTCTACCTACATAATGAAATTTTGATAGTTATAGATTGTGCTCAAATAGTTTTCTACCTCACAAATTTTCAATTATTTTCATACTTGTCGTATGTTTGTACTTTAAGGATTGTAAAATCATTTCAAAAACCATGACATAGTTGTGGGTAGTTCACTCATCCAAGAATCCTCATGTTTACATATTGTATTTCTTAATATTTTTCAATATAAAATTATATGATAGTTTCCCTACCCTATTTTGTATCATTTTGGAGTTTTTCAACCATAGTTTTTACTAGTAATAATTTTATATGTGACTTTATGAATTTTCACCTGATACTCCCAACTCCGCTTTTTCTTGAATTTTCACAACCGTGTGTGGCACTAAATTTGCCCATTAATTCCAGATCAACATTTCTCTTCTGTGTTAAGGTAATGAGTTTATGAGCCAATGTCGGTCAAGAATTATAGTAGCACTTTTACCAAATTAGAGGTTAAATGTACACTTATCGAAGAATTGGGGGTCATGAAAGCATTTTTCCCTTTTACTAATAATAGTTATTTAATTTATAGTTATTTCATAAAAGATAAAAAAAATTATTCCAATTGACATCCCATATTTTGAAATCACATAGGTGTTTTCTTCTAACTACATAATGAAATTTGGATAGCTATTGATTGTCCTCAAATAGTTTCCTTCCCCACTAGTTTTTAATTTTTTTTCATACTTATCGTATATATGTTTGTGCTTTAAGGATTGTCAAATTATTTCACAAAACCATGACACATATGAGTGGGTGGTAAACTAATCCAAGAATCCTCATGTTTACATATTGTATTTCTTAATATTTTTCAATATAGAATTATATGATAGTTTCCATACCCTATTTTGTATTATTTTGGTGTTTTTAAGTTATAGTTTTTACTAATAGTAATTGTATATTTACGAGTTTATGAATTCGCACCTAATGCTCCCAGCTCCATTTTTTCTTAAATTATCACAATTGTGCGTGTCACTGAATTTGCCCACTAATCCTAGGACAACATTTCTCTTTGGTGTCAAGGTATGAGTTTATAAGCCAATGCCGGTCAAGGGTTATATTAGCACTTTTACCAAATTGGAGGTTAGATATACACTTATCAAAGAATTGAGTATAATCAAAGAATTTTTCCCTTTTGCTAATGATAATTGTTTAATTTATAATTAGTTTTCATAAAAGATGAAAAAAATCATTCCAATTCACACCCCACATTTGGAAATCCTATAGTAGGCCATTTCTTCTAACTACGTAATGAAATTTGGATAGTTATTGATTGTCGTCAAATAGTTTCCTTCCCCACTAATTTTCATTTTTTTTCATACTCGTCTTATATTTGTGCTTTAAGGATAGTCAACTTATTTTAAAAACCATGACATATGAGCGGGTGGTAAACTCATCCAAGAATCCTCATGTTTACTTTTTGTATCTCTTAAAATTTTCAATATAAAATTATATGATACTTTCCATACCATATTTTGTATCATTTTGATATTTTTAGGTTATAGTTTTTACTAATATTAATTATATTTTTTTGAGTTTATGAATTTGCACCTAATCCTCCCAACTTCATTTTTTCTTGAATTTTCACAACCGTGCGTGACACTTAATTTACCCACTAATTATAGGTCAACATTGATCTTCGGTGTCAAGTTAATGAGTTTATGAGGCAATGTCGGTCAAGGGTTATATTAGCACTTTTACCAAATTGGAGGTTAGATATACACTTATCAAAGATTTGAGGGTAATCGAAGAATTTTTCCCTTTTACTAATAATAATTGTTTAATTTATAGTTAGTTTTCATAAAAGATGAAAAATATCATTCCAATTTACACCCCACATTTGGAAATCCCATAGTAGGTGATTTCTTCTAACTGCATAATGAAATTTGGATATTTATTGATTGTTCTCAAATAGTTTCCTTCCCCACTAATTTTCATTTTTTCATACTTTTTGTATTTTTGTGCTTTAAGGATTGTCAAATTATTTCAAAAAACTATGACATATGAGCGGGTAGTAAACTAATAGAAGAATCCTCATGTTTACAAATTCTATTTCTATATATTTTTCAATAGAGAATTATATGATAGATTCCATACCCTATTTTGTATTATTTTGGTGTTTTTGAGTTATAATTTTTACTAATAGTAATTATATATTAATTTTATGAATTTTCACCTAATTTTCACAACCGTGTGTGGCACTGAATCTGCCCACTAATTCTAAGTCAACATTTGTTACCGGTGTCAAGGTTAGGAGTTTATTAGTCAATGTCGGAAAGGGTTATATTAGCAATTTTAAGAAACCGGAGGTTAGATATACAATTATCAAAGAATTTAGGGTAATCGAAGCATATCCTTATCACAAATAATAATTGCTAAATTTATACTCTATATCACATCCCACATTTTTGGAATCACATAGGTATTTTCTTCTAACTACATAATGTAATTCGGACAGTTATTTATTGTCCTCAAATAGTTTCCTTCTTTAATTTTTTAAATACTTGTCGTATGTTTGTGCTTTAGGGATTGTCAAATTATTTCAAAAACCAGGACATATGAGCGGGTAGTTAACTCGTCCAAGAATCCTCATGTTTACATATTTTATTTCTTAATAGTTTTCAATATAGAAATATATGATTGTTTCCATGCCCTATTTTGTATCATTTTGGTGTATTTAAAAAATATAGATTTTACTAATAGTAATTATATATTTATGAGTTTATGAATTTGCACCAAATCCTCCCAACTATGTTTTTCATGAATTTTCACAAATGTGAGTGGTACTGAATCGGCCCAATAATTCTAGGTCATCATTTGTCTCTGGGTTTTGAGATTGAGTCAATGCAGGTCAAGGGTTATATTAGCACTTATAAAAAATGGAAGTTATATATACACTTAATAAAGAATTGAGGGTAATCGAAGCATTTTTCCCTTTTCATAATAATAATTGTCTAATTTATAGTTCATTGTCAACAAAGATGAATAAAACCATTCCAATTTACATCCCAAATTTTGAAATCACATACTCCCTCCTTCCCACTTCATATTGCCTAATTTGAATTTAGTAAGTCAAACTTAGCCAACTTCGACCATTAAATTATATTATTGCATATGTAAAACTATTATCATGTTACACATTGTTGGATGGTCTTATCTCTATATGCCAGATTAACAATTCTATCCAACTGCGTACAATTTCCACATACTAAAAGTGCGATCAGAGTCAACTCTGTGCCCTCGTCTCTTCCACCCATACGGCACCGCCGATATGGCGGAGCCACCGCCCTCCAACCCTCCGATTTCATACGCCCAAGCGGTGAACCAAGAACTCCGTGAAGCTCTCAATCTCTCGCCCTCAAACCAACACGATGCTCACAACGCTCCCTTCACTCCAAAACAAAGAATTGATCATCTGGGAGAACCTGGCCTCCATTTTACGGAAGAGGAATGCCTGAGATTGGAGACCCCCCTCAAATGGACGTTGATCGGGAAATTCTCGCGCAGCCGGCCACAACTAGATAAACTTTGGAAATATTTTCACACTGCCGGTTTCAAGGGTCACAATAACATCACCTTGCTGGATAACAGACAGGTTTTGATATCCTTTTCTCTTCCTGATTATTATTATCGTTGTTGGCTCCATAAAATTTGGAGCTTCGGTTCTTACTCTATCAGAATAACAAAATGGGTGCCTAATTTTAATCCCAACGCAGATTCCCCAATTGTCCCAATATGGATTTCCCTCTATGGTCTGCCACATCAATTTTTTGATTATAATGTTCTTATGTCCATTGGTAACATCATTGGAACTCCAATTAGGGTAGACAGGGCCTCTATCAATAGGACTAGACCTCATGTGGCAAGGATCTGTGTTGAATTAGATGTAACTAAACCTATGTTGGAAAGAATCTGGCTAAGCTTTAGAGATATAGGCTTCTGGCAATACATTGAATATGAAGGTGTGCCTTTTTACTGTTCTCATTGCCTCAAACTAGGACATCTAGAAACAGCTTGTAGGTTTGATAAGAACTCATCCAGATTCACTCCATGGAAACCTCAAAGCAATTCACTTAAATAAGGTAATAAAACCATTTCTATTGATTAACAGGGCAGACATAAAGGTAAAGGAAATGGTCCTTCTTCAATTGGTACTTCTGGTCCAAAGCCACATTTTGCTTATAAGAGTAAAGTGGATAACCATGTTAAGCAGACATCTCAGGATAATAATTCTTCACAAGTAGACTCACAGCAGGGCAAAGGTGCAAGTTCCGAAGAATCGGTCCTTAGACAAGGATCACAGGTTCCCTCTAATACTCATGAGACTGCTAACACACTTTTATATCCCGGAAAACGTATTGTAGTTACTAATATGGCCTTAAGGTAGGAGGATAATAATGAAGCAAATATGTTAAAACAGATAGAACCCATTAGCGTCTCATCTGTACCCCCAAATTTGAGCTCAGTTATCAACAATCCAACCACTTGCCACAGTATCCCTAATCTTACTACACTAAATCTCTCTCCTGATAAAAATAGAGTTCTACGCACAGGAAATTCTAATGGTAAACAACACAAGAATGACTCTACTGATTCAATTAGCTTAGATGTTGCTCCTATTCTGTTGGCAAAAACTGGTTTAAATATACAGGAAATAGAAAGGGGGGACTTTAAATCCGATGCTAAAGACAATACCCAGGTTAATATCCAAATCTCTACAAACTCTGCTCATACACTTGACTATATTGAAATAAATGGAGGTAACTCCCCTCTTCTATCATCTAGTAAGAAATCTCTCAAACCTCTGGACTAGATTAATACAGAAACCTCCATTAAGCAACAGGAAAAAATTCTGAAACAAAGGAAGCTTAACTTTGATGAATTAAAAGAAACTCTTATTAATGATCAGTTAAGATTAAACAACATTCTCAAATTTAATCAACCAGAGGTAAAAAATAAACAGAGGAAGTACACCAAGAAAGACTACTCCTCAACACCGAAAATGGTTTTCACCCGTTCCTCTTTGAACCTTTCCAAAACATACCCATGAATAGTCTCAATATATGTGTATGGAATGTTTGAGGAATAGGTAACAAACCTACTCAAATCCATTTAAAAGATATTAAAAGACGTAATTCAATCAAACTTTGTGCTCTAATAAAACCTTTACTGAATCCTGACCAAATCCAAAACATATCTAAAGTGTTAGGTTTTAGTAACACTTATGCAAATTCAATAAACAAAATATGGTTAATGTGGATGAGAACATTTCAGTAGACATATATAAAGTTGAAGAACAGGTGGTTATTGTGAAAGTCAAATCTCCAAACCTGTCCACTGAATGTCAGCTTGATTTTATCTATGCTAAGCACACAATCCATGAACGGAACAAATTGTGGCAGGACTTAGCATCTCTAAAAAAAGAACCTTTGTGCTTAATAGGTGACTTTAATGTCATTACAAAAAACGAGGAATATTTAGGGAACTCAACCCCTAATCAGAACAGTATAAGGAATTTTAACACTTTTCTTAATGATAAAAAATTCTCTGAAATCCCTACTTCTGGCAGTTTGTTCACTTGGACTGGAATGAGAACCAAGGGCAGGGTTTGGAAAAGGCTTGATAGTGGGATATCAAACAATCTATGGTGGTCCAATTTCCCTAGCTCTAGAATTAAAATAACATCTAGAGAAGGCTCTGACCATACCCCTTTAATCCTATTTGCATCTAATAAATCCCCAATGACTACTTCAAAACCATCAAGTTTCAAGAATGCTGGGTAACACATCCCACTTTCATGAAGCTAGTGGAAGATGCTTGGAGAGTACATACCAATCATCAGGGGATGAAAAGGTTAATCTTCAAACTTAAAAACTTAAAGCAAGCCCTTAGAATCTGGAACAAAGAAGTATTTGGTCATGTTTTCGATGCTGTTTAAATAAGTGAGGATCTATTGATTAATGCTGAAAAAGATTTACAATAGATTGAATCAAGTAACACATTACAAGCCTTAAATCTGGCCAAAGCAAAGCTGAAATTAGCTCTAAATAATTAGGAAATATTTCTCAAACAGAAATCAAGACTAAAATGGTTGAAAGAAGGTGATGTTAATTCAAAATTCTTTCATCAATCAATCTTAAGTAAACATAAAAGGCAAACAATCTCCCTAATCAGGAATAATGATGGAAACTGGTTAAATGATATAGAAGCTATAGAGAAGGAAGCTGTTAGCTTCTTCTCCAATCTTCTTACTGATGAACCTTTGGATCTATCAGGAATTAATACAGCATGGATATTGGATAATATTCCAAAAATAGTAACCAACGAAATGAATTCAAATCTACTTAAACAAATCAGTATGGACGAGCTAACTAATATAGTTAATTCCATGGATAGACATTCAACACCAGGCCCTGATGGTTTCTCTGGATGCTTTTACCATACATGTTGGGATATTATAATATCTGATGTACTGTTGGCAGTGGAAGAATTCTTTGCTGGAAAAGATATCCCCAAAGCCATCTCAGCAACTCAAATAATTCTAATACCCAAAAAAGATGTATGCTCATCCTTTAATGATTACAGACCTATAAGCTTATGCAATTTCTCAAACAAAATTCTTTCAAAAATACTATCTACAAGACTTAAAACATATCTAGATATTATAATAAGCCCAGAACAGTCAGCATTTGTTTTTGGAAGAGAAATTGCTGATAATGTTCTCCTCATGCAAGAATTCACTAACCATATACACTCAAAAAACAAAAGGGTCTAATATGATTATAAAATTGGACATGATGAAAGCATTTGACAGAGTTCCTTGGGCATTTTTGGAAAATCTCCTTATCAAGCAAGGTTTTTCCAAAACCCTGGTTGACCTAATTATGAGGAACATCAAATCTGCATATTTCTCAATACTGATTAATGGAAAAACAGTTGGATTTTTCCCTGCTTCTAGGGGTTTAAAACAAGGTGATCCTTTATCCCCTCTGCTTTTCATACTAATGGCTGAAGCCTTTTCACAAAACCTAAATTTTCTATGCCAATTCGGAAATATTCAGCCCTACAAACTACCTTTTGGGATGAAATCGTCATCACATCTTTCCTATGCTGTTGACACAACAATCTTTTTGAAATACACAAAACAGGGTTTACAAACAATAATGAACTTTATGAAATCTTATGAATTGGCTTCTGGTCAGAAAGTGAATTTTGAGAAATCCACTTTTCATATATCAAAACACACACCTAACAGAATCAGAACATTAATTAAAAGAGAAACAAACGTGCTGAAAGGAACCATTTCATTTAAATATTTGGGATGTCCGATTTTCACAGGAAGGGTTAAAAATTCACTCTTCCAGGGCATGCTACATTCAATTCAAAATAAAATCAATCATTGGCATAATAAGCTTCTATCTCTAGCTGGAAGGGCAACACTAATTAGACATGTTTTGTCCTCAATGCCAATTCATCTTATAACTGTATTGAAGCCAACTCAACAGATTATAAGCCAAATCCATATAACTTTGGCTCGATTCTTCTGGAAGAATAACTCAGACAATTCACAAAAAAAATGGAGTTTGGAAACCTTATCCTAAACTATGTTTTCCAACAGAGGAAAATGGTCTAAATTTCAAAAATTTAAACACTCTAACAAAATCTTTCTCACTCAAAATGCGGTGGAAACTTCAGACTGGAAAATCTCTATGGGCTAAAATCATGTGGTCTATGAGTGACACTCATAAAAAATCCAGAAGTTGGAAAAGAATTAAAGAGGTGCAAGACATAGCTTTAAAAAAACACAAAAGTCCTTCTTGGATCTGGTTTAGTTTCTTTTTGGAATTCAAACTGGACTTCTATAGGACCACTAACTGACTTTTTAATTAATCCATCTGAACTTCCTTATCACAACTTAACAGTGGCTGATTACATTCAGAATAAAAAATCTTACTCTAGCCAGATCAGAAATTCCCTCCCTGATCACATTTTCCAATTTCTGGACCTGGAATATAAAATTTTTTCAAGTTATGATGATTCCCTCATATGGAAACCTACTCGGACAGGAACTTTTACTGTTAAATCATCTTATGAGCTGATAAGAGAGAAGAAAATGAAGATACCATCTAACACTCATCCGTGGTCTAAACTCTTACCTAAGAAAATTAGTTTATTTAATTGGAAACTTTTAAATAGACTAATAGCCCTTCTAGATGTGCTAGAGGACTTCCAATTTCATCTCCCCTCAAGATGTTGTTTCTGTTTTAATGAGTCTGAAACTATTCATCACTGTTTTAACTCTTGTGTGAAGGTCAACCAACTCTGAAAATTTGTGAACTCTACGTTCAGTTTAACCAATAACAAATTTCAACTTTTGTGGGATAGAATCTATTTTTACTGGAATGTCTCTTCCTCGGATGGATCCTTTGCAAAGCTCATCAGAATAATACCTTTTGTCGTACTCTGGTACCAGCGGTGTGCCAGATGTACCTACATTTTTGAGGGAACAAAACCAGATATAATGTTCATTTTCAAAAAAAATTTATATCATTTAATGATACATTATTGGCATTCAAACTGGATTTCAAATGGGCTTTATCTCATATACCAATACTACTGAGTCAGAAACCTATAAAACATAAGCCAATAAGAATCATTAAATGGTTACTACCTTCAAAATTCAAACTCAATACTGATGGCTCCTTTCTTAGCAATGGTGCTGCTGGTATTGGATGCATAATCAGAGATCATGTTGGTCAGGTAACTGTAGCTCTATCAAAATTCATCTCGGCTGAATCTGTCTTGCAGGCCGAAACTACTGCTCTATTGCATGGTATTCATCTTGTTCAAGAATGATGCATCGTGAAATTTGACATTGAAATAGATTCAAAAGTCCTACATGGAATGATACAAAAACAACTCAAGACTCCATGGAAATTACTACCAATGATGAGGGAGATATGGAACCTACTTCAACAAATGAATTACTCGTTGCAACATATTTTCAGAGAAGCCAATGGCGCTGCCGACTCACTTGCAAAGATAGCAAGCCATGAGCAGGTAAATAACATCTATGTTTCTGCAGGTTTGCCTACCTTAGTGGCTGGACACGTAAAGCTAGATGCGAAAGGAACTCCCCATGTTAGATTAGAGTAATTAGATAACTATGTACTTATTTTTTTCCACGTTTGAAGCTGTTTGATCTTTAGGTTACAACAGGTTAATGTATAGTTCTCAAAGATCATCAGCTGAACTCTCAGAGGTAAGGTATTAAGCCCCCCTCTTTTTCTGTATCTTTTATTTTTAAATTAATAAACGGGTAGGGGTCTGCCAAACCCTCCACCATCACAGGTGGATTTATCTAACAAAACACATTGTTGGATTCACCTTAACATATATTTTTAAGATAGTATTTTTCTAAAAATTTTTAAACATAAAAATAAAGATATTTATATTTAAACATTGATGCAGTTGACTCACAAAAGTCAAATTAAGCAATGTGAAGTGGGATGGAGGGTTAATGTGTTTTCTTCTATCTACATAATAAAATTTTGATGGTTATTGATTATCCTCAAATAGTTTCCTTCCCCACTAATTTTTTTTTTCATACTTGTCGTATGTTTGTGCTTTAAGATTGTGAAATTATTTTAAAAACCCTTACATATGACTGGATCGTTAACTCATCCAAGAATGCTTATGTTTACATATTGTATTCTTAATATTTTACAATATAAAATTAGAAGATAGCTTCGATACCCCATTTTGTATCGTTTTAGTGTTTTTTAGCTATAGTTTTTACTATTAGTAATTGTATATTGATGAGATTAGGAATTTGCACCTAATGCTCCCAGATCCATTTTTTCTTGAATTTTCACAATTGTGTGTGGCACTGAGTTTGACCACCATTTCTAGGTCAACATTTATCTTTGGTGTAAAGATTGTGGGTTTATAAGTCAATGTCAGTCTAGGGTTGTATTAGCACTTTTACAAACTGGAGGTTAGATATACATTTATCAAATAATTGAGGGTAATCAAAGCATTTTCTCTTTTACTAATAATAATTGTTTAAATTATTGTAGTTTTTTAAAAAAATGAACAAAACATTCTAATTCACGTCCCACATTTTAAAATCACATAGGTGTTGTCTTCTAACTACACAACGAAATTTGGATAGTTATTGATTGTCCTCAATAGTTTCCTTCCCAACTAATTTTCAATTTTTTTTCATACTTGTCGTATATTTGTGCTTTAGGGATTTTCAAATTATTTTAAAAAACCATGACGTATGAGCGGGTAGTTAACTCATCTAAGAATTGTTGGGGTCTCCTTTGGCTGTTAGAAGATTCAAGTCAAGGGGGAATTGTTGGTGTCTCCTCAAATTCCAATCATTGAATCAGTTCAGGAACTCAAGAGTCTGGAACGGTGAACTATTCATTAGTTAGGTTAATTACCTACTCATGAGTCTGTTAATGGCGAGCGACTAAAGAGCTGCTTTTGAACTCTATAAATAGGGAGATTAGTTTGTGTAGTAAGTGTGAGTCTCGTAGACATCTAATCTGGTCTAAAGTTCACCATCTGAGTCTGGAATCTATAAACCCTTCTGGTAATAAAATTTGGGTCTATTCGTGGACAGTGACGGAACCAGAAAAAAATTTAGGGGAGGCTGATGGCAGCTGCGGGACGACGGAAGCTTCCTGCGGAGACCTGGTGGCTGGTGGTGGCGCGGTGGCGGGCTGCTCTGCTTGCTGCTAGTGGTTCCTCCCTTCCCGTTTTCCAAATTTGAGAAGAAATGGATTATGGATTGGCTATTGGATTGGGATTTCCGTTTTGGCCCAATCCAATACATAAACCCATGATTCGTTTTTATTTTATTTTTCGCTTACTACAAGTGAAACGACATCGTTTTACTACTTCAGTAGCAAAAAAAAAGAGCCTTCTTCTCCGAGCTTCTCGCCGGAAGACGCGTGGCGCTGCGGCGGAAGACGCATTGAAGGCCCGGACCGATTCCTTCTCCCTGCAACCGGCGATCGAGGTAGGGCTGGAGCCCTACCTCGCGTACCATTGGTTCCGCCACTGTTCGTGGAGGTATCGAAAAATTGGTGAACCACATTAAAATCTATGTTTCTCTTTTTCTGTTTTCTTTTTATTATCTTAATTCTGTGTAAGAAGGAATTAATTTCCCAACAACTGGTATTAGAGCTGATGGTTTGTTGGAGCTTCCGTTCAAGATAATAAAGAGAAATTCTGTTGGCGCTGTTCGAGTCGGAAGCTGCGGTTTGGGAGGCATCTGGGTTGAGGGTTGGTTTCTGAGTCTGTTGCTGGGTAGATTAATTCGGTATAAAAACTGAGGCTTCGTTGGCTGTAATTAATTTGGTGATCTTTTAATCTATGTGGCAACGCACAAAATGATTTCATTTTTGTTGGTACATTGAAACAATGCTTTAGTGTTCTGGTTGTGTGAATTAATTTTGTGGCAGTGGTTTGTTTTGTGGATGAATAACACTTCTGGTTGTTTGGAGATGGACTTTATTTAGTCTATGTGGATTTTCATTTTTTTTGTTTTATTGGTACCATTGAAATCATTCAGTTTGGGTGACTGGAGTGATGAACTAGTCCGACTGTTTGTTTGGTCTTCTGATTTGATACGTCTGCCGTGGATTAATTTTTTTTTTGCGTCACTGAAATTACTTCCGTTGATCAACCCGACTGCTGTCTGAAATGCAATCTGAGAAAACAAATTTCTGTTGTTGTTGTTGATACTGACACAAATTCTGAAGAGATGATGATTGTGTAACTGTTGCAACTGGTGGTTGGTGGGGTTTGCAAGTCTGTTCTACTAATAAGTTCTTTCTTGCTTGAATTTGTTGTTTGTCTGTTTGATTTAAAATTCTTGTCTGGTTGAATTTGTTTTGATGGTGGTATCTGGTGCATTTTGGTACATTTGCCACAATCACCGGGCATCTGGCACTATCCTTGTGCGTATGGTAGATATGGCATCTTCCCCATGCATATGGTACGTCGGGCAAAGTTATCGTACATCTGGTATATTCGTCTGTCTACATCTGGCATCCGTTATGAGATATCTCTCTGTTATGTATATTGGATTTTGAGGTGAGGGGGAATTGTTGGGTTGTCTCCTCAAATTCCAATCAGTTGAGGAATTCCAAGAGTCTAATGGTGAGGAATTCATGAGCCGTTAATGGTGGGTTATTCAAAAGCCAAGTCCTATTCAAAAGTCTGTTCATGGCGAGCAATTGAAGAGCTGCTCTTGAACTCTATAAACAAGGAGAATTTGCTTTTGTAATAGCAGTGAGTTTGGAGATGTGTGAAGAATGTAGTCCCTTCAGTATCTGTAATATCTGAGTCTGTAATCTGTAAACTCTTATGGTAATAAATCTGTGTCTGTTCGTGGATGTAGCCAAATTGGTGGACCACATTAAATCTGTGTGTTCTATTTTTCCGCTTTCTTTTACTATCTTGATTCTGATGGATTGATTTCCGAACAAAATCCCCATGTTTACATATTGTATTTCTTAATATTTTTCTATATAAAATTATATGATAGTTACCATACCATATTCTGTATTATTTTGGTGTTTTTATAGTTCTTACTAATATTAATTGTATATTTATGAGTTTAGGAATTTCCACCTAATGCTCCTAGCTCCGTTTTTTCTTGAATTTTCACAACCGTGCATGTCATTGAATTTGCCCACTAATTTTAGGTTAACATTTCTCTCCGGTGTCAAGGTTATGAGTTCATGACTCAATGTCGGTCAAGGTTTATATTAGCAATTTACAAAACTGGAGGTTAGATATACACTTATCAAAGAATTGAGGGTAATCAAAACATTTTTCCCTTTTACTAATAATAACTGTTTGATTTATTTTTAGTTTTCATAAAAGATGATAAAACCATACCAATTCACATCCCACATTTTGAAATCACATAGGTGTTTTCATGTAAGTACATAATGAAATTTGGAGAGTAATTGATTGTTCTCAAATAGTTTCCGTCCCCGCTAATTTTCATTTTTATCACACTTGTTCTATGTTTGTGCTTTAAGGATTGTCAAATCATTTTTAAAAGCCATGGCATATGAGTAGATAGTTAACTCATCCAAGAATCCTCATGCTAACATATTGTATTTCTTAATATCTTTCAACATAAAATTATATGATAGTTTCCATACCTTATTTTGTCATTTTGGTGTTTTTAAGTTATATTTTTAATAATAGTAATTGTATACTTATGAGTTTATGAATTTGCACCTAATTATACCAGCTCCATTTTTCTTTAATTTTCACAACCGTGTGGCACTGAATCTGGCCACTAATTCTAAGTCAACATTGGTCACCGGTATCAAGGTTAGGAGTTTATTAGTCAATGTTGGCAAGGGTTATATTAGCATTTTTGAGAAACCGGAGGTTAGATATACACTTATCAATGAATTTAGGGCAATTGAAGCATTTTCTCTTTTACTAATAATAATTGTTAAATTTATACTCCAATTCACATTCCACATTTTTGAAATCACATAGGCATTTTCTTCTGACTACATAATGAAATTTGGATAGTTATTAATTTATTGTCCTCAAATAGTTTCCTTCCCCACTAATTTTCAATTGTTTTAATACTTGGCATATGTTTGTACTTTAATGATTGTCAAATTAAAACCATGACATATGAGCGGGTAGTTAACTCGTCCAAGAATCCTCGTGTTTACATATTGTATTTCTTAATATTTTTCAATATAGAAATATATGATAGTTTCCATACCCTATTTTGTATTATTTTGGTGCTTTTAAAATATAAATTTTACTAATAGTAATTATATTTACAAATATATGAATTTGCACCTAATCCTCCCAACTCTATTTTTCATGAATTTTCACAGACGTGAGTTGCCCTGAATCAGCCCACTAATTCTTGGTCAACATTTTCTCCAGTGTTAAGGTTTTGAGTTTTTGAGTCAATGCCGATCAAGGGTTATATTAGCACCTATAAAAAATGGAGGTTATTTATACACTTATCAGAAATGAGGGTAATCGAAGCTTTTTTCCCTTTTCATAATAATAATTGTCCAATTATAGTTAATTTTCAAAAAAGATGAAAAAAATCATTACACTTCGCATCCCATATTTTGAAATCACATACTCCCTCTGTCCCATTTGATATTGCCTAATTTGAATTTAGTAAGTCAAACTTATCCAATTTTGACAATTAAATTCTAATATTATATAAGTAAAACTATTAATATGTTACACGTTGTTGGATTCATCTTAACATATATTTCGAAGATATTATTGTTTCAAAATTATTTTACACATATAAATAAAGATATTAATATTTAAACATTGATGCAATTGACTCCCAAATTAAGCAATATGAAGTGAGATGGAGGGAGTAGGTGTATTCTTCTAACTACATAATAAAATTAGGATAGTTATTGATTGTCCTCAAATAGTTTCCTTCCCCACTAATTTTCATTTTTTTTCATACTTGTCGTATGTTTGTGCTTTAAGGATTGTGAATTTTTTTTAAAAAAAACCATTACATATGAGTGGGAATTTAGCTCATCCTAGAATGCTTTTTACATATTGTATTTCTTGATATTTTACAATATAAAATTAGATGATAGTTTCCATACCCTATTTTGTATCATTTTAGTATTTTTTAGCTATATTTTTTACTAGTATTAATTGTATATTGATGAGTTTAGGAATTTGCACTTAATTCTCCCAGCTCCGTTTTTTATTGAATTTTTACAATCGTGTATGGCACTGAGTTAGCCCATCAATTCTAGGTCAACATTTATCTTCGGTGTAAAGGTTATGAGTTTATAAGTTAATGTCAGTTAAGGGTTATATTAGAACTTTTACAAAACTGGAGGTTATATATACACTTATCAAAGAATTGAGGGTAATTAAAGTATTTTTCTCTTTTACTAATAATAATTGTTTAAATTATTGTAGTTTTCATACAAGATGAAAAAATCATTCCAATTCCCATCCCACATTTTGAAATCACATAGGTGTTTTCTTCTAACTACATAATAAAATTTGGATAGTTATTGATTGTCCTCAAATGGTTTCCTTCTCCAATAATTTTCATTTTTTTCATATTTGTCGTATGTTTGTGCTTTAAGGATTGTCAAATTATTTTAAAAACCATGACATTTGAGCGGGTAGTTAACTCATCCAAGAATCCTCATGTTTACATGTTTTATTTCTTAATATTTTTCCATATAAAATTATATGATAGTATCATACCCTATTCTGTATCATTTTGATGTTTTTATAGTTTTTAGTAATAGTAATTGTATAGTTATGAGTTTAGGATTTCCACCTAATGCTCCTAGCTCTAATTTTTCATTTTCACAACCATGCGTGGCATTGAATTTTCCCACTAATTCTAGGTCAATATTTCTCTCCGGTGTCAAGGTTATGAGTTCACGACTCAATGTCGGTCAAGGACTATATTAGCAATTTATTAATGTGGAGGTTAGATATACACCTATCAAAGAATTGAGGGTAATCAAAACATTCTTCTCTTTTACTAATAATAACAGCTTGATTTACTTTTAGTTTTCATAAAAAATGAAAGAAAACATATCAATTCACATCCCACATTTTGAAATCACATAGGTGTTTTCTTTTAATTACATAATAAAATTTGGATAGTAATTGATTGTCCTTAAATAATTTCCTTCTCCACTAATTTTCATTTATTTCATACAGGTTTTGTGTTTGTGCTTTAAGGATGGTCAAATCATTTAAAAAAACCTTGACATATAAGTAGGTAGTTAACTCATCCAAGAATCCTCACATTAACATATTTTATTTCTTAATATTTTTCATTATAAAACTATGATAGTTTCCATACCTTATTTTGTATCATTGGTGAACGTCGATCCTATCACCAAGAAAACTGCAAACTAGCACACAGATTAGTATAGTAGAAGCAGGTCGTATCCACAGAGAACGGTGTAATTTCTACCAATTTCAAACTACCAACAGGGTTTGGTTTAGCAACCACGCCTATTATTGAGATTTGTTTAATAAATTAATGAATTACTAAGCTTCAAATAGGGCCAAAAAATGCAGAAAAATGCAGAGATAAATTACGAACAAATATATGGATAACAAAGGATCGGCATAGGTTAATCTTTGGTTCATTCCTTGATCATCAACTACTCAAAATTCATTTAACCCCCATGAATTAATTGGTTATAAGCAGGAACAGTATTTGCTATTTCCCCTAATTTCCCTTAAATTCCCGATCGCGAGCAAGTATTTGCTAAACCCGCGATCTTCCTAATTAAGATATTCCTAGCAAGTATTTGCTAAACTAGTTATATCTTAACGATCTTAAGACCTAGGGAACCCAATTTAGACAACAAGCACGTATTTGCATGCAGTTTATCCAATTAATTGTTTATCATCCTGTTATTACAGTCATAATTGTTATCTGTTTTTCACAGGAGGTGCTACTTAATTAGCCCTAGCCTAACAAGATTGAGGCGATCAAACTCAAACAATCAAGCATAGATTTTAGGCATAAACAATTAAAAACTCATAGGATTAAATTTCTAAAAATCCGAAGCCTCACAATCCATGAACCATCGAATTAACCTATCCGATTAAGAATCTAGCTACTCATGATTAAATTAAATAAAATAAGCAATTCGAAATTAAACATGTTAACAATCGAAAAAATAATAAGAAGAAAGAATTACCAATGAATAATTCCCTTCGTGATCTCCATCCTCTCTCACGAAAACAAACTAGATAATTACTTGGTTCTTCCCGTTGGTCTCACAAAGAAAACAATGAACAAAAAAACTTTTTTCCCAGTTTTTTTCTCTCCCTTCCTTCTTAATTTCGTACGTCCAGCAATTTCCTTTTTGAAAGAATCCTCCTCCGTAATCGTGAATGACACACGATTACTTATACTAAAAATAAAACCCAAATCCTAACTAATTTTGAAAAATTAGAATCCTTATTCAAAAAAAAATATTCTTCCATTTAATTTCAGCCTAATTACAATTAAATTCTAACTTGGAATAAATAATTAATCCAAGTCTTGGGCTTCATGGCTTCTCTTCAGCCCAATCACAGTGCTGAATTTTTGGTCTTCTTTTCTTCTGGACTGCAACTCCGTAAACTCCCTAACGAGGGATCGGGATCGTTACCTCATTAAAAAACCCTTTCGGGAAAAAAGAGTATAACAATCCCCCTTTCATCAGCTTCACCTTAACCGGGTCGACTTCACGGAGAAACTTAGTGACCGTTAAACGAAGCACAATTCTGCCACAAGAAGGATTCCGGCTAAGGATCAGCTGGAACAGCATCATAGTGCTCCAAAACACGGCTACTCTGCTCCGCTACAGCTTTGCTCCAAAAATAGTGATCTATCAACAAAATAAATCAATTAAGTACCAAAAATCACATAAAATAGCACTAAATTCCTTCAAGAACGAACAACTAAATATCACACATCAAATCCTCACACTTGAGTCATACTTGCCCTCAAGTATGAGATGAACAATTTCAAAGCAGGTTGTTCATTCAAAATCTCATCCCCAAACTGACTCTGACTCAATAGAAAAGAGAAAATAAAAATAACATACCAACTATATACATGACACACCTAAGACTCTATTACCCGGACTTTGGTCAAATCAATTTAGCATTAAGTTTTCATTTCATGGCTCATCAACAAACATCCCCCTTCCAAGTTCAAGTTTCAGTTCACAAACAAGTGGTGGTCTCATCCCCCTTTAGTACTCAATTCAATCCCCCCTACATTGCTCTTTACCCGGCTATCAACTGATCAAAAGGAGACAAGCATGAATTCCTCACGTTTTTCACTCAATCACACAACAAGTAAGGATAGTCACTCAATTATAATCATGCGGTAGCCTTAGCCAATACATAACAAGCCAAAAAGGTCTTTAAAGGTTGTAACGGGGCTGGGGGTTGTAATGTTGGTGAGATCCTAGGGGCTCTAAGGTTCATACAAACATGCACATATGCTCAAGAACAAATCAGTAGAAAATTCCAGCAATTTAAACATCAAAACCAATTTGCTGGACTGATTAAAAGACTAATTCAGGTCTGGAATTTTTTTTCTTTTTTTTTTTTCATTTTCTGGGCTTCTTTTCTTTTCCCCTTTTTTTTTCTTCTCTTTCTGGGCAAAACAGCACCCTTATTCTCTTTCTTTTTTCTGTCCAGACCAGAATTTTTCAAATTACATGCTCATTTACCTCTATAGTGCCATAAGACTATTTTTTCAATGAGAACCGGGCACTCGAATCATGAATATGCAATATCAAGCAAGAGCAGAAATTTTCAGTTCAAGAATATACATGCATGGGGCAAGAATAGTATAAAGAGAAAAGGCTAGGGTTTTTATAGTGGGTTACACAAAGAAAAGGTCAAGACTCAAAAGGGTTTACTAGAGGATATAAAAGGTAGGCTATATACGATGTGTGGTTAATCCTAATTTGCCTCTTTTTTTTTACTCATTATGCATCAACCTTAGCTACCACAACTCTCATAAAAAAAACTTGATGTAGAGAGTGCTCTACTCTAGGCTCAAACCTCACTTTATACTAGGCTTTTTCATGCAAGTCTTGTTCGTCATTCCATGTATCATTTAGCCAAGTTCAGGTTAATTTCAAGGGTTTATCACTAAGCATTTCAAGGGAGATATCAACCAACAAAAGTTTGCTCATATGATTCTTTTACCAGCAAGGTTAATCCATTTTAAAGCCAATTCATTACTCACTGTCATGCTGAAAATTTGACCGACTCGATAAAATAAAATAAAACATTTTTTTTCATTATTATTTATTCACAAAAAACACACAAAAAACAGCAAACAAAGCATATAAAACGTCACACAAACAAGACACTAAAATGTAAAAATGACACCTAAACCTCCTCACACTTAAGCCTTGCTTGCCCTCAAGCAAGCTCGGATTAAAAGCGAGAAGATTCCTAGACACAATATACATGAAAGGAAAAGAAAAGAAAAGAAGAGCCATAAAAGAGAAGGGATAGGGGAACTCATTTGGAAGGGCTGGTCACTGGAGGAATGCTCAAAGCACTCATAATGCGCTCATTCTCGGCAGCCAGAAGATCAAGCTTGCGGTTGAGAGACTGCACATCCTCATGTAACGAGGCAAGGGTAACACGACCTGCACTAGAGAAAGTTGCGCTCGAGCGTGGAGGACCCGACTCATAAAACTTAGGAACATTGTTATCATAGAAAATCAGATTGCTACGTTCCAAATAGGCCAAATCAAACATTCCAGGATCCTTTACCCGCTCAAAAGGGGTAGGCACATGTAATTGGACATTCCTATCAAGAAGAACACCAACCAAATAACACATGGACATATAACGAACAGAATCATGTGCAATTGAATGCAATGTTTTAGCAAGTACAAAGCCAAGATTCAACTTATATCCGTTATACATGCACCACAAAACAAACAACACAGGATGGCTGACTTTAGTAAAAGTCGTAGTGCGCCCAAAAACATTTCGCAGCAAATAGAAACAGCACAATCGCAATACAGGATCCTCAATCCAATGCACATTAGCGCTGTTGGAATCATACGAGTGGGGGAAAGCGGGAGCTAACAATTTCCATGCCTCGGTAGGGTTGAAAGTAGGGTATTTTTTGTAAGAACCAATAAAAGCATCCCTATAATCATCCGATTCCAAGTCATCAAGTGAAACTAATCCCAAAGCCAAATTTCAGTCATTTAAACTCAAAGAGATAGGTTGCAGCCCGAAACGAAAAGAAATGCAAGTATCAGAAACATTCAAGGCAGCATTATGATTCAAGTTAAAACTCACCACAAATTCCTCACAAAGAGGTGCACACACATCAGCAGCATGCAAGGAAAACAACTTCGCCCAACCCACATTAGTAAAATAGGCCAAAAAATGATCAAACACAATTAAAGCTTGAAGGGCAGGGCTGCATAATTTCAAACCTGAAGGCGTAATTTATTAGCTCTTTTCAGAACCATGGAGTGCAGGTCCTCATCCCCAAAAGTCAGGATACCATCCCAAGAATCCAAATTGATTTCCATCGGAATTGGCAGAGAGTTCGGGGTCCCCCGATTCTGGTCATCGGTGACATCAGAACGTACCGCCGCCTGTTTTGACCTTGTGCGCTTCCGAGATGGCGGTGAGGCGGATTTACTGGAAGACTCCTCTTCGGGACTGGTAGCAGCCCGTTTCCATGACCTTCCAGCCGGGGCCTTCGCTGCTGGCGGTGCGTTGGAAGCGCATGGCGGCTCGTGGGCGGTGCGTGGGAGCGCGTGGGAGTGGCGGCTCGGCTTGTGGCGGCGAGTCGGCCTCTGCTGACGACAGATCTGCAACTGAAACCCCAGTGGACTTTGATTCCGGAGTTGGCAAAGTCGGTCTAGCGGTGTCCATCGGAGAGGATGTGACCGAAGGTGCTGGAGGACGACCGCGGGTGCTCCGGGGAGGCTTCTTGGTAGGCAAGGAGGCAGAAAGCGGGGAGGGGAGCTCGGCTGGTGGCGGCGAAGCGTCGGAACAAGGAGGTTCCGCCACGGCCACGACGTCCGTAGGTTGTGGCGGCGAGGTCTTCGTCGGTGGCTGAGGACTTCGTCGTTAGTGGCCCATGGTGGATCCGGTAATGATGGAGGTGGTAAGGCGGCGAGAGAAGGTGAGGGTGGAGGGAAGGCTTGGAGAAGTTTTGAAAATTTTCACAACTCTTGGAAGAAGGAAGAAGGTTTTATACCTTATATTGCATCAAAGTCCCTCAATTTCTTCCTTTTCCTAATTGGAACCAACAATTTCCATAAACCACTCCAAGCCTTGAATTATTTGCAGAATTGCCCAGATACTCCTGTCTTGCCATATTGCATCCCTGCACATAAAAACAAAAACGAATTGAATGTTATTTATTTTTTTCTCATTTTTTATAAAATTTTTGAAACAAAAACAAAAATTTGAAAGAATTTGTAACAAAACACAATAAAAAGAGGAATAAAAGATTCTGGGTTGCCTCCCAGTAGTGCCTTTGTTTACAGTCTTTTGCTCGACTTTCCGATATGGTCAATTAAAGTGGGGTGGGCATAATGGAATTTCTTCCACTATTGCCACCTGAGAAGCATCATAAAATGGCTTGAGACGATGACCGTTGACGAGGAATGTCTTTTTCGTGTCCAGGATTTTGATCTGTACAGCTCCGTTCGGCCTAACAGAAACCACCACAAAAGGTCCTATCCACTTTGTTCTAAGTTTCCCTGGCATCAACCGAAGCTTGGACTAAAAAAGTAACACCTTCTGTCCAACCATGAACTCCTTTGACCTCAGATTTTTATCATGCCACAACTTTGTACGCTTCTTGTACCACATAGCATGATCATAAGCCTCCAATCGCAGTTCTTCCAACTCTTGAAGCTGTAATTTCCGCTCTTCCTCACACTTGCTTATTGTCATGTTCATTTCTTTGACAGCCTCGTATGCCTTGTGCTCAAGCTCCACTGGTAGATGGCACATCTTTCCAAAGATAAGTCTATAAGGAGACATTCCAATAGGCGTCTTGTAAGCGGTGCGATAGGCCCATAGAGCATCCTCCAACCTCTTGCTCCAATCCTTCCTCAAAGGATTAACTGTCTTCTCCAACACTAGTTTTATCTCCTTGTTAGATACTTCTACTTGGCCATTAGACTGCGGGTGGTAAGTGGTAGCAAGCCGATGATGAACACCATACTTCTTCATGAGGGCCTTAATGGTGCGGTTTTGGAAATGAGTTCCTTGATCACTAATGATCGCTCGTGGCACGCCGAATCTGCTGAATATGTTAGATTTCAAAAATCCTGCCACAACTTGAGAATCATTAGTTCGGGTGGCTTTTTCTTCCACCCACTTTGATAAATAATCAACCGCGAGTAAAATATACAAATTACCACAAGAACTAGGAAAAGGAACCATAAAATCCATGCCCCACACATCAAATATTTCACACACAATTATGGGTACTTGAGGCATTTCATCACGTTTGGATATGTTTCCTGTCTTTTGGCAATTTTCACAACTCTTGCAAAAAATATAAGCATCTCTATGAAGAGTTAACCAAAAGAAACCACTATCAAGTACCTTACGAGCAGTGCGTTTAGGACCAAAGTGACCACCACAAGAAAAAGAATGACAATGCAAAAGAATTGTACCTTGTTCTTCTTCAGAAATGCATCGTCGAATGATTTGATCGGAGCCTATCTTCCAAAGCTAAGGCTCATCCCAAATATAATTCTTGCTATCACTCTTTAACTTCAACTTCTGAGCAGGGCTGAGAGTAACCGGAATCTCTCCAGTGGTAATGAAGTTCACAATATTGGCAAACCATGGATCTTTCACCGATTTACCATGCAGTGGTTCTGTCGGGGGCCTCTGTTTGGCCAAATCGAGGCCTGTCGCAGCATACAGGTATTCTTCGGGAAAAGATTCCTGAATAGGGACTTCATCCTCAGGTTTCACCAAGCGACTTAGGTGGTCTGCAACATGATTCTCAGCACCCTTCTTGTCTCATATTTCCCAATCGAACTCTTGTAACAACAAGATCCATCTGATCAGTCTTGGCTTAGACTCCTTCTTCGTAAACAAGTACTTCAAGGCTGAGTGATCGGTATAGACGATGATCTTTGATCCAAGCAAGTAAGACCTGAACTTCTCAAGAGCAAACACCACTGCCAACAACTCTTTTTCAGTGGTGGTGTAGTTGCATTGGGCTGGGTTCAATGTTTTTGAAGCATAGTAAATCGCATGGCTCTCTTTCCCTACCTTTTGTCCCAAGACTGCTCCAACTGCATAATCGCTTGCATCACACATCAACTCAAATGGCAGATCCCAATTCGGAAGTTGCATGATAGGGGCTGAGATGAGCTTCTCCTTCAATATATCAAAATAACGCTTGCGATCATCGGTCATCTCAAAAGTAACGTCATCTTGGAGGAGCTTTGTTAAGGGTTGTGCAACCTTTGCAAAGTCCTTAATAAACCTTCTGTAAAATCCAGCATGCCCCAAAAAACCACGTATCTCACGAACATTGGTAGGATATGGAAGTTGCTCTATGTTCTCAACCTTAGCCTTGTCCACTTGAATTCCTCTTTCCGAAACCACATGTCCCAAGACTATGCCTTCATTCACCATAAAGTGGCATTTATCATAATTCAGCACAAGGTTCCGCTTCACACATCGAATCAAAACCTGTTCCAAATGACCCAAGCATACCTCAAACGAATTCCCATAGACTGTAAAGTCATCTATGAACACCTCAATGCTCTTCTCAATCAAGTCGAAGAAAATGCTCATCATGCATCTCTGGAAGGTGCCTGGAGCATTGCATAATCCGAAGGGCATTCTCCTATATGCATAAGTGCCAAAGGGACATGTAAATGTGGTCTTCTCCTGGTCTTCGTCACACAGATCTGGAAGTACCCACTGTATCCATCCAAAAAGCAAAAGAAACTGTTCCCTGCCAATCTTTCCAGCATTTGATCGATGAAGGGCAGCGGCAAATGATCCTTGCGAGTCGCGGCATTCAATTTCTGATAGTCTATGCACATCCTCCATCCAGTGACCAAACGAGTAGGTACCAACTCATTCTTTTCGTTCTTTACCACTTGAAAACTGGGAGGACGTCACCGTACCTCTCAAAGTTAATACTTTTAGGCCCTTAATGCGTCCTATCCACAATAATGTAAATAGCGGCAAGATGGAGTCGTCCACAGGAAAAGGGATTTTTCTAAGTACTTAGACACCTATATGAGAAAACGTACAAAACACATACATACATAGATATATATAAAAACATGTAAACAAAGGGGGGGTTTTGGTTGGATGGTTCCTAAATTAGCAAATTAAAATACAACAATTAGCAAATCAAGAGAATGATGCTAATCATGTAAACGCAAATAAAGATGTGATGAAAATACAATTACGAAGCCTTGGGCGCAATTGACTTCCACTTCCGAACCTCTTATCCATCATTGAACATGCAACTTATTTACTACTTTCACTACTTGTTGTGAAGGCTAAACTTCTATCCTTCTTAGGTAGTAGTTTGCAAGAGTGAATTCTACATCTCTTGTCAAACCTCACCAATGACTCCCGTTGTCGAGACCACGACTCAAGGTATCCCATTGATGGCATTTAGCACGAAGGATCAACAAGCTCGGCAACACTTATGACCACTACATCGTGACTAAGCATTTAACCGATCTATGCATTTACACGGGATTAGTCAAGAACGTTCAACGCTCATAGACTTCTCCCGTTTGCTACAAATGATAAACATGGCAAAGAGTTCGACATTGCATATCTATCTAGCAATCATCAATCCATCAACATAATCAAAAGCTCTAAATCATACTTATACATTTCTAACAAGAACAGGGGGGAAATTAACCCAAATCCCCCAAACCCTAGCAAGCAATTAATAAAAGCATTTCATATACTCAAGCTTTCAACAACATTAATAAAATCAATAAACACATTCAATGCTCCATAAATGCACAATAGCAAGAGTAATAAATAAGCTACAAATTGTTCTTAAGACCTGAGTTTGGAAGCTTTGTTCAATTGCTCCCAAGAGATTAGATTAGCTACTAGAGTTCATGCTAATCTAACTAAAACAACAAATCAAAACAACAAGATAAATCAAAGATGAAAAATGGAGAAATAGGGTTTAGAACAGTACAAAATCCACAGCTCTGAAAACTGGAATGAGAGGAGAGAAAAAATGGTATTTATAGTGGAAGGAAAAGAAAGTAGGATTCTGGTCAGCGGCCGTCGCGACTCGCGATGAACATGTTGGTCGCGACGAGTCTGTCGCGACTCGCGACGGTAACCAGAATTTTTGCATTATTTCTTCTTCTTCTCCTTGTGGCATGTAGTCATCTCCATAGTCACTCCTCTCAGCTTCTAAGTCTTCAACGGTTTCAAAAGTGGTCTTCAATGGCCTCCGGTCTTCACTTCTTCGAAGCAAGTCTTCAAAATCTTCAAAAGTGTAGTCTTCAATGGCCTCTGGTCTTCATTACTTTGTCACAAAAAAATCTACTTAAAATAGGTAAAAGAGCGCAAAGTTGCTCTTACCCCTCCTAAGAGGATTTCATGGTAAAACACAAGCTGTTGTAATGAAAGAGCACAAAATGGATCCTAAATAGTACTAAAATAAGCATATAAAGTGGACGCATCAAACCTCCCCACACTTGAACCTTACTCGCCCTCGAGTATGAAAAGATCCAAGTATACGAAGGGAATGATACCTCCACATCCTACTACTAATCCCCCAATTCACTACCTCACAAAACTCTCAATATCGCACATCCCCAGGTTAAGATCAAATGAGAATTTTCCACAACCCCTATTCCTAAATCTACCTATCCCATATTACCCCGTCAATTCATTAATTTCCCTAAGACATCTCCTAATCCAAAACTGACAATCCCAAATCCAATGATAAAAGATGAAATCAAAAGTATGCATGAAGTTCAAAGCACATGCTTCATTCTATATCAATATATCAACCTAAAAACGAAGTCTAATAATGATCAAGAATTTCATAGTTTACTCCGTCTTTTCCCCTGCTAAACTATCCATCCCCAAAAGATTCTCAAGATGTCGAGCTACCCGATCCCTCCGTGTGGTCACCACAACCTTATGACTCCATTGCCGGTAAATGAGTAAACATATCATATTTCTTTTTCAATTTCTCTCGCTTTCTCTCATCTTGCCTAGGAGCCCTTTCAGGTTTTCATCCTAGCCACACAATCATTTTTCTTTTAGCTCACACCTCACCTTTTTCCGCACATTTAGCCTCTCATTTTTTCCTAGGCCGTCCTTTCGGGTTTTCAACCTATCCGGGCCCCCAATGTTGCCTAGGTTGCCCTCTCGGGTTTTCAACTTAGCGGGATTCTCTTTTCTTTTTCTTTTCTTTTTTTTCTTTTTTTTTCAAGTGTCTCCAATCCAAAAGTAGCTAATTGCTTTCCAAATGTGAAGGTTAAGAAAAGTATCAAAACCAACATTATCCAAGTACATCAAAAGCAAAACAATATCTAAAACAAAAGGTAAAAGTATCTCTAAATCCCAACTCTCCTATCAATAGTAGATACCCCTCCCCACACTTAAAACACTACATTGCCCTCAATGTAGACTAGGGAAAAACCGTACAAAGCAAAGTATGGAAAAGGGGTAAAGCGTGATGCTCACTCTATCAATGCTGTGAAGATGAAGGGCCACCGCCGGAGTAGCGCTGCTGGTACTGTGCTAGCCATTCCGTGTTGCTCTGCCTCCGTGCCCTCCGCCTCTCTGCTCTCAGATCGGGGCCTGATGTACCACCCGACTGGGGCTGCAACTCATGGATGCGAGTTGACAGGTGGTCAATCTCCTCATCCATGTCGATCAAAGCCTGGGAGACAAACACGTTGTCCTCCAAAATCATGCTGTCCTGGCGGCGGAAACCATCGTGCATGGTCTGCATCATTCGCTCATAGAAATATGACGGAGGATGGGAGTGGTGAGGGGTAGCATCATCCTCCTGCACAGGATCCGTCTGTGGTGGCGGCTGTGGAGAGTAGTACTGCTGCTGCTGCTGTGGCTCCGAAGGAGGTAGGGTGCTATCATCACGCTGGACAGGGGCTGGCTCGAGGTCACGAAGCTCGCGCTGGAACTCAGCTGCACATGAGGAGTCTGGGGAGATCGCCAAATCTTCCAGCGGTGTGTCGAACTCCAGCTTCGTCTTGCTCTGTTGAGGAAGTGCCATGAATGTGACCTTCCTCGCACCGTATAACCAATGGAAGAGCCCAGTGGTTCGGGTGACACTGAGCATCTCAAATCGAACAAGTCGCTCGATGGTGATCAGATAAGACGCCCGCCTCCCCAAACGTGGGAAGTCAGTCGGAGGGACTAATCCCAAGTATTCTGCCAGAAGGCCTATCATCCCTCCGACCATGATTTTCCCTTTGGCCTTTCCTGCCACTTCTACGATTCTCTTCATTCAGAGCTCTGCCCATAGCCCATATCCTTGCCCCTCGTTCGTTAAGTGCCATAAGAAGTGAATATCGTTGTCTGGCACATTCGTCGGCTCCGCGGAGTAAAAGATTGTGCCGGCCAAGAGTCTGTGCACATAACGGAGCGCGGGGTGAATGATGGCGCTGCTCTTGTCGTGGGAGTTCTTTTGCCTCATATTGATGACATTCCAGAACTACATGTCATCTTCAATTGTCCGCTCTTGGGCCTCTGGATCCAGTCTGTTTCGTATCGCAACAGTGTCAAAACCAAAAGCCTCCTCAACCTGTGAGACGGTCATCTGCCAAGATAGGTCATCCAGGTGAAAGGCGATGTACCTCTCACAGGGTTGGTCACCCCTCATGCTGCTTATACGGACAGTGGATAGGAACTCCAGCATGTACCTCCGGTAAGTGGGCGCGCTCTTGCTCATGAATCCCTCCATTCCCCCTTTGGCGAGGAGGCATCTGACAGGCTGCACAAGGCCGAGGGCATCCAACGTGGGCATATCAACAAAACTTGTTTCCTTAAGCAGGCACCTCTCTAGGGCCTCCCATATGTCCGCATAGGACCCGGTGATCCAGGTCAAGCCCATGTATCTATCCGGAGGCGGAGGAGCAGAACCTGATCCTGAAGCCGGAGGAGGTGGAGCGGTGGTGTGATCATCCCGGGGCATCGCCCTGGACCTCTTTCTGGGGGCCATATCTATCAACCACAGCAAGCATGTCAAACGCAAAGGGATATATGTACAAACAATATGATAAATCTATAACCCATCTCTAACTAGTCTGTTATTAAAGGCCAAAATGAAAGCAGTTTAACTAGTTCGAGTCGTACTCACAATTGCATATACAATGTATGTTATGCCCAACAAACCCATATCATCAAATTCAAGAAGTCCTCACATAGTCAAAATAGATATGTCATGCTATATTTCAAACTCACAATGATGCCCAGTTGGATTAACCAGTAACAGTACATTCAGAATGTCAACATCTATGACCATGGCTAAACCACGCTCAGCAAAAGAACACAGCACAGCACAGTAACACTTTAGTCCAATAACAACTATGTACAACAAAGGGTGAGCATGCTGCAATACACAGTGTAAGCTACCATCTATTATCAGCGAAATCAACACAACTGCACACATTCCAAAACTTAGTATGCCAAATACAATAAAAATTATCCGTGAATAGATAAGTCTATGGCAAGAAGCAAAATATGTATACAATACCCAGGAGACAAAATTTCTGCAAGTACCACAGCGTAACCACAGTAGACCAGAACCGAGAACAGAAATCGGAATCAAAATACGACACAATTCACACAATATTGAACACGTATAGAAGATATGCACAATTATAATCAGAGTTCAATAGGGTAAAGAAGTGTACCGATACTGAACGGAGGAAGAAGAAAATTTAAAGACCACGGGCGATTCGAATTGGAATTACTGAAATACTCGAAACCCCCAAAATCTAGGGTTCGAATCTTCCTGACAGTGAGGTTGACAGCGGCAGCACGGCGGCAGTTGTTTTCTACCGTCACGACTCGCGACGTATTCGTCGCGACTCGCAATGGGTAATCACGACTCGCGACGTGTTCGCCGCGACTCGCGGAAAGTTGAGTCCGAGGGTTGATTTTGAACCAAAAATTTCTGAGCTCGTCGCGACTCGTGACATATTTGTCGCGACTCGCGATGTGTAGTCGCAACTCGCGACGTGTTATGTCGTGACTCGCGGAAAGTTGAATCCGAAAGCCAAACATTTCCCCAAAATCTCTGAGCCCGTCGCGACTCCCGACGTGTTCATCGTGACTCGTGACGAGGCCTCGCAATGTCATCGCGACTCGTGGAAAGTGGGATCCGAAAGGCCAAAATTTCCCAAAAGTTTTTGAGCCCGTAGCGACTCGCGACGGAGCTCATCGCGACTCGCGACGGAGCTCATCGCGACTCGCGACGGAGCTCATCGCGACTCGCGACGAGCGTCGCGACGAGCGGAAAGTGGGATCCGAAGCCCAAAAATTCCCAAAACATTTCTGAGCCCGTCGCGACTCACGACGAAGCTCATCGCGACTCGCGACGGGCAACTAACATGGCACTCTGAAAATTTTTCTGCTTCTTTCTCTTGTCCAAGTTCTTCCTTCTCGAATTCAAGTGTTTTCCCCTTCCAAAATCCAATGCCTTGGCTTCAAAATTGCTATAAAATCATGGAGAAAACAACCCGTGAAAAGCATAAAGCAAAACAATGAAGCTTAATGATAAAAGCTCAAAACTAAACAACATCAACAGAAAGTCACGAGTGACGATCCGGATGATCAAAACCAAGTTTATTTAACGTCGTCAGCACGACTCACTTCCCTCCTTGGAGTTTACTCACACACCGGATCGAGGAGATCAACGTCCTCTCCTTTCTCCGGTACAAAAGTCTCGTGGTAAGGTTTCAACCGTTGTCCATTAACCTTAATGGTATTGGACTTAGCTCAATCTAGAATCTCCACCGCACCATGCGGGAATACCTTAACCACCTCAAAAGGACCGATCCATCGGGACCTTAACTTACCTGGGAATAGGCGAAGGCGAGATTGGAATAGGAGGACCTTCTGACCAATGTCAAAATCCTTCCTGATGATCATCTTGTCGTGCCATGCCTTTGTCTTCTCTTTGTAGATCTCGGCGTTCTCATAGGACTCCCTCCGGATTCATCCAGTTCCTCCAATTGTAACTTCCTATGCAAACCGGCTTCATCTACATCAAAATTAAACTGTTTGACCGCCCAGTAAGCCTTGTGCTGAATTTCCACCGGTAGGTGACAGGGCTTACCAAACACTAACCAGTATGGGGACATACCGATTGGTGTCTTGTAAGCCGTCCTATACGCCCACAGGGCATCATTCAACCGAGAACTCCAATCCTTTCTGTTAGGGTTAACCGTTTTTTGAAGGATGGACTTGATTTCCCGATTGGAAACTTCGGCTTGCCCGTTGGTTTGTGGGTGATAGGCGGTGGATGTCTTGTGAGTGACTCCATACTTCTTCAAGAGCGCTGCTATGGTCCGATTGCAAAAATGGGTGCCACGGTCACTAATCAAGGCTCGGGGTACCCCAAACCTAGAAAAGATGTTATCTTTCAAGAATTTTGCAACCACTTTAGAATCGTCAGTCCTAGTGGGTTTTGCTTCAACCCACTTCGATACATAATCAACAGCAAGAAGAATGTACGAAAAGCCACAAGAACTAGGGAAAGGCCCCATAAAGTCAATACCCCAAACATCAAAGATTTCACAGTACAAAAGAGGTTTTTAGGGCATTTCATTCCTAGTGGAGATATTTCCTACTCTCTGGCATTCATCACAAGATTTGCAAAAGGTATATGCATGCTTATTCAACGTAGGCCAATAAAACCCACTCTCTAAAACTTTCCTAGCGGTTCTCTTTGCTCCAAAATGACCGCCACATGCATGAGAATGACAAAATTCAAGAATTGAGTGTATTTCACTATCAGGGATACATCTCCTAACAACTTGATCCGCACAATGTCTACACAAAAAGGGATCATCCCACACATAATATTTTGCATCACTCCTTAACTTATCCTTTTGGGCCTTAGAAAAATGATGAGGGAATTTACCAGCGACAAGAAAGTTTACAATGTCGGCATACCATGGTTGGAGATCCCTAATGGTGAACAATTGTTCATCGGGGAATTCCTCCCGTAGTTGCTCCTTCATTGCGGGGCTTACCTCAATGTCTTCCCCCGAAGTCAACCGGCTCAGATGATCGGCCACAAGGTTTTCAGCGCCCTTCTTATCCCGCACCACCAAATCAAATTCGCTCAAAAGCAGGATCCACCTAATCAATCTTGGCTTGGCCTCTTTCTTCCTCATTAAATGACGAAGCGCTGCATGGTCAGTGTACACAATAATTTTTGTACCAAGCAAGTAAGATCGAAATTTTTCTAAAGAGAATACCACTGCTAGCAACTCCTTTTCAGTGGTGGAGTAGTTCCTTTGGGCTTCATTTAGGGACATGGATGCGTAGTAGATGGCGTGAGGTACTCTCCCCACCCTTTGACCAAGCACTGCTCCAACGGCGTAATCACTCGCATCGCACATTATCTCAAAAGGCAACGCCCAATTCGGGGGTTGTATGATAGGGGCCGAGACTAACCTTCTCTTCAATGCATCGAACGCCCCTTTACACCCCTCATCCATCACAAATTCCACCTCCTTTTGTAACAATTTGCATAGAGGAGATGCTATCTTTGAGAAGTCCTTGATGAACCGGCGATAGAATCCTGCATGGCCAAGAAAAGAGCGCACTTCGCGCACATTAGTAGGATAAGGCAAAGTTTGAATCGTGTCTATCTTTGCCTTGTCAACCTCAATACCCTTAGAGGAGACAACATGGCCTAAGACAATACCTCTTTCCACCATAAAGTGACATTTCTCATAATTTAGCACTAGGTTAGTTTCAATGCAACGGTTAAGAACTTGCGCTAAATTTGCTAAACAATCGTCAAAGGAATTACCATGAATGGTGAAGTCATCCATAAATACCTCGACAAAATTTTCAACAAATTCTGAGAAAATGCTTACCATACACCTTTGGAAAGTTGCTGGGGCATTACATAACCCGAAAGGCATGCGTTGGTAAGCGAACGTACTAAAGGGGCACGTGAAGGTGGTCTTCTCTTGGTTTTCCGGGGCGATAGCCACTTGAAAATACCCCGAGTACCCATCCAAAAAGCAATAAAAGGGGTGGCTTGCTAACCTCTCAAGTATTTGATCAATGAATGGCAATGGGAAGTGATCCTTCCGTGTTTCCGCATTCAATCTCCGGTAGTCAATGCAAACTCGCCACCCATTTTGAACTCTGGTGGGCACCATTTCACCCTTCTCATTTTCGACTACCGTCATTCCACTCTTCTTGGGTACCACCTGAGTTGGGCTCACCCATTTGCTATCCGAGATTGGATATATCATGCCTGCTTGAAGCAACTTGAGGATTTCCGCCTTCACCACATCCATCATAGGCGGGTTCAAATGGCGTTGGGGTTGTCGGACGGGTCTCGCACCTTCTTCCAACAAGATTCTGTGCATACAAGTGGATGGACTTATGCCTTTGATGTCGGCAATAGTCCATCCAATTGCTTCCTTGTTCTCCCGCAACACCACCATCAACTTTTCTTCTTGCTCCTTGGTGAGCTTGCTCGAAATGATAACTGGAAGCGTCTCCCCTGCCCCAAGAAATGCATACTTGAGATCATCTGGCAAAGGTTTAAGGTCAAGCACCGGGGCTTTCACAAGTGAGGGGAGGAATTCCGGTTCCTCAGGTTCCTCTAAGAGTAGAGGAGGAGGCGTTGAGACACTCGGTGTCATCTCTTCAAGCAAGTTCAAATCCTCAAAGCTACCCTTCAAGTTAGTGCTCATAGAATATACATTGTGGGAATCATTAACATCACATTGCAAAGCAACCAACAAAGAATCCTCACCATTTAGTTCAAAAACATCTTGCACAACTTCTTCAACAATATCTAGGGTATGGCAAGAATGTTCTTCACTAGGATACTTCATAGAGTTATTTATGTTAAACTCTACTTTCATTCCATCAAATTCCATGGTGAGGGTACCTTTATGCACATCAATCATTGTCCTAGACGTTTTCAAAAATGGCTCCCCAACAAAATTGGGGCGGCATGTTTATCATGCTCCATGTCAAGGACATAAAAATCCACGGGAAAAATTAAGGAATCCACCTTAACCAACACGTCCTCGACAATACCCTTAGGGTATGCACTAGAACGATCGGCCAATTGGATTACCACCCCGGTTTTATGCAATGTTCCCAAGTTGAGATTTTCATACAAAGAGTAAGGAATCACATTTATGGATGCACCCAAATCAAGCATAGCTTTTTCAAAAAGAGTATTTCCTATTATGCACGGGATTGTGAACATGCCGGGATCGCTACATTTAGGAGGTAGCTCTCTTTGACACAATGCGGAAACATGCTCACTTTTTCCATTTTTTAACTTATTTTTGGCCCTTTATTTCCTATTCACAACACATAATTCTTTGAGAAATTTGGCATATCTAGGAATTTGTTCAATTGCATTCAAGAGAGGGATGTTTACCTCACATCTACGAAAGACTTCGTAGATGTCTTTGTTATCCTCCGTCCTCCTCCTGTCTTTCAAGGCCTCCGGAAATGGGGGTTCCGGAACATATGGAGGGATATCCACCATCTTTGTTCTTTTGTGTGGAGGAGAGGATGGTTCCGGGGTGGAGGTTGACTTCGGTGGCAATGTCTCCAACTCGATTTCTTCCTCCTTGCCTTTGTTGGCTAGCTCATTGGTCTCCTTCTCATGGACTGCCTCTTCCTCAACTCCCTTTTCAAACTCTTCAATTCTTGTTGGCTCCTTTTCAACATTTTCAGCTTCCGGTGAAGCACCGACCTCTCTACCACTTCTCAAAGTGATAGCACTTGCATTTTGCCTCGGGTTAATCTCTGGTTGGGCAGGAAGTTTACCCTTTTCCCGGGCTTCCATCCGGTTCACCATTTGGGCTATTTGGCTCACTTCAGTTTCCAAGTTTTTGATACTTGCTTTAGCCTCATCTTGGAATTGTTCGCTCTTTTCAGCACTCATGCCTAATCGGTGAATAGCTTGCAACACCTCATCCTTGGATAGCCCCGAGCCCTCCCCTCGGTCTCGGGGTTTGTCTTCAAGCCTTTGGAACTGTTGTTTAGGTGGCCGGTATTGTTGTGGGGGAAGCCTGTACGGTTGAGAGTTCTGGCCTCCTTGAGGGTTTCCATACCGGAGGTTCGGGTGATCACGATTTCCCAAATTATACGGCCGGTTTTGGTACCCTGGGTACCTTTGGTAACCTTGGTTACCTTGGTAGCCTTGACCACCTTGATACCCATAGCTACCTTGGTACCCTTGATTTCCCTGATACCCCATAGCACTTACTTCCTCAACGTAATCCTCTTGTAGAGTGGGGCATGTGTCCGTAGGGTGCGCCAAGTAGCAAATTTCACATGACTTAACATGTGGCGCATTTCCTCCGGGCTTTGTCATCAAGGTCTTCACCATGGATGTGAGGGCCGTGACTTGATCCTCCAATTTCCCACTGTTGGCAAAGTCACTTGCAGGTATTGGGTTTCTCCTCCTCAAATCAGTCCTTGAGCTAAAATTCCTCGACTCTTCCGCTAGCTCTTCATATAGTTGTATGGCTTCGGCGGGCGTTTTGTTTCCGAGGGTGCCACCACAAGAACTTCTAACCAGCCTTTGGTCTTCATCAAGAAGGCCATTATAGAAGTAATACACCAAGTCTCCCTCCGAATAGCCATGGTAGGGACAACTTGCGAGGAGCATCTTAAATCTCTCCCAATACTCGAAGAAAGACTCTTCATGCCACTGCAGAATTTTGCTTATGTCTTTCTTCATAGCAGCGGACCTCAAGGCCGGGAAGTACTTGGCAAGAAATTTTGTCCTCAAATCAAGCCAACTCTTTATGCTCCTTGGCGGTAGGTAATGGAGCCAATCTCTAGCACCATCCTTAAGAGTGAAAGGGAATGCCTTCAACTTGAAAAAATCTTCGTCCACTCCATGAGGAACCGTACCGCTACACAAGAAGTGGAATTCAGTGAGATGCTTGTTGGCATTCTCCCCTTGCCTTCCAAGGAATGCGAGTAACATATTGATGAACCCGGTTTTCAGCTCGAAATACCCATTTGGCCCAACCACTGGGTACTCAATGCACATCGGTTGTTGCTCAAGATTGGGTGCCATGATTTCTCTCAACAAGGGTTGTCCCAAAGGATGGTGTGGTTCCCTTCTCGGATTCTCATCTTCTTGCTCGATTTGATGTTCCATTGATGAAGATGTATCCGCAAAATGGTCACTAAGAGGGGTGTTATTCACACTTTCCAAAGAAAGCCTCCTAGCCCGTCTCAAATTCAACTCCAACTCGGGGTCGTAGTGTAAGGGTTCTTGTGAAGAGGATCGTGTGCGAACCATACACCAAGAACTCAGACAATACGTCTCCAAGCTAAGCGAAAATGGAAAATTAACTAAGAAATCAAAATAAAACCAAACTAACAAATATTCACAAGTAGCACATAATCACACATAATATGCTAAAGCACTTAAAAATGAACGCCTATTCACAAGCGGCGCCAAAATTTGGGAGGTCGTCGCCGTACCTCTCAAAGTTAATACTTTTAGGCCCTTAATGCGTCCTATCCACAATAATGTAAATAGTGGCAAGATGGGGTCGTCCACAGGAAAAGGGATTTTTCTAAGTACTTTCATTCCATCTTCCACAAAGATCTCCAATAGACACCTATATGAGAAAACGTACTAAACACATACATACATAGATATATATAAAAACATGTAAACAAAGGAGGGGGGGGTTTTGGTTGGATGGTTCCTAAATTAGCAAATTAAAATACAACAATTAGCAAATCAAGAGAATGATGCTAATCATGTAAACGCAAATAAAGATGTGATGAAAATACAATTACGAATCCTTGGGCGCAATTGACTTCTACTTCCGAACCTCTTATCCATCATTGAACATGCAACTTATTTACTACTTTCACTACTTGTTGTGAAGGCTAAACTTCTATCCTTCTTAGGTAGTAGTTCGCAAGAGTGAATTCGACATCTCTTGTTAAACCTCACCAATGACTCCCGTTGTCGAGACCACGACTCAAGGTATCCCATTGATGGCATTTAGCACGAAGGATCAACAAGCTCGGCAACACTTATGACCACTACACCGTGACTAAGCATTTAACCGATCTATGCATTTACACGGGATTAGTCAAGAACGTTCAACGCTCATAGACTTCTCCCGTTTGCTACAAATGATAAACATGGCAAAGAGTTCGACATTGCATATCTATCTAGCAATCATCAATTCATCAACATAATCAAAAGCTCCAAATCATACTTATACATTCCTAACAAGAACAGGGGGGAAATTAACCCAAATCCCCCAAACCCTAGCAAGCAATTAATACAAGCATTTCATATACTCAAGCTTTCAACAACATTAATAAAATCAATAAACACATTCAATGCTCCATAAATGCACAATAGCAAGAGTAATAAATAAGCTACAAATTGTTCTTAAGACATGAGTTTGGAAGCTTTGGTCAATTGCTCCCAAGAGATTAGATTAGCTACTAGAGTTCATGCTAATCTAACTAAAACAACAAATCAAAACAACAAGATAAATCAAAGATGAAAAATGGAGAAATAGGGTTTAGAACAGTACAAAATCCGCAGCTCTGAAAACTGGAATGAGAGGAGAGAAAAAATGGTATTTATAGTGGAAGGAAAAGAAAGTAGGATTCTGGTCAGCGGCCGTCGCGACTCGCGACGAACATGTTGGTCGCGACGAGTCCGGGTAACCAGAATTTTTGCATTATTTCTTCTTCTTCTCCTTGTGGCATGTAGTCATCTCCGTAGTCACTCCTCTCAGCTTCTAAATCTTCAACGGTTTCAAAAGTGGTCTTCAATGGCCTCCGGTCTTCACGTCTTCAAAGCAAGTCTTCAAAATCTTCGAAAGTGTAGTCTTCAATGGCCTCCGGTCTTCATTACTTTGTCACACAAAAATCTACTTAAAAGAGGTAAAAGAGCGCAAAGTTGCTCTTACCCCTCCTAAGAGGATTTCATGGTAAAACACAAGTTGTTTTAATGAAAGAGCACAAAATGGATCCTAAATAGTACTAAAATAAGCATATAAAGTGGACGCATCAAAAACCAGATTTCTTTGGCACCACATGAACCGGGCTCACCCACTTGCTATCTGAAATAGGGTAGATAATTCCCAAGGAAAGGAGTTTGAGGACTTCCTTGAGAACAACCTCTCTCATGTTGGGGTTCAGCTTCCTCTGAGCATCTCGAGCAGGCTTAGCATCATCTTCCATTAAAATATGATGCATACAAATGTCGGGGCTGATCCCTGTAATGTCTGCGAGGGTCCACCCAATCGCCTTCTTGTACTTTATCAACATTGCAATCAACTGATCCTCTTGAGAATCTGACAACCTTGTAGTGACAATCACTGGAAGAGTTTCACCATCCCCCAAGTACACATACTTCAGATTAGATGGCAGATCCTTCAACTCCAGGATAGGTGGTGAAATATCGGATGGAATGGGCTTTTCGTACTTGATTCCACTCTCCGACAGCCCCTGTTTGGCCAAACAGAGGTCTGTATCAGTACTGTTCACTTCTTCCTGCGAGCTGATTGAGTACAGCCATTCATCTATTTCCTCATCACTCAGATTCTGTGTCTTTTCGTTGTTTAAATCAGTGGGTGGTAGCATTTCAATCTCATCCTGTAAAAATTCAGTCTCAAGGTATTCTTGGACGAGAGGGTTAATGACATCAATGGCATAAATATTTTCAGCATCTATGGGTTTTTTCATTGCATCATCAATACTGAAAGTAAATTTTTCACCATAATAATCAAGACAAATAGTTCCCTTTCCCACATTAATTATTGTATTAGCCGTTCTTAAGAAAGGGCGACCTAACAACACTCCTGAAGTTCCTTTACCACTAGCATGATTCATCTTCACAACATAAAAATCCGCAGGGTAAACAAAATCATTAACTCTTATGAGAACATTTTCTAACAACCCTTCAGGATATGCACATAATCTATCTGCCAATTGGATTATTACTCTAGTATTTACCATTTCTGCTCCACTCAAAGAATTGTAAACAGATAATGGCATCACATTGATTGATGCTCCTAAGTCACACATGGCAGAATCAATCTTAACATTTCCAATAAAACATGGCAAAGAGAACATACCAGGGTCCTTGCACTTCTGAGGCAAATCTCTTTTAATTACAGCTGAAACCGACTCACCCATTATGACCTTGCTTGAGTTTTTAGGTTTTCCTGCAATAAAATCTTTCAAAAACTTGCTCACAGGTGGGAGCCTTATAGCCTGCAAGAAAGGTAAGTTAATCTCCATTTTTCCAAAGATAGATAGGAAATCAACAGAATCCTCTTTCTTTCTAGCTAAACTACGTGGAAAAGGAGGAAGAATTTTAATTGGAGGATCATTCTGACCCGACCTTGGATTTGACTCCTTGGTTTGATCAAAATGCCCTTGTACCTCACTTTCTGTTTCTATCGTCAGCCCCTGTTTGGCCAAATCGGGGCCTCCTGCAGACTGCTCCTTAGCTCCTTTTGCTGCGGTCTTCGGAGGTAGTGGCTCAAGTTCCTTACCACTTCTTAACGTGATCTGATTGGCCGTCTCTCTGGGGTTGAGTTGCACTTGAGATGGTAATCCAGGTTGCTTCATTCGGAGCTCATTCATCGAGTTTGACAGCTGTGAAATCTGACGTGTGTGCTCCTCCGAGGTGGCCTCAATCTTTTTCGAACTTTGGATCTGGTTTTGAAGCATGCCCATCATCTGTCATCCACAGACTTTCCTTGAGGAGGTGGTGTATTCTGAGAATATGGAGGGGGAGGAGCTCGATAGGATGGAACATATGGTTGTTGTACTGGATTTCCTGGATCTCGCCATCGAAAGTTGGGATGATCTCTCCATCCCGGATTAGCTGAGTATGGGTCCCTCCTTGGCTGCCTATCATTCCAATTCCCCATGGCATTAGCTTGTTTATCCATTGTAAGAGGGCATTGTAAAGTGACGTGGTTTGGACTGCAGCAGATGTCACAAGGTTTTTCTTGAGGACCAACTGAGGTGCTAGCAACGGTGACCTTATCCACCAACTTGGATAGTACCCTCTCCATCCTGTCCATCCATCCTCTCCTTAAAATCATCTTGGCTTGAGGGCTCTGTTTGTGCCACTCTTTTCAGGATTCGGATCTCATCAGTGTCATACTCCTTCTTGGAATTGATCAACTTCTTCACTATCTCCTTTGCTTCATTTACTCTGATTTCCGAAAACCCACCATTGCTTGCGGTATTCAGCAAATCCTTGTTCGTAGATGTGGATCCTTGGTAGAAATACTGTAGCAGTTGCCCCTCCGTGTATCGATGGTTAGGGCAACGATATACTAATCGTCTGAACCTCAGCCAAAATGTACTCAGCGGCTCATCATACTCCTGCTTGATGCTCGAAATTTCTTTCCTCAGTGCATCCGTCTTAGTGGCTGGAAAGAAATAGTCCAAAAATAGCTTCTTGAGTGCATTCCAGGAAGTGACGGAGTTAGGAGCCAAGCTTGAAAACCACTGGTTCGCTGCTCCTGACATGCTGAACGGAAAAGCCACCAACTTGAACTGATCTTCTGTGACACCAACTGGTCTTTTCTGAACCTTACAAATCTTGATGAACTTGTTCAAGAAATTGTAAGGGTCTTCATTACTCTTCCCATAGAACTTCGGAAGCACGTTCAGCAATGCCAACTTAATCTCCACAGGGTCGCAGCATCTGGCAAAGAAATTGGTGTGGGAGTGTCTTCTTCACTATGCCCCATTAATTCCCACATGTACGGATTGTCAGCATTGGGATCCACCTCTCCTCTGTCCCCCATTACAGTATCAGGAATGGATTCAATCTCAGATTCGGATTCTATCTCAGAAATAGCCTCTGTTTGGCCAAACAGGGGCTCTGCGACAGCTTTCAGTTTCCTCTCCCTGGCGAGTTTGTAATTCTTCCTGACTGTCTTTTCAACTTCAGAATCAAATATCAATTCCTGCTCCTGGGACCTGGTCATATACCAATAACTAAAGAACAAAAATTAGTAGCAAAATAAATAGAAATTAACTACCGCTCCCTGGCAACGGCGCCATTTGGTGAACGTCGATCCTATCACCAAGAAAACTGCAAACTAGCACACAGATTAGTATAGTAAAAGAAGGTCGTATCCACAGAGAACGGTGTAATTTCTATCAATTTCAAACTACCAACAGGGTTTGGTTTAGCAACCACGCCTATTATTGAGATTTGTTTAATAAACTAATGAATTACTAAGCTACAAATAGGGCCAAAAAAATGCAGAAAAATGCAGAGATAAATTACGAACAAATATATGGATAACAAAGGATCAGCATAGGTTAATCTTTGGTTCATTCCTTGATCATCGACTACTCAAAATTCATTTAACCCCCATGAATTAATTGGTTATAAGTAGGAACAGTATTTGCTGTTTCCCCTAATTCCCCTTAAATTCCCGATCGCGAGCAAGTATTTGCTAAATCCGCGATCTTCCAAATTAAGATATTCCTAGCAAGTATTTGCTAAACTAGTTATATCTTAACGATCTTAAGACCTAGGGAACCCAATTTAGACAACAAGCACGTATTTGCATACAGTTTATCCAATTAATTGTTTATCATCATGTTATTACAATCATAATTGTTATCTGTTTTTCACAGGAGGTGCTACTTAATTAGCCCTGGCCTAACAAGATTGAGGCGATCAAACTCAAACAATCAAGCATAGATTTTAGGCATAAACAATTAAAAACTCATAGGATTAAATTTCTGAAAACCCGAAGCCTCACAATCCATGAACCATCGAATTAACCTAGCCGATTAAGAATCTAGCTACTCATGATTAAATTAAATAAAACAAGCCATTCGAAATTAAACATGTTAACAATCGAAAAAATAATAAGAAGAAAGAATTACCAATGAATAATTCCCTTCGTGATCTCCTTCCTCTCTCACGAAAACAAACTAGATAATTACTTGGTTCTTCCCGTTGGTCTCACAAAGAAAACAATGAACAAAAAAACTTTTTTCCCAGTTTTTTTCTCTCCCTTCCTTCTTAATTTCGTACGTCCAGCAATTTCCTTTTTGAAAGAATCCTCCTCCGTAATCGTGAATAACACACGATTACTTATACTAAAAATAAAACCCAAATCCTAACTAATTTTGGAAAATTAGAATCCTTATCCAAAAAGAATTATTCTTCCATTTAATTTCAGCCTAATTACAATTAAATTCTAACTTGGAATAATTAATTAATCCAAGTCTTGGGCTTCATGGCTTCTCTTCGGCCCAATCACAGTGCTGAATTTTTGGCCTTCTTTTCTTCTGGACTGCAACTCCGTAAACTCCCTAACGAGGGATCGGGATCGTTACCTCATTAAAAATCCTTTCGGGAAAAAAGAGTATAACAATCCCCCTTTCATCAGCTTCACCTTAACCGGGTCGACTTCACGGAGCAACTTAGTGATCGTTAAACGAAGCACAATTCTGCCACATGAAGGATTCCGGCTAAGGATTAGCTGGAACAGCATCATAGTGCTCCAAAACACGGCTACTCTGCTCCGCTACAGCTTTGCTCCAAAAATAGTGATCTATCAACAAAATAAATCAATTAAGTACCAAAAATCACATAAAATAGCACTAAATTCCTTCAAGAACGAACAACTAAATATCACACATCAAATCCTCACACTTGAGTCATACTTGCCCTCAAGTATGAGATGAGCAATTTCAAAGCAGGTTGTTCATTCAAAATCCCATCCCCAAACTGACTCTGACTCAACAGAAAAGAGAAAATAAAAATAACATACCAACTATATACATGACACACCTAAGACTCTATTACCCAGACTTTGGTCAGAAATGCATTTTTCGGGCTTTGAGCAGAAATGCATTTTTCGGATTAAGTTTGACACGTTCCTTAGTAGAGGGGTTTAAATTGAAGATAATTTCCTGAGCACGTAAGGATTCCTCTGCATTTTTTACATTAAGGTCAATATTACCAAATCTGTCTCTATTCCAAATCTTAAGGACTTTCTTTAGCCTGATTAGTTTTAGGTAGAATCTAAGCATTCCTGTTTCAGATAAAGGAGAATTCCAGCAATCATTTATTAAACCTCTAAACTCATTTCTCTTAAACCAAGCATCAATAAACCTAAAAGGCTTAGGGTTGGAAGAGAACTGAGAGGAGACTTGGAGAAGGAGAGGAGCATGGTCTGAGGTCTACCTATTCAAGACTTGAATCGATGAGGAGGGGAATTTGGAGTTCCAAAAAATAGTACTAAGTCCTCTGTCTAGTCTTTTGGAAGTTGGGTTCCTAAGCCTAGAATTACACCATGTGAATAGGTTACCCACCGTATTAATTTCTTGTATCCCATTCAAATTTATCCGAGAATTAAAGTCACTAAGACTACCCAAAGCAGGTGAGCTAGGACCTCTATATTCAGAGAGAGAGGTGATGGAATTAAAATCCCCAATGAAAATGGTATCTCCTGTTGAGATAGGCTGCAAATCTGTCCAAAGAGTCTTTCTACCATCTCTATTCCTAAGGGCATAAATAAAAACTGCATCCATATTCCAGTTAAAGTAATGGTGTGATATAGTAGCATGCAGAAATTGTTCATGGTAGGATAACAGAGAAACAGATAGAGAGTTAGACCACGTTAACCAGATTTTCCCATTAAACAAAGTTAAGTTATGGGAAAAGGAAAGTCTCTCCATATATGCTTGACAAGTGGTATTATCATGCATAGGTTCAATGATACAAAGTAAGTTTATTTTCTTAAGTCTACATAAGTTAATGAGTCTAAGCATTGAAGTATCTATTCCCCTAAGATTCCACACTAAACAATTAACATGACTGTTTCATGTCATTGTTCACTAGATTTATTGCTTTTTGTAGCTGATCTAAGCATCATTTTGTTTAATTGACTTAGATAGTTAGTTTTCTTTGGTTTAGACTTACCTTGCTGCAAACCTGCAGTAGGAGAAGTAGAGAAATTATGATGATCAGTATTAGGCTCCATAGGTAGCCCAACCACAGACGCTTCCTCTTGATCCCTAGAGTGTTCCTCCTGTACCTGCAAAACAGAAAATCTGTTTGCCATCTTTCTAGGCTGGGAAAGTGCAGTTTTATGATATGGACTATAAATTGATAGAGAAAAGGATCCAATCTGGATGTCATCTTTAGCATATGCTAAAAGAGTTGGTTTAGAAGTAGCCGTTTCTGTAAGTAACTTTAACATAGAACTGTCTGGGCTATCCTGAGGTTGGGATTTAGTATTTGGAGATATCTCTGTAGTTATAGCAACCCGAGTAGGTGGACTAGTTGTTAAACTATAGTTAGAGGTATTTGGAGGAAATGCAATATGATCCATCTCAGGAAAGGTTTGATCTTCCTCAGTGTCTAAAATCAGTGTGGGCCTGTCAAATTTCTTACCAGTAGCCTGCCAATAGGTTTGGGGTACACTCTGAACTAGGTTTGTGTCATGAGTTTTACCATTGTTAGACAAAGAGCTGACTTTGCATTGAGATAGAGAATGACCTAGTTTTGCACAGTGATCACAGTATAGTGGAACATCCTCATATTCAATTTGGAATTTCCTGTTATTAGACACAGAGCCCAGCCTTATGAATTGACTCAATGGTTTTTGAAGATCAATCTCCACACAAATTTTAATTGTTGATGGCCTAGTAAGCATATCAGTTGCAAGGTCATTTTTGATAAAACTACCAATGTTGTTCCCTATTGCCTCAATTGAGGCTGAGTTATAGTAATATAGTGGAACTTCCCTAATGGTACACCAGATAGGAACTATTGGTGATTCAATATGTGTAGAAAATTTAGGAGTCCATTTAAGTATCTTAAGAGCAATACCATTAAAATTCCAGATACATTTCATCCAACATCTTTGATAATCGTTAATCAGCTCAAACCTAATTAACACATGCTTGAAATCAAGGGAGCCAAGTTGGTACTTACCTTCAAACCCCACTGTTTTGAAAGCTTGTTCCAAGAGTTCCACCTTTGGTGAACTTACCTACCAACGCATTCGCATAGTGGGCAGAAAGCGTGGCAATTTCGTCGTCTGAGTACAGGCATGAAGGATCCCCCAAATGGTGAGTTTTAGGGACAATTTTGGGGTTGCTAGGTAAGATTTTGGATAGCGGTGGTGATTTGTTCTGTAAGACCGCTGCAAAGGTTTTTGGGGGAGTATGATCGCTAGGGTTTGCCGCCATATCGGCCGGCATCATCGGGAGGGTGGCCGGCCTAGCTGAGGTTGAATGATACTAGCCGTTTCCGGAAAATTAGCCGTTAACGGTGAACGGAAAGAGGAAAAAGGAACAGAGAACGGTTGCAGAATAGAGATTATCGAAAGTCGTGCCTGAGATGATTTTTTCAAGAGAACCCTTGTAAGTAGGTAGTTAACTCATCCAAGAATCCTCACATTAACATATTTTATTTCTTAATATTTTTCATTATAAAACTATGATAGTTTCCATGCCTTATTTTGTATCATTTTGGTGTTTTTAAGTTATAATTTTTAATAATAGTAATTGTATACTTACAAGTTTATGAATTTGCACCTAATCCAACCAACTCCTTTTTTTCTTTAGTTTTCACAACTGTGTGTGGCACTGAATCTGCCCATTTATTCTAAGTAAACATTGGTCACCGGTGTCAAGGTCACGAGTTTATTAGTCAATGTCTGCAAGGGTTATACTAGCACTTTTGAGAAACCGAAGGTTAAATATACACTTATCAAGGAATTTAGGGTAATCGAAGCATTTTTCCCTTTTACTAATAATAATTGCTAAATTTATACTCCAATTCACATCCCACAATTTTGAAATCACATAGGTGTTTTCTTCTAACTACATAATGAAATTTGGATGGTTATTTATTGTCCTCAAATAATTTCCTTTCCCACTAATTTTCAATTTTTTTGATACTTGTTGTACTTGTATGTTTGTGCTTTAAGGATTGTCAAATTATTTTAAAAACCATGACCCATGAGCGGGTAGTTAACTCGTCCAGGAATCCTAATGTTTACATATTGTATTTCTTAATATTTTTCAATATAGAAATATATGATAGTTTCCATACCCTATTTTGTATCATTTTTGTGTTTTTAAGCTATAGATTTTACTAATAGTAATTATATATTTACAAGTTTATGAATTTGTACCTAATCCCCCCAACTCTGTTTTTCAAGAATTTTCACAACCGTGAGTGGCACTGAATCAACCCACTAATTCTAGGTCAACATTTATCTCCGGTGTAAAGGTTTTGAGTTTTGAGTCAATGTCGGTCAAGGGTTATATTAGCACTTGTAAAAAATGGTGGTTAGATATACACTTATCAAAGAACTGAGGGTAATCGAAGCATTTTTCCCTTTTCATAATAATTGTCTAATTTATAATTAGTTTTCAAAAAACATGAAAAAATTCATTCCAATTCACATCCCATATTTTGAAATTACATACTCCCTCATTCCCACTTCATATTGCCTAATTTGAATTTAGTAATTAAAATTAGCCAATTTCGACCATTAAATTCTATTATTGCATAAGTAAAACTTAGCCAACTTCGACAATTAAATTTTATTATTGTATAAGTAAAACTATTATAATGTTATACGTTGTTGGAATAATCTTAACATATATTTTTAAGATATTATTTTTCAGAATTGTTCTACACATACAAATAAAGATATTAATATTTAAACATTGATGCAGTTGACTCCCAAAAGTCAATTAATCAATATGAAGTTGGACAGAAGGAGTAGGTGTTTTCTTCTAACTACATAATAAAATTTGGATAGTTATTGATTGTCCTTAGAAAGTTTCCTTTCCCATTGATTTTCAAATTTTTTTCATACTTGTCGTATGTTTGTGCTTTAAGGAATTTGAAATCATTTTTAAAAACCATTACATATAAATGGGTAGTTAGCTCATCCAAGAATGCTTATGTTTACATATTGTATTTCTTAATATTTTTCAATATAAAATTATAAAATAGATTCCACACCCTAATATGTATCATTTTAGTGTTTTTCAGCTATAGTTTTTTACAAATAGTAATTGTATATTGATGAGTTTAGGAATTTCCACCTATAATTCCCAGCCCCATTGTTTCTTGAATTTTCAAAACCGTGTGTGGCAGTGAGTTTCCCAACATATTCTAGGTCAACATTTATCTTCGGTGGCAAGGTTATGAGTTTATAAGTTAATGTCATTCAAGGGTTACTTAGCACTTTTACAAAGCTGGAGGTTAGATATACACTTATCAAAGAATTGAGGGTAATCAAAGCATTTTTCTCTTTACTAATAATAATTGTTTAAATTATTGCAGTTTTCAAACAAGATGAAAAAGTCATTCCAAGTCACATCCCACATTTTGAAATCACATAGGTGTTTTCTTCTAACCACATAATAAAATTTGGGGAGTTATTGGTTGTCCTCAAATAGTTTCCTTACCCACTAATTTTCCTTTTTTTCCATACTTGTCATATGTTTGTGCTTTAAGGATTGTCATATTATTTATAAAACATGACATTTAATGGGTAGTTAACTCATCCAAGATACCTCATGTTTACATATTGTATTTCTTAATATTTTCTAATTTAAAATTACATGATAGTTTGCATACCCTATTTTGTATCATTTTGGTTTTTTTAGGTTATAGTTTTAACTAATAGTAATTGTATATTTACGAGTTTATGAATTTGCATGTTATCCTACTAGCTCCATTTTTTCTTGATTTTTTACGACTGTGTGTGGCACTGAATCTTCCCACAAATTTTAGGTAAACTTTTGTCTCCGGTGTCAAGGTTTTGAGTTTATGAGTCATTGTCGGTCAAGGGTTATATTAGCACTTTTAAAAACTGGAGGTTAGATATATATTTATCAAAGAATGGAGGGTAATCAAAGAAATTTTCCCTTTTACTAATAATAATTGTTTAATTTATAGTTGGTCATAAAAGATGAAAAAAAATCATTCCAATTGACACCCACATGTGGAAATCACATAGGGGTTTTCTTCTAACTACCTAATGAAATTTGGATAGTTATTGATTGTGCTCAAATAGTTTCCTTTCCCACTAATTTTCATGGTTTTTCATACTTGTTGTATGTTTGTGCTTTAAGGATTGTCAAATTATTTCAATAACAATAACATATGAGCGGTTAGTTAACTCATCTAAGGATCTGAATGTTTACATATTGTATATCTTAAATTTGTTTAATATAAGGTTATATGATAGTTTCCATACCCTATTCCGTATCATTTTGGCGTTTTTCAGCTATAGTATTTACTAATAGTTATTGTATATATAGGACTTTATCAATTTGCACCTAATGCTCCTTGCTCATTTTTTTATTGAATTTTCAAAACCTTGCGTGGCATTGAATTTGCCCACTAATTGTAGGTCAACATTTCTCTCCATTGTCAAAGTTATGTGTTTATGAGTCAATGTTGATCAAGGGTTATATTAGCACTTTTACAAATCTGGAGGTTAGATATGCACTTATCAAAGAATTGAGGGTAATCAAACCATTTTCCCCTTTTAATAATAATAGTTGTTTAGTTTATAGTTAGTTTTCATAAAAAAGATGAAAAAAATTCATTCCAATTCACATCCCACATTTTGAAATCACATAGGTGTTTTCTTCCAACTACATAATGAAATTTGGATTGTTATTGATTGTCCTTAAATTGTTTCCATTCCCACTAATTTTTTTAAAAAAATTATACTTGTTTTATGTTTTTGCTTTAAGGATTGTCAAATTATTTTTAAAACCATGACATAAGAGCGGGTAGTTAACTCATCCAAGATTCCTCATGTTTACATGTTGTATTTCTTAATATTTTTCAATACAAAATTATATGATAGTTTCCATACCCTATTATGTATCTTTTTGCACTACAAAATAAATGGCCTATTACTTTGCCCATTTTACCTTAGTTTTTTGGCTTCGGTCAAATAGCCGAGGTAAAACTTTCTTTTACTTTTTTTTTCAAAAGTAAAAAATATTATTTACCTTGGTTAAAAAAACAAGGTAAATAATAGGTTTTTTTACCGCGGTTCTACGATAACCGTGGTATATATTTTGAAATTCAAAGTAAAAGGTATTACCGACGCAGTGCGACGTTGGCAACATGGGTATGACTTAGAAATAATAGTAAATGATGAGAAGATTGACTTCACACTAGTAGTTAATTTGAGCGAATTCCTCTCGACGTTAAAGAGTGACATCACATTTTCCCTAGGCGAAGCCGCACATGCTCGGTCTAAACTAGTGCCTAAATCTACTTAAATCAATTAAACCATGCGATGTCACAGGTTAGTCGGTAACTGATGTGCTTCATTATGCGTGTGTTAACCAATGCATTCAACGTTATAATTGGATCTTTTTATATGTTCGATTTCTAGTATTAGTTGAGTTTACCTGATCATCATTATTAGGTTGCTCGTGGGTACTTCTCCTCACATTTTATATTAAAAGTCATTAACAAGGACGGTAAAAGATGTTGAAGGCCATTCACATTATAATGATAGTAGATGAAAGCCACGACACTACATCATGGTAGTAGAAGGATTGAGCTTAGATAGACGGCAGAGAAGTTCAAAATGGCCAAGGAAGAAACAGAGAATCGTCGTTAAAAATGACTGGGAACAATCCAAAAAGAATCAACCCTGGAGGTTGATTCCATTTGATTCACTTACTCGAGTGCTATGAAATTGAATACAAGAACTCTCAAAATAGACCAACGGTTAATCCATAGTAGAGCAAAGAAGTCAATCGGGTGAAGAAGCAACAGGTAGGCACAGACCACCCATAGCTGATATGAGACCAAGAACCAACGGCCCAAGCCATGCCATACGGCCCGTGCTAGGGTCCTTTGGCATAAGTCATCCCAAAATCCGTGCTAACCTCTATAGGCCATGTGCTCAAGTGCCTTTTTCACTTCAAAAAATGACCAAGTATGAGCGTGGACCATCCCGTTTCACACGGCCCGCACCGTTCCTAGTTTAAAATATCAAGACCAGCCAGCGGAGTGTGAAGAATCAAATGGCCCATGCCAAAAGACTGAGAAAAATGGGGATTCTGATGATAGTCCTCGCAAAATGACACAGACCGTGGATCAGAAGTAGAAAAACAATGTTGCTGGCAACAGGCTGCGCCAGACGACGCAGACTGCGCCCAGTACGATTGTACCCGATTGCACACCCCATGCTAGCACGAGGTATATGACCCGTGCCTGATCTAACGGACTGCGTTGGCATGAGGCCACGTTAGAGGCATGGGTCGTGCCATCCGTGATGGTCTAGGTCAGCGGCGGCTGATTAGGGTTTTGGCCTATTTTGGGCCTATTTTTAGTCTCAATCCCCTACTACTATAAATATAGCCTTATTATTCTAGAATTGAATATCTTTCATACCATCTATCATTTTTAGTAGTTTGAAGAGAAACTTAGAGAGAGAAACACTCTCTCTTCTCTCTAGGCTCTTTCTTTCTTCTCCTTTTATTTTGCTTTGTTCCTAATTGGTGTATATATAGCCCAATGATCAAGAGGCGGATGGCCGCTAGGCCCAGCCCAAATTCATTCCCGTAACAAGGCAAAGCCTTTTCAGCCCAAGGCACTAATTAGTTATGTGTGAGAGTTCAAGTCATTATAGAGAATGTGGGCTGAGAAACGTAGAACGAATGGCGAACATGAAATCCATGAATAGATAACGTGGTGACCGAGGTCTAACCCATGATCTCTGTTCCAAAAAACAAGGAACCATAATTATTTCAGTGTATAAATACAACAAGCTCAAGAGGAGCTAAGGTAATTGCAACTAACTAGAGAAATTCCAATTCTTAGAAGAGAAGGCTGACCTAATCGTCAAACCTTTTCTCCCGGAATCAATTTTGTGATTGGTTTTGCTTGTGAAGAAGTTAAAGTAGTCAACAACAAGTGGTTTCCCTGAAAGGACCTCCACATCATTTGGCACCATCTGTGGAGAACAAAAAATTTTCTTTCATTTCAAAGTCATTCAGGTAAACAATGGTGTTCACCAGAAGTGAGAAGAGCCATAACCACCAAACAAATAAGCAAACACCTGGACGTAATAGAAGCATGCATCCATGATCAAGACTATATCCCCAGTAGAGAAAGAGAGCGTAGTAAAGTAGAAACAGAGGAGGAGGAAGCAGAATCCCCCAACACAAACTAAGAAAAAGAAAGAAGAGCTTTCACAACATTTGTAGAAGTGAATAGGGAAAATTTGTACAACCAGTTCCTGACAACGCTCAAACCAAACAATCCAAGAATAGAAAAAAGGGTAATTCAGGAACGTGAAAATCTCAAGAATGAAGAGAAGCTACGAGACATTGTTGTAGACGATGATGCAGACAAATTACCCCTTGCCCCCACATCTTCGAGATTTTAAGATTCAATAGGACTTCAAACTTCCTTTACATGTTAAAATCTACAATGGGACCATATATCCGAAGGAGTTCCTGCATTCATACAAAAACAGCATGAGGTTTCGCTATGCAACCATCGAATTAGTGTGCAAGGCATTCCCCATCTTCTTGTTAGGAACATCGATCACCTGGTATGATGATCTCTCAAGTGGAAGCATCAAATCATGGGCACAGTTATCAAATGTATTCCTGGGTCGCTTCTATCAGAAGCAAAGATTCAAAAAAATGATTGAAGACCTTAATAACATAGCCCAACGAATAGAAGAAAGGCTGGCGGAGTATCATAGTAGGTTCATGACAGAAAGTTTGCAGGTTTGCGACTTGTCATTCCAATCGCCATTGGGAGAATTTACAGGAGGCATGTAGCCATGAGAATTCTACAATCAACTAACAAAGACCATGCCTGAAAACCCAAGAGAGCTACAAAATATGACTGAACAGCATGTGTGAACTAGATAAGGTAAATAACTGTAAGATATAAAGGGAACGATGCGAGAAGCAAACGATGGAGGATTTGCAGAAGGATTTTACGATGAAAGGCAAAGGAAACATCACTTTCAAATGGGGATAATTAGGATCGCAAGCCACACCATTCCAAGATACACCGGTGACTAGATTAAGGAAGGAGATATGAAAACCAAACAAGGACCTATTTCGAGAACCAACACATATGCGAGAACCACCAAAAAAGAGATCTAGGGAGTATTATAGTGCCTTCCACAAGGACCATGTTCATGAAATCGAGCAATGCAGAAACATGAGAAGAAAATTTGAAGAAAACTTGAGGAATGACTACTTAATCCAAAATAGGAAGGAAGGAGCAAGCCAGTATGGGGACACTTACAAAATAGCGAACCCATCTCTAAGAAACCAAGGAACAGTGATCACAATGGCAAAAAAATATAAAAAATGGTTGTGGCAGTGGATTGCAATGATGATGCGAGCAATGAAATACAAGAGATAGTCATATTATCCATACACGGATCCACTGAATCATTCTCCAACAATTCTTGGAAGGACAAACCAAGATACTCTCCCTCTCAAGAGCTTGTTGATAAAAGGCTTCGTTTGAATGAGACAATCACTTTTAGCAAGAAAAATGCAGTACCTAACGCTTCACCTCATAATGACCTCATGGTCATCATAGCAAAACTTTGGAATGAAACCATTCACAGAGTGTTCGTAGATGACGGAAGCACATTCGAGATACTATTTATAGACTGCTTCGACAAGCTGGGTTTTAAGAGAGCTGGCCTAAAAAGGTCCACATCCTCACTGGTAAGATTCACCGGACAAGCAGAAATGCCTCTTGGAATTATACAATTACCTATCATTATTGGAGAAAGTGGGAGAACTTGCACCACCATGTGTGACTTCATGGCCATGGATGTCCCGAGTACATTTAATGCCATTGTTGGAAGACAATGGATGAATAGAGCTAAAGCAATATGGTCCTCTTACCACCTGGTAATGAAATTCCCAGTTCTAGCTGGTATCGTGACCATAAGAGGAAACCAGCAAACTACTAAGCAATGCATGATCATAGCAATGAAGGCAGGAAAGGTTAGAGAAAAGGCGAAAATGGTTAGCACAATCTCAGGCGGTGGTTTACTAAAGCAGCCAGAATTAGTAGCAAACTTGGGAGAAGAAACAGAGCTAGTTAGCCTGGATAGGGAAGATAATTCGAAGTGAATGAAAATAGAAAAACACCTTCTAGACAAGGAGAAAACAAAGGTTATAGAAATCCTATGAAGCCATAAAAACACGTTCACGTGGACCATCCAGAACATGGAAGGGGTTGACCCAGGCATCACTACTCATTCCTTAAATATCCGTAACTCAGTAAAAATTGTTAAACAAAAGCAACATTGCTTCGTTAGTGATAGACAAGAGCAATTAAAGTAGGAGTTACAACACTCCTTCAGGCCGGTATTCTGAAAGAGGTCATATACCCAAAGTGGCTTGAGAAACTAGTCATGATGAAAACATCAGGAGTAGGTTGGAGAATGTGCATTGACTTCACGAATTTGAGTAAAGCATGCCCAAATGACTTCTACCCTATGCCAAAAATTGATCAACTAGTTAAAACAATTTCATGATATGAAGCCCTGGTGTTTTTAGACGCGTACAAGGCATACCACCAAATTTTGATGAACCCGGAAGATGCAGAGAAAACAACATTTATAACAAGCTTTGGAACGTTTTGTTATGTAAATATTCCGTTTGGGTTAAAAATACTGGGTCAACGTACCAGAGAGTAGTTAACCACACATTTCACTATCAGATAGGACGAAATGTCGAGGCATACGTTGTTGACATGGTTATCAAAAGTAGGAAAGTGGGTAGCTTTGCTATAGATTTAAAAGAAATTTTAAAACATTAAAGGCCATAGGGATGAAACTCAACCCTAAGAAATGTGTAATTGGATTAGGTGCATGAAATTTTTCAGGATACAAGGTATCCTCAAAAGGTATCGAAGCCAACCCAGAGAAAATTCAAGCTATAGTAAATCTTTCCCAGCTGAGAACAATCAAAGAAGTGCAAATCTTAATGGGATCGCTAGCAACGCTTAGCTGCTTCATCTCCAAAGTGGCGGAGAAACACTTCCCACTCTTTGAAGTCTTAAGAAAAGCCAAAAAGTTTAGCTGGAGCGAATACTGTTAGAAATAATATGATGGTCTGAAGGAGCAACTTCAAGCGTTGCCAACGTTAAAGTCACCTGCCCATGGAGAAACATTATACTTATACTTTGCGTAGAATGCTGTCAACTCAGTTTTGGTTCACTTGGAAGGATAGAATCAGGTTCTAGTCTATTATATCAGCAGAATATTACAAAATGTAAAGAAGGCATATATGCTAGTTGAGAAGTTAACCCTGGCTTTAATATACTCGTCACGAAGGTTGCGAATGTGTTTCCACATTAATTGCATAGTGGTCTACACAGCTTTTCCAATCAAGAACATTCTTAATAACCTTCAAGTTGTCAAACAAAGTGGGCTTTGGAACTATGCCAATTTGAAATCCAATTTCAACCAAGAGCAGCGATCAAAGCCTAGGCATTAGTATATTTCATTGCAGAAATGACAAGAAAAGATGCACACACAGCAAAGATGCACCATAATTTGAGAATTAAAAAAGGAAAATCAAAGTGAGAAGAAATTGCATGGACATTTTGTTGATGGTGCGTCCAGAAGGAAGGGTTGCAAAGCAGGATTAGTGCTGGTAAACCCAGAAGGACGTGAACACACATACTCAATCTGCTTCAAGTTTCTTCTCACCAACAACGAAGTAGAATTTGATGCTTTGATATGTGGATTGGATCTTACTGTTAGAATGAAAGTGAAAATCGTTCAGGTATCCAATGATTCACTAATTGTAATCTAGCAGGTGCAGGAAGACTACAAAGTATGAGTAAAAACGTTGGTGAAGTATTTAAAGAAGGTTCGACAACTCATAGCCTAGATCAAGTATTTTGATATTCAGCACGTACCAAGAGCCAAAAATACAAAATAGATGCACTAAGTAAGCTAGCAATGGCTGGATTTGAATCTCTGAGCGAACATGGAGACGTGATAGTAGAGTCTTTCCAATCAGAAGCACGATATCAGCTATTGTGGCAATGGTCCAAACAGAGGGTGTAAGTTAGATGGTGCCACTAATAGAGTACTTTGCGAAGGGAACATTGCAAGAAGATAAGGTGTAAGCCAGAAAGTTGGAGCTACGTTCTAAGAACTACACTTACAAAGACGGGACCTTATACAAAAAAGGTTTTCTATCTCCATGGATAAAGTGCGTAGGACTAATATAGGCAAAAGAAATCCTCAGAGAAGTCCATGAAGGACTGTGTGGAATGAATTGGGGAGCTTGAATGGTATAAAGAAAGATCATCCGAGCAGGATTCTATTTGCTGACTATGTTTAGCGATGCGCACAACTTCGTGCTTAAATGTAGAAGTTTCTAGATTAACGCTTTGCTGTCGCATAAGCCATAGGTCACATTGGAAAGGATATATGGAGCTTGGCCATTTGATAAATGTGGGATTGACCTGGTGGGGCCATTCCCAAGAGGCAAAGGCAACACCAAATTTCTAATTGTGGCAATCAATTATTTCACGAAGTGGGTGGAGGCGAACCATTGGGATGAGTAACAACTGAAGTAACTAGAAAATTCATCTAACAGAACATAGTGTGTCCCTTCGGGGTGCCACATACCATCGTCACGGAAAATAGTACACAACTCACAAGTAGTCGTTCACTGATTGGTTTTCAAAGCTTGGGATTATTTAAAAGTTTACCTCTGTGGCACACCCTCAAGCTAACGGGCATGTGGAAGTGACAAAAAAGACCATCGTTCAAGGAATTCAGAGGAAACTTGAAGGAAAGCAATGTGGATGGGTGGAAGAAATACACAACACCCTATGGTCATATAGAACGACTATTCGAGAACTAATGGAAAAGGCACCATATAGTTTGGTCTACGGTCACGAGGCAGTGATACCGGTAGAGATTGGCAATTCAAGCCTTCGAGTATGAGGTTACACATAGAAGGACAATTCAGAGATGATAAAGTTAGACTTGGATGAGCTGGAAGATAAAAGAGAATTGGCAATGATCACGAAATCTAAGTATAAAGAAAGAATGGCTAGAGCTTACAATCAGAAGGTGAAGTAAACACAATTTTAGATTGGCGATATGGTGTTAATAAAAAATGAGGCTAGCCTAGCAGAAGAAAGAGGAAAGCTATGCCCACAGTGGGAAGGACCCTACAAGATCACGAAGGCTCACAAGTCTAACAACTACGAACTAGAGAGGTTTGACGGCACCGGTGTTCCCAACACATGGCATTGGATCAATCTGAGAAATTTTTATGACTAGATTTGAAGAAGAGGATAGGAATCATCTACCTGTAAAGAAAAAATGAGATTATCATTGGCTGTATTCGTTCCATTGTTCCCAACGCGACATTATCACAATGAATATTAAAAAACCATCTTTTCAGGCTGCAATTAAATCTTTAGTCCTCTACTTACAAATATTAGATGATAGTATATTGGTAGCATATCGCGATCGATGCCAAAAGTCAAGCATAAGGTTGCGAACAAAAAGCTATAGATCTTCAACAACTATCGATGCTTGCAAGCTTTTGATCTTATAACTTCGCAAATCATACATTCACAAGCTATAGATATAACACAACTACCGATACATAAAAGCTTTAGATCTTGCAACTCGGCGAACCATATGATTGAAAGCTCTAGATCTTGCACAACTATCGATGCTTGCAAGCTTTACATCTTGCAACTTCATGAATCATGCACTCACAAGTAGTAGATCTTGCATGATTACCGATACTTGCAAGATTTGGATCTTGCAACTCGGTGAACAATGTGATCGCAATCTATAGATCTTGAACATGAGCAGATTTTCTAATAAAAAATGACACAAGCAAGCAACGTCACGAAACCCAAAGCCTTTAAAAATGCAAGTGATGTATCTAGCAGCTTCACTATAATAATTATACAACTCATAATTATACAGCTTCACTATAAAAAGACTCAACCAATCAACAAAAATAGGAGGAAGACAACTTAATGAGTGATAACGCAGATGCAAGTTCAGAACGTCACAAACAAGATTATTCAAAACATTACAGGAAAATAGCTTAAAATAAGAGATCTATCTACGTCTAGAAGCTCGCAAATATCTAGAGGAAGACGAACCACCGCAATGGTGATTATGCTCGACCTTTCCATGGGAACGTTCTGCTCTATGCTGGTTATCTTCAGCTGTACGAACCTCGCTGACCATGTGATCGTATTGCCACTTCATGTATAAATAAGCAGGATGACGTATTAGACCTCTTTGCTCCATATGACCAAGATTTTTAGCAAAGTATGCCTTGATTTTTTTTATAGGGTCAAACTCCTTGAGATCCAGTTACATACTCGTCACATTAACAATCTCTTCATATTTCTTTTTCTCAGTAGCCAAATTTTATACATCCTCTTCCAGGCACCGAATATGCGATCGGAAAACATCATACAAATAAATTCTTTTCCCACCAAAGTCCATGGTAAGATATCTACGACCAGTAGCCCAGAAAGATGACAAAGAGTGAGCCTTAAGTCTATCTTTATACTCAACACAAGACTACTCAAGTTGGTGCACATATGTGTCAAGCTGCTCACACACAGCGCAGAGCTGCTCATTTTCACTTAGCAACTGGTTATTTATAGCAAACTATTCATTCAACTTTCTTTTCTGTCTAAGATCAGATGTTGAAAAGTGGTCACAATTCATCTTTCTTTTTCTTCAACCGATCGAGTAAGTCGTCAAGGCGAGTACACTGCGAGGTTTTGTAAGATGTGTCATTCTGACCATCCTACCGAGTCTTTCTATATGTTGAGAGAGGAGAACTATGAGGAGGAAAGAACCCTTGGTTTCCAAAACCAAGAGTATTATGAAGAGTGCTACCAAGAGGTAGGAGATGTTGGTTTTTAAGGGCATGAAACACAAGAATGGTATCCATACCATAATTCTTACAACCCGGAATGGAGTGGTAATCAAGATTGGTGGTATGAGAATGAGCCGGAAAACCAACAATACGAGAAAAATAGTTGGCCATCACCATCTTATACCATACCCAAAAACCAATCCCAACAAGGAAGTTCAAGTTTGACAAGTGAGGAAGTCATGAATACAATAGCAAACTTGAACAACTTTACTAGTGAGGAACCGGACACTCGGCTCTCCTCTAGTGTTGAGGATATTTAGGGGCATGCGAGGAGTATATTGGAAGCGTTGGCCAGAATGGAAACTCGTGATTCTAAAAATACACCATCCCAAGTCGAACACAAGGATTTGGTGAGTGAGGTCCCCTTGGGAAATGAGTTTGGGTTCAATGGGGATGAGGAGTTGGTTGTTGAGGATGAAAAAATGGAGGAAGAGGTGATTGTGCTACATTCACTTTTGTTATGATTTTTTGGTTGTTTAGATTATCTTAGGCTTTGGGATGTGAGAGTGTGAGAGATTCTTATGTCTTGGGGGTTAGGGTAGTCTAGGAATATGATGTTTACGCTTTTATCTTTGCTTGTTCTTATTTACTCGAGAACGAGTAAGGTTTTAGTGTGGGGAGATTTGATGAGACGTCAAATACATGTATTTTCCAAAGCATTTAACATCACTTTTGTCATATGTTTGTTGTAAGATTTATAGATTTACGTAGGTTTACATGATAAGGGGTTTAGATGACTATTTTCGGTTTTTATATCTAAATCATTCATTTTGTAACTTATGTTTAGTCTAATGGATTTTTTTTCCTTAGGAGAATCCATATTCCATTTTTTGAGCTTCAATTTTAGTTGTCTTGTGAGCCCCTTGGAGTGGTTTAGTGAAGGCCACGTGCCAGAACGTGGTAGAAGATAGAAGGGTCGAAGAAGGAAGGCAAAGAAGCGGATGAATTGTCACCCGGAAGTTTAGACAAAGTTCTTAAAATCATACAAGAAGATTCAGCCTACAAGGGTGGCGTCATTGGATTCTTCTTCTTGAGCACTGCAAAATTGACTACATGAACTCCCAAAATAGATAAATGGTTCACCCGTGGGAAGCAAAATAAGAAGCCGCGAATTGTAGCTCGCCTGGGCGGAAATGGCGTCGCCCGGGCGGATGGACCTGAATTGTGGGTTGAGACCTCCGCCGCCTGGGCGAGGCCATTTCCACCCAGGCAATGCCATTTTTGCCCGGGCGATGCCATTTTCGCCTGGGCGATGCCTGTTGCGTTTTGATCTTCTTTTTTACCAACTTGGGCTATAAATAGCCCATTTTCTTCCCCGTTTGCCGAAGCCTGACTTGGGGGCTCCAAAACCCTAGTTTTTCACCATTTTCTTCCTTTTTTTTTCTTCTTTATTTTTAGATCTTTGTTCTATGTTGTGAGTTTTGATTATCTAGCTTACTTTTGTACTTGGGAGGAATTGATTGAAGCTTCCACACCTATGTAGTAAGAACCTCTATTTCACTATTTCTCAAGGCTTTTGTTATTTAGTATTCATTTGTTCTTAATGCTATGTTTTACTTCATTTATACCATGGGTTGTTTGAGAATATGAAGTGTTTGTATGATTGAAGTGTTAGTGTGTTAGGAGACTGGCCAATATCTTAGCTCATTTGACATGAAAATCCAATAAGATGGACTTAGAACTTCTAGTGTATAATGTGTTGTAATTCTTGCTAGATAAGTATGTTAATGTGGATTGTTCTCATATTTATCCTATAGATGCAATGAAAGTTTGAACCTTGATTGTGGTTTGTTCTAGGTTTAGCCTAATGAATGCTATGTATGGTTAAATGACTATGTCTTTGGTAGAAGACTTGTTGTTATCAAATATGTGGTTCTTTGTGTATAATGCCATTGATGGAATACCTTTATGGTGTGGTTTTCCTAAAGTGATTATCAATGAGGTTTGCAAATGGTCGTTTTTTATCTTTGCAAATTACTATTAAGAAGGAATGAATGTTGATCTTTGAATGGGAAGTATTAGCATTCCCCATAGGTAACAAATGTGATAGAATGATTCAATGGTTCAATGATCTATAGTAGGTTTGGAAGAGAATATCAATTTCCCCCAAGGCTTTGGCTTTTGTAGTTTTAAACCCCCTTTCTTAGTTTGTTTGATGATTAGCATAGTTACTTGACTTTGCTAGTTATCTTGTCAATTAATTTCATAACTTAGGACCACAACTAACCAAAACCCCCCCTTTTTTACTTGATTTTTTATATATCTATATATATATATATATATCTACATCTAGCATAATAGCAACCTTATGTGTTTCAATGCTTAAGAAAATTCCTCTTCTTCTTGGACGATCCCGACTTGCCATTATCTACTTAGTTGTGGATAGGAAGCATTTAGAGCTTATAAATTTAACTTTGCGTGTTATGATGACGACCTCCAAGGTTCACATCATCATTAAGATTAGAAGTATGCTCAGGAATGAGAGTCTCGGAACTGGAGGAACTAAAGGAAAGGTCCTCAAAGTAGTCAATCTCGTACTTCTTCAGCTCGGCTGCAGAAGGAAGAGTAGGAAGACCAGCAAGATGTGATAGCAGCGCAAAAGGATGACCGCCGTTAGAAATGCTCTTAAGGAAACCCTCGTTAAAACTTTCTGTCTGCTATGCTAAAACCTTTTCGGCCCTAGCCAACCTAGGTAGCTTATCAACCTTCGTAGTAGGATTTGGCTTCTGCAACTCGACCAAGGCCTTGCAATAACCAACGTAACAAGCATTAGTCAAGACCTCCTCGAACGAAGCATAAAAATATATTTTTTCACAAGGCGGTCAATAAGAACCTAAAGGTATCTGGGTGAAGCAGGGACGTTCATCTGTATCTCTTCCAACTGGAAGTGCATTTTCTCCATCTATTTATCAATGGAAAAAGCTTGGTCTTCAGCTACATGCACTCACCCCTCAACATCTTTAGCAGTAGTCTTCATAACAGCACACTCCGCCTTGCTCGTCTGCAGCTCCTCCAGCATCGCACCATCCCCTTTAGTAAAACCAACAACCCACTCGCTGACAAGTAGTAGGCTCTCACCAACCATGGTTTCGAAGCAAGCCAAAAAATAAGAGCATTTATACAATAAGGAAACACATTTAAAGAAAGATAACATTTCAAGGGAACGAGAACATACTACAACCATTGTTTCAGAAAGGGAAAATTTAGAAAGCGTAGCAGGAATGGTCCTTTCAACATTTAAATTGCGGCTTAGCATATAAGGGTGTGTGGGAGGATGGTTAGCATTATCTTTCTTATTAACAGGCTCCAATGCTCTGGAGGTACTGTCGGTTTGTTCCTTACACATCCTCTGGTGAGTTGTTTCATTGGAAGTCCAACCACCACCTCCCTTAGTTTCTTGTATAATCAACCCAGAGGTTATGGGCTCGAGGAAAGCTCCAGTAGCCACCTCTTGAAGGATTACAACCTCAGAACTGTTAGTAACCTCAATAGCTAGGATCTCCATATCATCATTCTCATCTACAGAAATGAAGTTCCTCTCAGCAGAGCGTTGACTTAGATCCATATCTGCAACTTAACACACTAGGAGAGTCAGGAAAACATGCAAACATAGAAGAAAAATAAAAACAAACACAAACAAAACCAAGCTGAACATGGCAGAAACAACCAAATAAATGACAAGTAAAACACCTTTGCTTATAGAACTAGCAGGGAAAAGTGAGATGGAATGCTGGCTAAGTGAAGCTACAACCTCAGACTCAGCATTCAGACAAACCCCAGCCTTAGGCATTTTAGATTTAGGAATTTCATAGTTTCGAGTCAAGAAAGCTGGCCTACTATCATTACCAAGTTTTATATAGAATTTCTTTTGCGCCACACTCCACAATTATTTGGGTACCCGCTAACAAACTCAATAGTGGAGAGCACATGATACATGGTGAACTCATTAGAGCAGTTTTTTACTTTGCAAAAATGGTAAAGGTTGCAGAACAAGTCAATGGAAAAGGGAATGCCAACCACTTCGGATCCATGATAGAAGAAACGAAAAATTGACACATAGGGTGCATCTTACATAAAGCAACTTACTGTGAGAAAGCAGATCCAACACATGTTGGGGTAAGGGAAAGGAAATCCCAAACTTAAGGTAATCTAAATTACAGGAAATGTAACCAGATGGAGGAGTGCGAACACTCTCAGAGGTCGTAGGTGCCTTAAGGTCGTACGAACGTAAAAAAAGGAAGCTAGTTTTTAGATCCTCAACATAAGAATCAGTGATCCAGATGAAAGCGGAGTCAATTATAACAACAAAGGCCAAAATGGACAATTCCAGCCAGTATACAGAGCATAAACAGAGCGTCAAAGAAGAAAATAATAGATCACCTCAACTACATGGGAAACAAGTTACACTACAAAAATAAAGATCTACAGGTTGAGTCCTATACAAATCGACTAGGAGTGAACAAAGATAGAAACATGGAAAACTTACTAGTTTAGAATGCAAGACAAGAAAATTTTGGAGCAATAAAGAAGATGATAGAAGATGAAACAGTCTGAATCTATGTGAGGTTTTAATTAAAGAAAATAAAGAGCCAAGAAACAAAAAAGGGGAATAATATGCAATCATCATGGCCTTACAAAAAGTAACTTCTCTTTTGGGGAACTCGAGAAGGCGGTAGCAGTAATACACTGAATAGGGACAACCTTCAAAGCACAAGATTCAAGGTAGTTATAAAAAAAGGAAACTGAACCAACTGAGGAGTGAATTACGGAGTGAACATCAAATATAAATGAGCAAATCTCGGCTGCAAGATTGTAACAGCTAATCACCTGTGTGTCACAAAATCATTCAAAAGCTTGAAGTTTAATGAATGCGTGATTTATTGAAATTAGAATACACAACACTTCGCAAAAGTAATTCACATCACAGCAGAAGCTAACGTACTATTACACATGGCTTCGGGGCAAAATAATAAGTTCAAAAAATAGTTCATGAACGGTTATAGCTTCTTTTAGTATAGATATCATGGTTTCGGGGAACAGGGGGCTTATGATGTATATAGGCCCAACCCAATTTCATTCTCATAACAAGGCAAAACCTTTTCGGCCCAAGGTGCTTATTAGCTATGTGTGAGACTTCTAATCATTACAGAGAATGTGGGCCAAGAAACATGGAACAAACAGCGAACATGAAAGTCATGAACAAAGAATGTGGTGATTGTGGTATAACCCACGATCCCTGCTCCTAAAAACAAGGAACCATAACTATTTCATCCTATAAATACAGCAAGCTCAGGAGGAGCTAAGGTAAGCATAACTAACGTGAGAAATTCCAATTCTTAGAAGAGAAGGCTGACTTGATCATCGGAGCTTTTCTCCCAAAATCACTTCCAGGATTTTTTCTGAAGGTGAAGAAGTTCAAGGAGTGAACAACAAGTGGTTTCCCTGAAAGGACCACCACATCACTAATATGTGGAATTCAATGAAATATGTTGATTCCATATCTAGGGAGTAGTTTCTATAGCTTGGAGATAAATTTGTATTCATGTGTTGATTATGTTTTTGTGAGATTCATTAAATCTTCCTAATTTTATGTGCTTATGATATTATGATGTCTCGTTCTTGAATGTTATAATTGCACGAATGATACACTCCATTAGCATACACTCTAGTCTACATTCATATTGGTGCAAATATTGATACCCCCCGGGGAAGAGAACCCTGGATGTGATATGGGTAGCGGGGTTCGGGTTCACATGGGTGTGTACGTAGGTATTTTCCAAGTTTTACCGTTACGATGATAGCACATCAGGCTTAGCTGACAAGTTGGTCTGAAGGGTTACACATAGAGATAGAAAATAGTAGCAAGATATGGTTGTAAGAGGTCCTGGTGTCATCGATAAGGTTCTTAACTCCCTTTGCCTCATTTATAGGCCTAGGGAGTAAAGCATCTGTGGTGTAGTTCTCGAGACATAATCTTGTAGGGGAGAAATGGATCTGTGTAACTGTCGGACAGTTGTTGCACTCACCTAACTACTAAGGCGGTGCAGATAGAAGATTGCAAGAGCACCCTACGTGACAGGTATATGGAAGTGCTAACCATCAACCAAAACACATGTTATGAGCACTTGATTAGGTTGTTGATGTCTTACATGTGATTGAATCAAGGATTAGAACATTTAATCAACCATGTTACGCAAATATTCCCCTAGTGTCTGTTTATATAGCTTACTTGTGTTTTACCTTCATCTACATTGTTAGTTGAAAAGCCTAACCCCCCTTTACTATACTATCTATTCCTAGCAACATGGCGGATTGACAACCCGTTCATGGTTATTTTTAATTGACTATTACGCCCTAGCATCTTTGTGTACGTACTCGAGCTTGCCACTAACTACCTCATAGGTAGCTTAGTAGTGAGTTGGGTACAGAACAATGAATCTTTATCTTTGGCCCTCTCATAAGCCCTCCGCTTAGGTTAATTTAGCTACAACTTGATGACCCCGTGTGGAGGCAGGTCAGTAACATTTTGGTCAACTTGACATCATGTGTGCAAATGAAGTGCAATATCACATTGCTCTATCGTACCTAATAAATCAACGATAGTAAACCAATATAGCCAACACTTGAAATGTACCATCTGAAGGTCTCATTCCAAGTTCACAACAGCCAGCCTCAAATTTCATCAAGTTAAATTGGTAAGACTAAAGCTAGGTACATAATCCGAAACATATAATGCTATCATACAATCTAGAGTACATCCCATCAAATTACAAATTAAACAAAATACATAGAATCCCAGTAAAATCTAAACAAACAATCTTCATCTTGTACAAAAAAACCTAACATCCATGGCAATCAATAGGGTCGTTACATGGGTGGGATTAAATTGTTCGCCGATGAATATTTCCATCGTCTTGAGAATAAGCCTCCAATTCTTCAGTGGAAGACTCGGTATCGCCAATGCTAGACCCTCCTTTATCATCCATGGTTTTTAGCCCATCCTCGTCATCCCCATGCCCCTCATCCCAGGTGCATTGATCACACTGGAAATCATAGACTTTAGCCTTGCCAATTCTTCTATAATCATACGCACGCTGTGGTCCGTGCGCTGCGCCAGGGTCTTGGTCTCTGCCACATCCTTCAGGAGGATGATCCAGGCACAACGTTTAAGACTCGTAGGATAAAAAAAGTTGAATTAAATTTCAAAAATTGAGTAACAAAAATTTGGAATAACCATAAAATTTAAAAACTTGTATACCCATTCGAGGGCAGGAGTAATGGTTAGGGAAGCATCCCCAGCTGTGGAAGCCGATGGATTCACCTTGGGCTTGGTGTGGGAGGTACATCCATATCTCCCTTTGAGATGTTGTGATCAATCCATCGCCCATCTTCTCAATGCCAATGCTTATACCTGAAGTAGTTTGCATTGTAGTACTTAGGCTGGATCTTCAATTTCGATTTGATGCAATCTTCTTCTTCTGCAGAATGGTGGTGATGACGTTGTTTTAGGGGAGTGTCAGACTCTTCAAGGTGAGGGCCACTTGGTGCATCTTCTGGATGATAGTGTACCCGGGGTAGACTACCTTCTTCTCCGAAAGATGGTAGTACAAGACGGTCCCATTGATCGTGCAATCTGTAGGATGTTTAGCTAGGTTCAGTACTTGTACAGTTATATTGAACATCATTCTCTCCTCAAGATCGAGGACATCAAGCTTGATCCACCTTGGTTGGATGAGCCTATTCCCCACTTCAATTTCGATGTACTTCTCCACAATTTGATTAGGTTCAAGCACCCCGGATGGGTCATTCTCGTCGACCCATGGAGGCCAATTGCTCTGGCAGTACAGTTGTAGAAGCTTAACCTCCGACTGATCCTCCCCACCGATTGTGCACCTAATAACCTAATTGATGTACTCCATCGTCATCTCCATGTCTATCCCATTCACTCTTGTGTTATAGAAGTTCATTGATTGCTGAGTATATTTGTTATGGAACTCCTTGACCTCTGTATCATACATCAGTTTATCCAAGCATATCAAACCCTTCATTCCTGACAGCTTGAAGGGTTCTAGGAAAACATTGAGGCTGAGTCACTCCATGTCCTCGAGCTTTATCACCCTAACCTTATTTATCCTACGGCTCCCAAATCCTATCAAAATGCCTTTCTCCCTCCTTATCGATGAAGCATATAGTGTCCCATGTTGGCGATGGAGGGGTGGCCATTGTCTTTGCCTTCTTATTGCACAATGAACCTACTCTCATGGTATTTTCCCATGACCTCGTTGTTGTCTCGTTCATTCGAGCAATCTGTGAAACAAGGGAACGTAGAAAAATTATTGCAACCGTGAAGAAACTAATGAAGGCAATGGGTTTTGGTCAACTTTGCATGCATGTCGCAGCACTTTGGCTAGACCGATGTGCTCCGTGCAAAATCGTAGATTCAATTATATGAATGTGCGATGTTGCACGTCCAATCTACTAAGCCGACATAGTGTGCGACTGGAACACAAATGGTCCTAAAACACCTATAATCTTAACTAACATCCTAGTAACAACATAAAAAGGTAAAATTCCATTAATAAGTAGCAAAAATGTGTGCCATAAAACTTCTCTAAACCCTAGCCCTAGACAAGAACTTGTAAATAAATCCCTAACGAAAATTGATAAACCCAAAACCTAATCACACAACAACATTCAATAGGCCATTCACTGTAAATGTTATAAAATCATGAAATGGGCAACGAAATAAGTCCCTAAAACCCAAAAAAACCATCATCAAATTTGTGGAAAATCCTTACCTTAGTTAGGGTTTCCTGCTCTTCCCCTTTGAAGAGATCTGCCAATTTACTATGTTGAACCCAATTGAATGTCATTTTTGGGACTATATTGATCTGAGAAGGCAGTTTTGTGTTTGGATTTGATGGTTTTCCGACAATTTTTTAGGTGGAAGGTTTTGGTGCGACGTCGTTGGTTGGGATTGAGAAGGGGATGAGTGGTGGGCTGTTTATATACCCATAGTGAAACGTTGCCATTTAAGCACATGTACGACGTCAATGTTCTAATATTCTTGGACACATATATGATTGGGCACAAAAATTATACACTTGGGTCTGGACTAGAGGTAATCGAATCGACATAAGTCGAAGCTGCGAACCAAATTGAAAAATACGATGGACGACCGACACTTGCCAAATATTGCATATAATGATGACTGGGCTGAATTAGAAAAGTGGCCCAAACCAAAAATATCTACAAGTTTGGTCAGTGGTGGATTGAAACCATAAATTCCCGATGTTTCATACATGTTGTCGTTACCGTATATATTCCGATAACACAACGACATCGCAAAATGGATTGTGGGCTGATTAGCCCAAATCAGAAAATCTTAGCCCAAACAATTCAATTACTGAATTATTTAATATGGGATTATTTTTTGGTACATTGTAACGACAAAGATGTCCCAATTTGGGCATGAACGCATCAATGCAACAGGCACAATATATTCACGAACAGTAAATGATGAAACATTGGGTAAATTACACTATGGCTAAAACATCCTTGCATGTTCTCTACGCTTAAAAGCTGTGAACCTAAATGTTACGACAAAGTTAGATATGGATATTATGCGTACTGTCTTACATGGACATGAACCGGGGTAATAGTACGGATTTTTAGACCATTCTATGAATACCCTTACGATTAGCATTATGGGAACAATAATTTCCGCCACATAGAATCACATGAAATTTCATATTCTTGGTTTTTGATGAAATAAAAATGTAATAAAATTTCATCCATCAAATTTTAGAAAGCTCTTACGTGGTCTAGAGTAAATTATAGTGATTACTTAAAAGTATACTAGGGTCAGTCCTAAGAACTTGTGGAAGTCTATGTGGAATAAGACCATTTTCTTTATTACTATTGGTTATTCTAAGTATAACTAGGGATGACAAAGCTTCTTTTTGGGGCGATCCGAATCGAGTTTGGGACAACCAGTGATCTTCTTAATTTTTGCTCTTAGGTCCCTCCAAGAAAGTGGGAGATGTCAAAATGAAAAATTGGATACACCCTTTTCTAATTCACAATTTCACAGCCACGATGTTCCAATTTGGGTATGAACGCGTCAACCGAACAAGCACAAATTATTCACGGACAGTACATGACGAAACTTTGGGGAAATTACACTATCACCCAAACATCCTTGCATGTTCATAATGCTTGAGAGCTATGCACCTTAACACATCGATAAATGTTTAATATGAGATTATGCGTACTGTCTTACAGGGAAGTAAACCAGGGTAGTTTTTTTATTTTTTTTATAATATTCAATTAATACCCTTACAATAAGCATTTGGGATCGATAATTTCCGCCGCATAGAATCACATAAAATTTTATATTAATTTTTTTATGAAATAAAAAAGTAATAAAATTCGGTCCATCAAATTTTATAAAGCGCTAGTGCGTGGTCTAGAGTAAATTATAGATTACTCAAAAGTATACAAGGGTCAGTCGTAAGAACTTGTGGAAGTATGTGTGGAATAAGACCCGTTTATTTATTACTCTCGGTTATTATAAGTTCAACTAGGGATGACAAAACTTCTTTTTTGAGACAATCGGGATTGAGTTTGGGACAAATAGTAATCTTTTTAAATTTTGCACTTAGGTCCCTCCAAGACAGTGAGAGATGTCGAAATTCAAAATTGGAGATAACATTTCTTTAGTCAAATTTTAACGATAATGTTGTTCTGATTTGGGCATAAACAGTCGATGGAAGGGCCCATAATCTTTAAATGGAGTACTTTACGACACTTTTTGGAAATTAACTATGGCCCTTATGTGCAACGTCACAATTGTGTCGCATAGAAAAAAAAAACTTGAACCGAAGATCGACCGACGATGGTCAATCTGAAATTTCTAGCAAGAACCAAAAATTTCAACCAAAATTTTGAAACAAAAATTCCCCCAACCCTATTTCAAGTCAATAGCATTTAGCACTAACACCCATTTCCCATTACCAGCACAAATCCTACAAACCCAACTCTACACCATCCTATCCATTGACACCATTACAACAATGAAAGGGCTCAATCAACTTGCTACTCTCAAACATCAACAACTATCCAAGGATGGAGCATCTCCAACTTCAAATTAATTGAGGAAGTTTTCCATCCTTTCCATGTTCATTTAGAAATTTTGTTTCCATGCCTTCTATATATTGTTTTCCTCATTCATCAAAGATTGAATATTTTCATGAAGTATGATTATTGTGTTACATGTTATATACCGTATGTTGTTTTTAGTTCCAATATAATGCAATGTTTGTAAAATGTGAGGAAAAAGGGCTTACATTCATATGAACACAATATGAATGTGTGACATCGGTCACAGTTAATCGCTCCATATGATATGGTACCAACATGGACTGACGTCGCATAAGTCTAGGAAGTGTTCAAATATCTATGAATATCCGAAGTCGTTCATTACTCTGTCATTGCGACATCAATTTCTTATGTGTGCAACGTTACTTTTAATCAGATCAAATACTATTTCCATATTGAGATTAATGTAATCTACGTATGACTATATTATGTGTCTTTATGGGTACTGCCCAATTGTAACATGAATTTTGTTTCCTGAGTATTGGTTGTAATAGGATCAAAGAGAGTTATCGATGGATTTTCAGCATGTAGATGGATGGACTTGTCATTTCACTAGTCGCCTGATAGTCTTAATGTCGTACAACATAGAAAATGGAGGTTCAATACGATTAATGTTTCAATTTTATATTAACTTATGTATTTTAATATATTGTAACATGCGTTTGTAATATATGTTATAGTTTTGTTGATTTTAACATGTCAATCATTCCCACATTAGTTATCAACAATAGATTGTTGTATGATGTTTAAATATTTCACAATTTATCACATTTTAAACAACACTTAACGGATATCGAAGACCGATTGTTTGTGTCATCAAAGATTTAATATTATAATATTATACGAGAAGCGAGGTCTAACCGATTAAACCCCGATGTTGCACAAACTGGTACCTGAACAACAACTTATTTATGTCATATAAATCGGCGTCATTTTTTTGCGACTCTGCCCATTCAAAATGATGTCGTATTTGTTAGTGTTCTACATCAGCTGGCACACGACGTAGGTTCCCCAAAGCGTGCGATCTTGCTTACAATTGCCTGAGACTTCACTCTTGTTTAGACTGACATCGTCTTAGGCGACATCACAATAATTCCTCTCCCATCATCTGCCTTCTTGCTATGGCCGACATCACATGCTTTTAGATGCCAACGTCAATCATAAAGATGTTGTAGCTAAGGTCTCATATTGTCCACCTTCTTGCATTGACCGTCGTTGATCTCAAAACATGTCGACGTCGGTCCAAAATTGAGGTAAAAAATGTATATATTACTACAACTATATTTATCTCACTTTTTTCTAGACTAAAAACTAGGGTGAAAAATCCTGTAGAACTGAGGTAAAAGGCTCTATTTCTTGTAGTGTTGGGTTTTTTTAGTTATAGTTTTATTAATAGTAATTGTATATTTATGAGTTTATGAATTTGCACCTATTCCTCCCAACTCCATTTTTTCATGAATTTTCACAACCATGTGTGGCACTGAATATGCCCACTAATTCTAGGTCAACATTGGTCTCTGGTGTCAATATTATGAGTTTTTGAGCCAATGTCGGTCAAGGGTTATATTATCACTTTTAAAAAACTAGAGGTTAGATATACACTTATAAAGAATTGGGGGTAATCAAAGCAATTTAAATAATTGTTTAATTTATAGTTTGTTTTAATAAAAGATGAAAAAAATTATTTAAATTCACATCCCACATTTGGAAATCATATAGGTGTTTTCTTCTACATACATAACAAAATTTGGAAAAAATTATTTAAATTCACATCCCACATTTGGAAATCATATAGGTATTTTCTTCTACATACATAACAAAATTTGGATAGTTATTGATTGTCCTCAAATAGTTTCCATCCAGACTAATTTTCATTTTTTTCCATACTTGTCGTATGTTTGTGCCTTTGGGATTGTCAAATTATTTCCAACACCATGACATATGAGTGGGTAGTTAACTCATTCAAGAATCCTCATGTTTACATATAGTATTCATTACCATTTTTTAATTATAGTTTTTACTAATCATAATTGTATATTTATGAGTTGATGAATTTGCACCTAATCCTCCCACCTCCATTTTTTCTTGAATTTCACAACCGTGCGTGGCACTGAATTTTCCCACGAAATCTTAGCCAACATTTCTCTCCAGTGTGAGGGTTATGAGTTTATTAGTCAATGTCGGTCAAGGGTTATATTACACTTTGACAAAACTGGAGGTTCGATATACACAAATAAAAAATTGAGGGTAATCAAACCATTTTTACCTTTTAATAAAAAAATAATGTATATTTAGCTTTCAAAAAATAAATAAAAAACTTTTCCCATTCACATCCCACATTTCAAAATCACATAGGTGTTTTCTTCTAACTACATAATGAAATTTGGATATTTGTTGATTGTCCTCAAATGTTTTCCTTCCCCACTAATTTTTTTTCCATACTTGTCGCAAGTTTGAGCTTTAAGAATTGTCAAATGATATCGAAAATCATAACATATAAGTGGGGAATTAACTCATCCAAGAATCCTCATGTTTGCATAATGTATTTCTTAAAATTTTTCAATATAAAATTATATGATAGTTTCCATACCATATTTTGTATCATTTTGGTGATCTTCAGCTATTGTTTTTACTAATAGCAATTGTATAATTATGAGTTTATGAATTTACACCTAATGCTCCCAGCTTTGGTTTTTCTTGAACTTTCACAACCGTGCGTGGAACAGAATTTGCCCACTAATTCTAGGTCAACATTTCTCTCTGTGTCAAGGTTATAAGATTATAAGTCATTGTCGATCAAGGATTATATTTACACTTTTACATAACTAGAGGTTATATATACAGTATTCAAATAATAGAGGGTAATCAAAGAATTTTTCGCTTTCAGTAATAATAATTCTTTAATTTATAGTTAGTTTTCATAAAAGATGAAAAAAATCGTTCCTATTTACATCCCACATTTGGAAATCACATAGGTGTTTTCTTCTAACTACATGAAGAAATTTGGGTAGTTATTGATTATCCTCAAATAATTTCCTTTCCCACTAATTTTCATTATTTTTATACTTGTAGTATGTTTGGGCTTTAATGATTGTCAAATTATTTCAAAAACCATAACTTATGAGAGGGTAGTTAACTCATCCAAGAATCCTCATGTTTACATATTGAGTTTCTTAATATTTTTCAATATAAAATTATATGATAGTTTCCATACCATATTTTGTATCACTTTTGTGTTATTCGGCTATCGTTTTCACTAAAAGTAATTGTATATTTATGAGTTTATGAATTTGCACCTAATGCTCCCAGCTTTGGTTTTTCTTGAACTTTCACAACCGTGCGTGGAACAGAATTTGCCCACTAATTCTAGGTCAACATTTCTCTCTGTGTCAAGGTTATAAGATTATAAGTCATTGTCGATCAAGGATTATATTTACACTTTTACATAACTAGAGGTTATATATACAGTATTCAAATAATAGAGGGTAATCAAAGAATTTTTTGCTTTCAGTAATAATAATTCTTTAATTTATAGTTAGTTTTCATAAAAGATGAAAAAAATCGTTCCTATTTACATCCCACATTTGGAAATCACATAGGTGTTTTCTTCTAACTACATGAAGAAATTTGGGTAGTTATTGATTATCCTCAAATAATTTCCTTTCCCACTAATTTTCATTATTTTTATACTTGTAGTATGTTTGGGCTTTAATGATTGTCAAATTATTTCAAAAACCATAACTTATGAGAGGGTAGTTAACTCATCCAAGAATCCTCATGTTTACATATTGAGTTTCTTAATATTTTTCAATATAAAATTATATGATAGTTTCCATACCATATTTTGTATCACTTTTGTGTTATTCGGCTATCGTTTTCACTAAAAGTAATTGTATATTTATGAGTTTATGAATTTGCACCTAATGCTCCCAGCTTTGGTTTTTCTTGAACTCTCACAACTGTGTGTGGAACCGAATTTTCCAACTAATTCTAGGTCAACATTTCTCTCCTTTGTCAAGGTTATAAGATTATGAGTAAATGTTGGTCAAGGGTTATATTTACACTTTTACATAACTGGAGGTTATATATGCATTTATCAAAGAATTGAGGGTAATCAAAGAATTTTTCGCTTTCACTAATAATAATTGTTAAATTTATAGTTAGTTTTCATAAAAGATGAAAAAAATCGTTCCTATTTACATCCCACATTTGGAAATCACATAGGTGTTTTCTTCTAACTACATGATGAAATTTAGGTAGTTATTGATTATCCTCAAATAATTTCCTTCCCCACTAATTTTCATTATTTTTATACTTGTAGTATGTTTGTGCTTTAATGATTGTCAAATTATTTTAAAAGCCATAACCTATGAGAGGGTAGTTAACTCATCCAAGAATCCCCGTGTTTACATATTGTGTTTCTTAATATTTTTCAATATAAAATTATATGATAGTTTCCATACCATATTTTGTATCATTTTTGTGTTATTCGGCTATCGTTTTCACTAAAAGTAATTGTATATTTATGAGTTTATGAATTTGCACCTAATGCTCCCAGCTTTGGTTTTTCTTGAACTTTCACAACTGTGTGTGGAACCGAATTTTCTAACTAATTCTAGGTCAACATTTTTCTCCTTTGTCAAGGCTATAAGATTATGAGTCAATGTTGGTCAAGGGTTATATATACACTTTTACATAACTGGAGGTTATATATGCATTTATCAAAGAATTGCGGGTAATCAAAGAATTTTTCGCTTTCACTAATAATAATTGTTAAATTTATAGTTAGTTTTCATAAAAGATGAAAAAAATCATTCCTATTTACATCCCACATTTGGAAATCACATAGGTGTTTTCTTCTAACTATATAACGAAATTTGGGTAGTTATTGATTATCCTCAAATAATTTCTTTCCCCCCTAATTTTCATTATTTTTATACTTGTTGTATGTTTGTGCTTTAATGATTGTCAAATTATTTCAAAAATCATAACTTATGAGAGGGTAGTTAACTCATCCAAGAATCCTCATGTTTACATGTTTCTTAATATTTTTCAAATAAAATTATATGATAGTTTTTTTCCACACCCTATTTTGTATCATTTTGATGTTTTTCAGCCATAGATGTTAATAATAGTAATTGTATATTTCTGAGTTTATTAATTTGCACCTAATGCTCCCAACTCCATTTTTTCTTGAATTTTCACAACCGTGTGTGTAACTGAATGTCCCCACTAATTCTAGGTCAAAATTTCTCTCTGGTGTCAAGGTTAACAGTATCAGTCAATGTTGATCAAGAGTTATATTAGCACTTTCACAAAACTTGAGGTTAGAGATACTTTATTAAAAATTGAGTGTAATCAAAGCATTTTTTCACTATTAATCATAATAATTGTTTTAATTTGTAGTTAGTTTTCATAAAAGATGAAAAAAAATCATTCCAATTCACATTCCACAATTGAAAATCACATAGGTGTTTTCTTCTTACTTCATATTGAATTTGGATAGTTATTAATTGTCCTCAAATAGTTTCATTCCCCACAGTTTTTTTCATAATTGTTGTATGTTTGTGCTTTAAGGATTGTCAATTTTTTAAAAAAAATCATGACATATGAGCGGGTAGTTAACTAATTCAAGAATCCTCATGTTTACAAATTTTATTTCTTAGTATTTTTTAATATACAATTATATGATAGTTTCCATACCCTATTTTATATCATTTTATTGTTTTTCAATTATAGTTTTTACTACTTGTAATGATATATTTTTGAGTTTATAAATTTGCACCGAATGCTCCCAGCTCCATTTTTTCTTGAATTTTTACAACCGTGCATGGCACTTAATTTACCCACTAATTCTACATCAACATTTCCCTCTGACTTCAAGGTTATCAGTTTATGAGTCAATGTCAGCCGAGGGTCATATTAGCAGTTTTACAAAATTGGAGGTTAGATATACACTTATCAAAGAATTGAGGGTAATAATGCATTTTTTCAATTTACTAATAATAATTGTTTAATTTATAGTTAGTTTACCAAAAAAATGAAAAAATAAGTTCCAATTCACATCCCACATTTTGAAATGACGTGGGTATTTTCTTCTAACCACATAATGAAATTTAGATAGTTATTGATGGTCCTCAAATAGTTTCCTTCCCCACTAATTTTCATTTTTTTCATACTTGTAGTATGTTTGTGCTTTAAGGATTGTCAAATTATTTCAAAAACCATAACATATGAGCGGGTAGTTAACTCATCCAAGAATCCTCATATTTACATATTGTATTTCTTAATATTTTTCAATTTAATATTTTATGATAGTTTCTATGTCCTATTTTGTATCATTTTGGTGTTTTTCAGTTATAGTTTTTACCAGTAGTATTTGTATATTTATGAGTTTATTAGTTTGAACCTAGTACTCCCAGATTCGTTTTTTCCTTGAATTTTAAAAATCGTGTGTGGCACTGAATTTCCCCAATAATTCTAACTCATCATTTCTCTCCAGCATCAAAGGTAAGAGTTTATGAGTCAATGTTGGTCAAGGGTTATACTTGCAATTTTACAAAATTTGAGGTTAGATATACACTTATCAAAGAATTGAGGGTAATCAAACAACATTTCCCGTTTCTAATAATAATTGTTTAATTTATAGTTAGTTTTCATTAAAGATGAAAAAAATCATTCCAATTCACATTCCGCATTTGGAAATCACATTGGTGTTTTCTTCTAACTACATAATGAAATTTGGGTGGTTATTGATTGTCCTCAAATAGTTTCCTTCCCCACTAATTTTCTTTTTTTTATTTATTTGTTGTATATTTATGCTTTAATGATTGTCAAATTATTATTTTTAAAAAAAACCATGACATATGAGCGGGTAGTTAACTCATCCAAGGAATCCCCATGTTCACACATTGTACTTCTTAATATTTTCAATATAAAATTATATGATAGTAATTGTTTCCATACCCTATTTTGTAATATGAGTAGGTCTCTGGACAGAAGGCCTATCCATAAGTTTATGGATAGGCCAGAGACATGTTTGCAAATAGTGAAAACTTAATAAAAACATGGTGTCTGTTTGTAAATAATGCAAACTTAACAAAATCACGCAAAACAAATAGGTTCAGTTATAATTTCATACACAAACACACACTTCCTTTTTCCTTCCCCCGACTCCGATTCCTCTAACCCATTGTTTTCCCTGACGCCGAGCAAATCTTCCTCACCAATCGATGCGTTTCGAATTCCTCTCAACTAGTCCGTCCACAGCGTCTTTCCAATGTGCTCCGATGACAACAACCGGCGCATTTCTGATGAAATTCAGGAACAAAGTTGCAAATTAGATCTACCGCTACATCATATTGAAGCAGATGAAATTTCAACTGCTTTGATCGTAAAACTAATGCAGTTGAATCAGAATCTGCTGGAGAAAACACTATCGTAGCCACCGAGATTCAACTTCAAACAAATGAAATTCTGTTGCAAGAAGCGGAAATACTACTTAATTCCAATGAAGGTATGATTTTCTCTCATCGGACTAAAATTATAGTGTTGAATTGCAATCGATATGAATAGTTGTTTTTGAAACTTTTGTACACTGAAATTCGACTTCTATGAACATGTATGAACATGTGGAAATATTAGCACTATAAACTACATGTTGCACAGAATTTTTGTATACATCATGTATATGTTACAATAAAACATGCATTAGATTAAAATGAACAAAACACGGAGAATGAATTTGTCAATTTCAACTTTTGACAAACTTGTGCATTTTTTAGATTATAATATGTACAAAATACACTACACTTTACAATGTTACACTACAAGTAGTATTTGTTATGCTTATCAGCACAGAGCTTCTATAATTTTCTAATTTTAATTAACTTCCTGAATTTGCACGAGTTACATTAGAACATGCATATCTTACATTAGAAATTGTATTCATTATTGTTGCAGGTACAGATTTTTCAAATTACAATGAAATTGATGCCACCAAAAATCTTACCAGCGTAAAAGCAAAGAATTAGAAGCAATACATGCTCTATATAAGAAGCATGCAAATGGTATTGGTTTCAGCTACAGGGAAGACTGTCAACGTCTAAACATCAAAAGGTAGATTCGCGAAAAGTACTACAACTGCTCTTCTGGAGGCCAACCAAAATGATTAAAAACCAGCATTATCATCCATGTTCCTAGTGTGGATAACGAAAATAATTCTAAAAAGAAGAAGAAGAGGAACAGAAAGGACCTGATTGCAAAATAGGATGCCTAGCTTAAACTAGAGTGAAGCTTAAGAAGGATTATTGCATCGTGGCTCACCACATCACTGAACACAATCATGAGTTAACAAGACTAGCCTAGCAGTATCTCAGTAGGAGTGAACGAAGGATTACAGAAGACAAAGGAAAGGCCATTACAACAATGGAACAAGCAAGTTTAAAACCTAATGTAGGATATAAATACATGTTTTTTTAAGCTGGTGAAGAAGAAAATATAGGGCATACAATGAAAGGCCGCCTCAAATTTTTTAGTCAACTTCGAATGAAAGAAATAGAAAGTGGAGATGCTCAGAAACTTGTTGATACACTCACGGAAATCAATGACAAGGACAAATATTTCTTCTTCAAAGTCAAGTTCGACGAGGAAACAAAACTATCAGCAGTGTTTTGGAGAGACTCAATGATGCTGGAGGACTACAAACTCTCTGAAGATCTCACCATATTTGACACTACATATGTATAACTTGATTTGTGAGCCAATAGTTGGAATCAACCATTATTGGAACATAACAATGTTTGCTTGTGCTTTTATTGCAAATGAGTTGGATGATACTTTGTGTGGCTAGTCAATACTTTCAAGAAATCAGTGGAATGGAGGGAACATGTCACAATATTTACAGATCAATATCTTGCAATGGCCACAGCAATAAATGAGGTATGTTATGAAAATTGGTTACTCACAGTTTTGAGCACTGAATATGCTCTGTTAGAAACTGTAAATGTTACCTTATAGTATGTATTACATAGCTTATAAGTGTCACTTGTTACTTTAAAAAATAGGTTTCCTGAAAATGTGCAACTTCAGAAATTTTATTACTTACAGATATGAGACTGAGTAAGGAATGTTAGCTTCTAGACATGTTAGCTTACAGTATGTATAACTTTTGTTATATGACAAATTAGTTACATGTAAAGTCATATACTAACCAGCTTCCATTTCTTGGTGCAAATTTTAGGCCTTCTAAAACACAAAACAAAGGTTGTTCTTATGGCACATAAAATAGAATGCAATACAACATTATGGGAGATTAAAGAAAGATGAATAATTTAAAGTAATTTAGACTATTGTATGAAAAGTTGTGGTGATTTAGCAGAATTTGAAGAAAAATGGACCTCAATGATTGCCACTTACAAGCTGGAAAGTAGCACCTAGTTTCAACACCTATACAGTATCCGTGAAAATTGAGCACGGCTTTCAATAAGGACATTTTCTCAGCGGGTACTTTATTATCACAGTGAAGTGAAAGCCCCAACCACAGCCTATGCTTCAGTGCAAATAAAACAACTACACTCACTCACTTTTATGAGCTCTTTAACCAAACAATAAAAAAGTGGAGGAGAGATGAAGAAGAAAAGGAAAATGTATGTACAAAAGAAAAGCCAAAATGTTAAAACAAAGCAGGTATGTTTATCTTAAGAATATGTATTAATTATCCTAGAACCCAAACATGCTAACTTAGTGTGCATTTGTTTCCCAACTACTGGGCTTGTACAGGTTTGGTTAAACATGATGCTTATGTTTACACACTTGCATTGTACAAAGGATTCAAAAAGGAATTATCTCTAGCAATGGCAACTAAGGTCATGGAAGTGATCTCAGAACCACCGTCAAAAAATATGAAATCATCCTAGAGCATGTTAAATCTAAATACGAGACAATCAAGTACAAAAATGAAGATGTGCTACTTGAAGTACAACGAAAATGAAAATGCTTTGAGGTGTTAAGTATGTTGTGCTTTCACATTCTTAGAGTATTGCACCTCCACTCTATCACAGATATACCAGAGAAGTACATCCTCAAAAGATATACAAAAAAGGCCAAAACAGAAGTATGGGACAAGGTTCTTGGCAAATGAAAACAATTATTAGAAAATATCAATGGTGCAGTTTCATGGAGGAATCATATGTCCAGGATATTTTACAATCTAGTTCTAAAAATTGAAGGAAAATCATAAGCTAGAAGCACTCTTGAAGAGATGTTTGATACGTGCTCAACAAGAATATAAAATTTGTTGGCATCAAAGACCAATGTCGTTGAACAATCAACCACAAGTAGCCAATGCAACTCAACCATAACAAAGGTACCTAAGGTACTTGATCCAGCCCAAGTGAAGACAAAAGAAAGAGGAAAACGGTGCATTAAGGCATGGAAAAAAAAAGCAAGAAAACTACTGAATTTGGCATAAAAACACCAGATGTAAAGACATTGTAAAAAGTATCATTGTTTAAGATACATGTTGCATTTATTTACCTATGTATTGTATTTGATTTTCATCAACTTAAAAGATTTTTATACATTGAATTACATACTATATTTTTTAGCTTAAAACTATAAATTATCAAACTATAACTTCCATTTGTTTTCTTTGGCCAAGTACCAACCTTTGTTTCACAAAATTTAGTGAAATGGGGTATAATTACTTAGCTTACAACTGTACTTTATTAACCTTTGAATTGCATTTTTTCCTATAAGCTCAGAAAATCAACACAATAAGCCACATAACATAACTAAAATGTAACTTGGCATTAATTAGCATACAAATGTTACTTCTTAACATTCAACATGCACTTGTTTCCCAAAAAGCGACTTGCATTATATTTCACATAATTTTAGTGATATGAAAACCACTAAATACATGTAGAATTACTTAGCTTACAACTGTAATTTATTAACCTATCAATTGCATTTTTTTCCTATAAGCTCAACAAATCAACACAATGAACCACATGAAATAATTGAAAATGCAACTTGGTATTAATAAGCATACAAATAGTATTTCTTAACATTCAACACGCATTTTTTTCATACAACATTCAACCTTAAAAAAAATCCTAAAATAGCATCTCATAGTTTCTTAACATATCACCCACAAACTAATCAGCCACAAAATAAGCTGATTACAAATCATCCAAAACAATTCAAAGATGCTAAAGCTAGAGAACATCAAGTACTTCAATCCCAAGGGAGAATGAAGGAATCAAAGAAGGAGTTTTACTTATGTATTCTTCAACAATCCTATCAACCCACTCATGTGTCCTTGGGTCCTCCATAACTTCCTGTGTGGTCTTGACATGCTTAGGATCCTCTTTTGCGCCTTCTTGTTGTGGTTGTGGTTGCGGTTGTGGTCGCACAATGGGACTGGCATTTCTCATGATTTTGCATCAAAACTCATGAAATGACCTCCATGTCTCGTTTGAAAATGAGACATGCCCTATTTAGAAGCTAAGAGAAAATAACAAAGGTCAGTCCAACAAAAAATCAAAAGTTGTTTAAAAAACAATATGAACTATAAACTACATTAGTTTAACTAACATCTGCATTAGTTTTAAAACAACATGCACTAATTTTAAATAATTGTAAAAAAAGACAAAAAAAAACTTACATTACTCGAAGTTTTTCAATATTCTCATTGGTCATCACACCATTTGGAATGCAATACGAAATGATTCCAGGCTCCTGGGCAATGCCATCAAATGCAACAGTCAGGGTATGCAGCCCCTCACAACCAAATTCTCATTACTAATTCCCTCAGATTGCTAGCTGCTACTTTTCTCACCCAGCCTCCCATTCTTGGTCAAAAGAAACCCAGCCTCTACAATAACCCCCTTATCATAACCCATCTTCTTTAGATAATGAGCCCTCTGGAACAAAGATTTGTTCGACCAATGCATGTACAAGGGCAATCTAGTAGGGTCAGGCTGACCTCTAAAAGGAAACCTATAAATATATGCCAACAACAATACAAACACACAGCCACTAACACTGGACACGTCTCTTTTACTCGAACCATATTTAAAGCTACCAACACCCTCACACAAACGATCCAACACTAATCAACACCAATCAATACTCTTAATAGTCCCAACATTCTCTAATGCACCAACAAGCATAAAATCATCCAAGTTTCTCGTAGTTGAGGCCAAGAAAGTACACATGACATACATAAAAAATAATCTCTTAAAACTATCACTACCACTACGTAGTTTAACCACCTCCTGAAACAGATTAACATGTGAGATATTTCCATATCTTTTAGAATTTAACTCAGACCTCCATCTATCCCTAATATCCCCATCCCTTGAAACACCCCTTCCATTGTTCTTAACCAAACCAACAAGACACCCCAGAATCCTAAGAATACAAAATATGTCAAACACGTCATCAAGGGTAATAATGTACCAGGAGCTGGTTGTCTCTTGAACATAGCCAACAAGATCAAACCTAAAACAAAAAATTTGAAGTCAACCTAGAACAATATGAAGTCAGCATAGAACAATATGAAATCAGCCTAGGGAACCAAACTTGTCAACCAGCCAAGGAACAATTCCAAATGGGAGAGATGAAATGTCAAAATCAATAAGTCTACCAAAACCTATCTCTTCAACATCAATATTTTGCTCAGGAGTGAGCGCATTATATACAGATTTAAGCTTCGAAGTACAACAGCTAGTGGAGAAGTTTTTAGCAAACCTAAATAAATTAAATATAAAAAGTGTAAGCATATATAGTTTAAAAAATTACTAATAAATCCAGAATACTAATTAATATATGCAAAACATAAGTTTATATCTAACACACAAAGATCAGTCACACAAGATATACTTATGCAATATTTAAACAAACAAATATTGTTTCTAAAATAACATTCAAGACAAAGAATGTTTGGATAAGAACATTTACATAGATGTTTACACAATCTTTTTCTCTGTGGGCAAAAAGGTGATTTCCGGCGATAACCCTAGTTTTCTTCAATTAACGGTCAATTTCCACCAGTAACGGCCATAATAAAGTCAATCCATAGTGTCGCCACCGCCGATGGCAGAGGTACCACCCCCTGTGGGGGTTAAATCCTTCCTCTCTGCCCTCACAGCCCGATCCCCTCCCCTAAACCCCACCCTTCCATATACCCCCAACCTCACGCCGATCAAGGAATACAAAGGTGAGCTTGCCGGCATGTATACCTCGGAGCAGATTGAGCAGTTATCAACTCACTATCAAAACACTCCAATCGGCAAGTTCAACAATGGTCGACCTTCTATGGAGGCACTGGAAACGGCTTTCAAAACTGTTGGATTCCAATCAAGATACCAACTTGGAGCAATAGACTACAAGCATCTGCTAATCAGTTTCCAATCGAAGGAGGACTACCAACGTTGCTGGCTAAAAGGAAACTGGATTCTTGGTGGTCAACAGATGAGGGTTTTCAAGTGGACTTCCAATTTCTCCACATCAACGGAATCTTTTTTTGTTCCGGTGTGGCTCACAATTAAGAATGTCCCAATTTTCTACTACAATCTGGCAGTAATCGAAGATGTCGGTAACCAGCTCGGGAAATACATGAAGATGGATGCTGCTACCCTTGCTCTCACAAGACCATCAGCTATCAAAATCTGTGTTGAGGTAGATGTCAGTTCCCCCCTTCCTACTTATTTAAGACTAGGATGTCCTGAACATAGTGAAAGGTGTGAAATTGATTATGAAAATGTTCCGTTATACTGCAATCACTGTAGAAAGTTGGGCCATTGTGTTTCAAACTGCAAAAATCCTGAACCCAAACAAGACTCAACCTAGGCCTTTACAGGACACTAACAAACCTCCAAATGTAGCACAGTTAGGGGAAAATGGTATGCAACAAAATCATAGGAATATACATCCAGCTGGTAACCTGAGATATCCCCCTTCCCAGTCACAAAATGCCACTAATAATAACCATCAAACCTCATGGAAAGCCACTGGAAGAACTATACAACTTGAGACTCTAGACACTATCAGCCATGAAGTTCCACTACAGATGGAAAAAAACCAAACACGGGAAATGGTATTACAGAACCAAGGGGCTACTTCTTCTTCTTTCCAAAATAATACCAACCCCCTTTGCCCTCCCTCTTCCTCTACTCAAAAAGGACTGCAACCTCCCCCTGTTCAAATTCAGACTCATCCACATATTCAGACCTCATTGCTGAATCACAATGATGATATACAAGATCTTGAACCTGAGTTGGCTCCTTCAGATATAACTATTCAGAGTACTCAGGAATTTCCGAAAAATTTAGTGGAAGGAAAGATACAGGAAGAGTTGGCTCCACCTGAAAACCAAACACAGGGGTATTTACAGAAGGACCAGTTACTGATGATGACTTCTCAACATTTCGCAGAAATAGAAAGACAATTGTGTGATGGCATAGATTTATTTCCACATCCTAAGCTACATTTCAGTCATGATGACCTCACAGGTAAGTCAACAAACCCATTTCAGTCTGAATTAGCTTCTAATGTTTCTTCACCTCCTCAGTCTCCAAAGGAGCAAATCCTGTCTCCGAATCAATTTGAGATTCTGGGAAAAATTATGGATACAGAAGACAAGGAGAGCAGTGAAGTACATATTTCAGAAGAGAACAGGAGCAAACTTCAAACACCTTTGGTATCCTCCATCTCAAAGAAGGCTCAATTAACTCTAGGGAAGGATTTGGAACACAAGCTAAGTAGTGTCTTGTCATCTTCTAGTTCTGAGCCACCAAAACAGGTACTCCCAACTTTTTTCAATCAGGTAAATTTGAGGAACTTAAGATCCTCGACAAAAAGCTCCAAGATAAGTTATAAATGATAGATAAAATAATCATGCAGAAATTCTTGATTTGGAATGTTAGAGGCATGAACCCTGCAATGCTAAGATTAGAGAGACTGTTGAAAATACATCACATTGATTTTCTATGCATTATTGAACCTAAGCATGCTAACATAGAGTGTTCCAATTATATGCATGAACTTCATTTTGATAATTGCATGACATCAAATTCAGGTTAAATCTGGTTAATGTGGAACCACAATGTTAATGTATCTTTAGAAATAGATCATCCACAACACCTATCTGTTCATATTGAATGCTGCACACTTGATAGGAAAATGAAAGCATCTTTTATATATGACCTTCACAGTAGAGCAGAAAGAGATGCATTGTGGACTGACCTTGCACATATTTGTAACACAGAGAGATTGATTGTTGGTGATTTCAATGCAATCTCCTCAGTTAATGAATATAAGGGTCCTAGTACACCAAAGATTGGTAGCATAAATGATTTTTCTGAATTCATCGCACACAATAACCTCCATCAAATCAACACGGTTGGGAATGTTTTCACCAGGACAAATGGCAGAAAAATCCCAACATTCAAAAAACTTGATAGGGGTCTATGTACTTCATCCTAGAGCCAAAACTTTCCAAACAGCTCTGTTCACACCCTGAATAGACACCCATCAGATCACAGCCCCATGTTATTGACCATAGTATCTGATATCCCTTCAGTCCCCAAACCTTTTCGCTTTATGGAAATATGGCTTAATAGACCTGATTTTCACTAGATTCTGGCAGAAAATTGGAGCCTCCCTCTACATGAGGGGGGAATGTTAGGATTCTCCATAAAATTAAGAAGACTAAAGCCAGTCATAAAATAATGGAATAAGAAAAATTTTGGTAATGTTCATGATAACCTCATCAAAGCTGAGGAAAATCTGAAGCAACAAGAGTTAAATTACCAAGCAAATACCACAGAAACTGAACTTATCAATCTTAACCAAAAAAGAACTCTGCTGATCAGAGCTCTTAAAGATGAAGATGGTTTCTGGAAACAAAAGGCTAGACTAAAGTGGCTAAAGGATGGAGATAATAACACTTCTTATTTCCATAAGGTGGTTCAGGAAAAAAGATCAAAAACTTTATTCTGCAAAGATAAAAGATCTTCAAGGTGACTGGAAGAGTTTACCAGCTGACATTGAGGAGGCTGCTATAAACTTCTACAAAAACCTGCTAACTGAACCATATGAACAAGAGGCTGGTCTTTATTTTCCTCACTTCCTCAGCCAAATTCCAAGACGGATCAGTGATGATGATAATATAAAACTGGTTCAACTTGCCTCTATGGAGGAACTTAAAAAAGCAGTTTTTGGTCTCAGTAAGACCAGTGTTGCTGGATCAGATGGGTACTGTGGTGCTTTTTATTATGGAGCCTGGGATATTATATGCCATGATCTTCTTTAGGCCACAAATGAATTCCTCTGCGGAGTACATATCCCCAGAGAAATTTCTAGCACATGGATCACACTTATTCCAAAATCTAACTCTCCATCAAGTTTTTCAGAGTTCAGACCCATCTCTCTCTCAAATTTCACCAATAAGATTTTTTCTAAAATCCTTGCTGACAGAATTGAGCCATTAATGCATAAAATCATCTCTCCTCATCAAACTTCTTTCCTAAAAGGTAGGGATATAGCAGATAATGTGATATACCTACAGGAGATGTTAAAATTTCTGAACAGAAAGTCAAGAGGTCAAAACTGCATTATCAAACTGGATCTTATGAAGGCCTTTGACATGGTTAACTGGGGATTTTTAAACAGCATTCTTTTAAAGTTTGGATTCCATGGTCATTTGGTAAAGAACATTTTAAATAACATTTCGGACGCATGGTTCTCAATACTTATAAATGGCAAACCAAACGGTTTTTTCAAGGCATCCTGAGACATTAAACAAGGAGATCCACTATCTCCATTCCTATTTAACATTGTCTCTGAATCCTTCTCTAGGAGTTTGTCTTTCATTTTTCATACTGGAAATATTGATTATTATGATTTACCAAGGAATGCTATTCCTATATCTCATCTCAGCTATGCGGATGATACAATCATCTTCCTAAAAGCTACCAAGCTCAATCTTTTCAGAATAAAAGCATTCCTAGAGAAATTTGAGCTAACTACTGGTCAAAAAATTAATTACTCAAAAAGTGAATACTTCGTCAGTAACTCTGCCACTGTTCACAGAGATAGAACCATCAAAATTACTCTTGGCATGAAAAAAAGAATGTTTCCTTTCAGGTATCTCGGATGCCCTATGTATGCAGGAAGAATTAAGAAAATCTATTTCCAACCCTTACTGGAAACAGTGGCCTCTAAGCTATTTAACTGGAAAAACAAATGGCTAATCCAAACATGTTTGTACTCTATTCCACAGCATGTATGGGCCACCATAAATCCCCCAAAGAATGTGATTAATGCCTTGGAGAAGCAATTCTCTATTTTTTTCTAGGGGGGAAAGGATGGTAAAAGGAAAAAAGTTTGGAGAACATGGAGGAAGCTATGCTTTCCTACAGATGAAAATGGTCTCGGTCTAAGAGATATTAACTCTATCATCAGATCTTTCTCTATCAAGCTCTGGTGAAATTTCAACAAGGGAAGGCACCCTGGTCCAAGTTCCTCTGGTCTCTACCACTAGCAACAAGAAAATCTAGGAATTGGGGAAGGATATGTAAGATTAACCATCTTGCAGAATCTTTTTCTAAAACCATCATTGGTGTAGGAAGCTGTAATATATGGACTGCTAATTGGTCACATTTTGGTCCCTTAGAGGACCTCCTACCTCAGGATTTTCCATAGGAAATCAAGGAACTGTCTGTCTCTCAATTTGTGGTGAATAAATTTTCCATTCTTACAACACTTGAAACAGTATTGCCTCCATCCATTCTCCACTTGCTGGAAAATCTCACAATAACAACGGAAATGGCTGATAGGATGATTTGGCAACCTTCATGGAGTGGAATATTCACCTTCAAGAGTGCATATAACCTATCAGGGAATCCAGGCAAAGAGTTCGGTCACTCAGCAAAATATGGCACTCCAGAATACCAAAAAAGCTAAGTATTTTCTTCTGGAGACTTCTAAATAGCTTACTTCCTTTTGATAATGTTCTGCAGTTTATGGGTTTTCAACTTGTATCTAAATGTTGCTGCTGTTTACACTCTGACTCCCTGTCACATTTTTTTTAATGACTGTTCTTTCTCATTACATGTGTGGGATGAGATTAATAGATGGCTTTCATTACATGTGCTTCGTTTCAACACATTGTGGAATAGATTGTCCTATTACTGGTCGTCTGCTGGTTTCACTAATACACACTCAGCACTTATTAATCTTCTACCACTACTTGTTTGCTGGCATCTGTGGAAAGCACGAAATAAATTGCTATTTGATGAAATTAAACCAAACTATGTTATTATTCTCTCAGAGATTAGAAAGTCACTGCATGAAATTTCCTTCAATCATCCTCTCCATCTCTGTGGTGAGTTTGACAAAATATGGATATCATCTAATCTGGTGCCTTTTCTGAAAACACGGGAAAAGAGAAAAATAACAAAAGTAATATGGTATCCTCCAGTAAATTTCATCAAAGTTGATATAGATGCCTCCTGGGACTCAAAATCCAATAAATGTGGTATTGGTTTAATTGTTAGGAATGCATGTGGAGACTATTTATTGGCCAAAGCTATTAGACAAAGTGCATTTTCAGCCTTGAATGCAGAACTGTTAGCTATAATGTGTGCTTTAAACCTAATGCATGAAAAGCACTTTTCAGAATTTGAGCTTGAAACTAACTGCCTCAATGCTATATCATGTGTAAACAATCCTTTAACTGCTCCTTGGAACCTATATGTCCTATCTGATGATACTCATAATCTTTTGGGTGCTACAAAACTGGCTCATGTACTTAGAGAAGGTAATATGCCTGCTGACTGTTTAGCAAAGAGAGCCAGAAATGAGAACATAAATTCTATCCTCATGTTTGATGAACTAGATAACAAAACCAGAGGACTAATTGCTTTGGACAAAAGGGGTGTACCCTCTATCAGAATTTCTAATGATGTTTATGATTAAAAACTACACAATGATTCTGCTATGTTGTCTTCACAGGTCAGCTATCTTTGCATGGAGTTTTTCCAGGTGGCTGTGGACAAGGAAGGCCACCTCTCAAAACAGTGAGCAGCAAGGATCTCAACTAGCAGCTAATACTTCCTCCAAACCTCACCAGCATGTCACCCTGAACTTTGCTTCCTGGAATCTCATTAGTGTTCTGGGACTTAGATTTACAAACCACTCGGCTGACATACCATTGACAAACAGGGGTTTCGACTTTTCGATTCGCCGATCTGTTCGTGGTATAACAGCTAGATGGAATATGAAGAAAGTCCCCTGCTGGATCATCGATGTACATTAGCTTGTTTTAGTTTTTGATTAGGTGGAAACAGCACTTTTGGAAGCAAGTGCTATATTGCTTCAAGAGCTTATTATGGCTCTTGGATCATCAATTTGATGATCTTTTTGTATCGAACTATGCCTTTTCGGGCCTGTTTCAATTTTTTTTATTTTATCGGTTCGGGGAGCCTAATGTATTCCCCCCATCCTCGGATGGTTTAAAGTTAAAAAAAGAACATTTACATAGGAATAAATAATAAATACAATATGAATGCTAGCATATGCAACATTTAAACAAACAAATACAGTTTCTTATCAACATGTAGGAAAATAAAACTGAAGACATACAAATTGTGAATAACAAATAAACACTGAACATTATTAAATGCAACATTTTATGAAACAAATACAGGTTATGACATATTAAAATAACAATGTAACAAAAAAATAACACTTACCTATTACCCTCCTCATCAATACATTCAACCACCTGCTTCTTCGGACGGTTGTGTTGTTGTTTCGCAGGTCTTTCCTCAGTAGCAACCATTTTTCACAAACCCAAAGTTTCACCAACACTACTATCTGCTTTCCTCTTTAAACTAAGTTTTTTTTAGCAACTTCAACACCTTTCTTCGCCTTCACATTCACTTTCTCACCAGACTCCTTCACAACCCCAGCAGATTTCTTAACATCAACTTTCTTTGTCATTGTCTTCTTCACGACCACAACATGCGACTTTGCGGCTCCTTATTTTACCTTCTTTTTCAACTGTCCAGTTGGGTACTCACTAACAATTTGTTTACCCTTCAGCTTGCTCAACTTACCAGGTGGGGACTTCTTTTTCTTCTAACCAACTGGGGACTTCTTCTTCAAACCAACCGGTGACGCCTCCTTCTGTCCTTCAAAAGAGACAATCACACTAGGCCGAGCATTCTCACTCTCATTCCTATCATCCTCACTCTCACCCACACCCACAACAGGTTAAGCATCCTCACTCTCATTCCTATCATCCTCACTCTCACACACAATTGCAGTAGCTCGAGCCTCCTCCCTCTCAACTGCATCCAAATCATAAAGATATTCATTATTAAACTCTCTAACCATATCGTCAGAAATTGAATTATCCATTTAATGATCCCCAACATCCCTGGAACCACCTTCACCATCATCCTCAACATCCCTAGAACCACCTTCACCATCATCCTCAACATCTCTGGAGCCACTTTCACCATCAACTCCAACCCCTTCAACACCGGTAGTAGCATTATTAATCATCACATCCAAAACCTCCCTAATATCTTTCTTCACTACCCCATCCACATCAACCACCAAATCCCCATCAACAACCTTAGCACCCTCAAAACCCCCACCAATTTCCTTCTCTACATCAGCTGCCAAAGAACCAACATCTTCACCAGCTAATGCACCCCCATCAACAGCTCTAGAGATCTCACCAACCTCTACCCAAGATTCCCTCTCTACACCAGCTACAACTTAATCCCCATCAACAATCTTTGAACCCTCCTCACAAACCTTAGAACCCTCCTCACAAACCTTATAACCCTCCTCACAAACCTTAGAACCCTCCTCAAAAAGCTTAGAACCCTCCTCACAAACCTTAGAACCCCCACCTTCACCACTCTCATCAACACCAGCTGACTCTCTACTCATTCGAACAACATTAGTCAGCAGTGTGTCGTAGTCAATTTCCTGAGATGATCCACCTTCACCCTAAGTTGATTCACCTTCACCCTAAGTTGATTCACCTTCACCATCCTCAACTTCTTCACACTCACATTCATCCTTCTCTTATTTTCATGCTTAGGAACAACATGAGATGAAATCTGTGGAGTAGCTGCACCACCAATTATGACAGACCTACGTGCCAATGCAGCTACTACATAAAAATTAAAAACAAGAACTGTATAAGCACATATTTAAAAAAAAAACATAATCACGGAAATAAAATACAACATATAAAGGAAATAAAATAACCTCCCAAATCATAAGATTGATGAACCTTCTTCAGCTCATCTTGAAGAGAAGGTCCATTCTTCTTTTTAGATTTCACAACCAGTGGCTTAGAAGCTAAACAACATAACACATTTAAATAAGTAATGTAAAAGAAAATAAGTAGATAAATGTAATATAGAAAAATTACAATCGCCTTCTTCTATCTCAGATTCTTCATTTCGAACAATATCTTCACCTTCTTCAGACACAGCTAAAAAGAATCATATACCACATAGTTAGAAACTAATGCATAAAGCATACTATCATATGCAACTTATAATGAAACAAATGCATGCATAGTCTAACAGTCAATAAGCAACATAATCTGACATACACATTATAACTAACTTATGCATAAAGTAAACTAACATAAGCAACTTGTAATATAAAAAATACATCTTATCAAATTAGAAGAATAGCAATAAGTAGCTAACAATCAGTGAGAATAAAAAAGCAGAGTAAGTAACTAATACATATGTACAACTTATAAGACAACAAATGCACATTATAACAGTCAGTGGACTTGCTATCATCTAGTAAAAAAATAGAGTAAGTAACTAATACATGTATTATACTAACATATACAACTTCTAAGACAACAAATACACATTAAAACAATCAGTGGACTGCCTAACATACAATAAAAATAAGAAAACAAAGAAACTAACTAATACATATGTTATACTAACAAATGCAACGTCTAAACAATCGAATGCATGTTATAAAGAAGACTCAAAACATGCAAATTTGACTTACAAATCAAAACATATAAGCATGCTCTAAAAAGGTCAACATCAACAAGGCTGAAAAACACACATACACACACAACAAGAACAAAAAAAGCATGAAACTCCAAATATTCAAAACGAAAAACAATAAAATGAACCAGGAGAAGGAGAAGGCTAAGTTAACTTCTCAGGCTTAGGAGAAACCTCCTTCTTTCCCGTGCTAATATCAGCACCACCTTTAGGAGGAAGACCAGAACCTTTACCGTTTTCCCTACCTATAGACTACAACAAATAAACAACAAATTCTTTTAAATCAGAATGGCAAACGATTATCAAGCAAAAATGCAGAAGAACAACGATCAAATATGAAAACGTAGAATCTTAGACTTACTGATTTCAATCCCTGATGAAGAAGTTGATCGACGAAGTTGAACGTTGAGATCGCATTGAAGTTAAACAACAAATAAAAGGAAGAAATAGGCGGCAAATTTTTTGAAGAACGGAGAAGGAATTGAAGAGTAACAATGACGTAAAAGCAGAGAAAGTTTTACAGTTGTGAAAATGCAAAAGAGTTTCACGCATGAGGGACAGAGTAAAAATGGGTAACAGTTTCCCATGAAAAATTGTTCAAAATCGTAGAGAAAAGAAAAAGGTAAAAGGAAAGAATTATAATTTATACTAACTACCCCATTTCTAATTAATTACAATCTGAACCCCATTTTGCAAATCAGTCCCTAGCATGTCCATCAGCTTATGGACAGATTGCCCTTCATGATACTAACTTTTGTAATATTTTGGTGTTTTTAAGCTTTAGTTTTTACTAGTGGTAATTGTGTATTTATAAGTTTATGAATTTGCACCTGATCCTACCAGCTTCATTTTTTCTTTAATTTTCACTATTGTGTGGCACTGAATCTACCCACTAATTCTAGGTCAACATTTGTTTCCAGTGTCAAGATTTTGAGTCTATGAGTCAATGCCAGTTACGGGTTATATTAGCACTTTTACAAAACTAGAGGTTAGATATACACTTATAAAAGAATTGAGTGTAATCAAAGAAATTTTAATAATTGTTTAATTTATTGTTAGTGTTCATAAAAGATTTAAAAAATTTATTCCAATTCACGTCCCACATTTGGAAATGACATAGGTGTTTTCTTCTAAATACATAATGAAATTTGGATAGTTATTGATTGTCCTCAAATAGTTTCCTTCCTCACTAATTTTCACTTACTTCTTATACCTGCCATATGTTTGTGCTTTAAGGAAAGTTAAATTATTTAAAAAACCATGACATGTGAGTGGGTAGTTAACTCATCCAAGAATCCTCATGTTTACAAATTTTTTTTAATTAAATCCACCTGTGATGGTGGGGGGTTTGGCAGACCCCTACCCGTTTATTAATAAAAAGGTGAGTACAAAGAGAGAGGGGGACTTAATACCGTACCTCTGTGGACACAACTAATGATCATAAAAACTAAACATCAATCTATTCTAACCTGAAGATCATCAGAAGTCATTAGCGACCTAGAGTTACAAGAATTTACATTAACCGAATGTGTGGAGTACCGTCAGCATCAAGCTTTACATGTCCAGCCACTGAATTGGGTAGGTCCGTGGAACTAAAAAGAGAATTTACCTGTTTGGAGATAGCCATTTTCGCTAATGAATCCGCCGCTCCATTTGCTTCTCTAAACACGTGCTGTAGTGAGTAAGTCATGTCCTTGAGAAGGTCCCAAATCTCCCTGATCAATGTCGTAAGTTTCCATGGAATCTTTAGTTGATGTTGAATCAGTCCATAGAGAATTCTTGAGTCGGTTTCGATATCAAGGACTGTGATTCCCCGGTCATGGGCCAGGTGTAATCCTTGCAGCATTGCTACAGCTTCTGCCTGCAAAACAGATTCAGCAAGAATGGATTTTGACAAAGCCACTATTACCTTACCGGAATGATTTCTGATTAAACAACCAATTCCTGCAGTTCCCTTGGCATTAAAGGCACCATCAGTATTGAGCTTGAAAACTTGAGGCGGTAGCCATTTAATGATTCTGATACTTCTTTGTGGCCTTGATTTATTGTGCAGCAGCTTAGGAGTAATCGAAACTTCCCATCTGAAATCTAGTTTAAAAGCTAGGAGGGTGTCATTAAAGTGATAGAGAATTTGTTTGTAAATGTTCTGCATGTTTGGCTTTGTTCCCACGAAAAAGTATGAACATCTGGCACACCATAAGTACCAATTCACAACACAGGGAATGATACGTATCAATTTTAAAGCAGGTCCAGAACTGGAATATACATTCCAATAGAAATAGAATCTATCCCAAAGAAGTTGGAAAGAGCAACTTGGCAAATTAAAAGTTTCATTAACTCTTCTCCAAATCTGTTCTACCATTAGACAGGAGTTGAAACAATGGTGAATACTCTCGGATTCACAAAGACAAAAATAGCATTGTGAGGGAAGCTGGAATTTAAAATCTTCAAGGATATCCGGAAAAGCTAAAAGTCTATTCAAAAGTTTCCAGTTAAATATACTTAGCTTCCTCGGAAGTAATTTAGACCAAAAGATGGGAGTAGGATGGGATAATCCTTTTCTTGGATCGGATCAGCTCGTAGGCTGATTTGACAGAGAAGATCCCAGTAATTGATGGTTTCCAGATTAGAGCATCTTCATAACCTGGGGATATGGAATAGTGTTGATCCAGGGTTGTTAAGATTTGATCTGGGAGAAGGTTTCTGAACTGGGCAGTATAGAGTAATTTATTGTTCAGGAACTCGACCACAGTAAGATCCTGATATGGGGGGTCCAGTGAATCAGATAAGGGGCCCTTAGAGGTCCAATTGGAACTCCAAAAAGAGACCAGTCCAGATCCTAGGAGGATTTTAGTGTTTTTTAGAGCTACATTGTTAATCTCTTTGATTCGTTTCCAGGTTCTGGATGTTTTATGAGAGTCAAGGATTGACCACATGGTTCTAGCCCATAGTGATTTTCCTGTTTGTAATTTCCACCATAATTTTAGAGCAAAGGCCGTTGTGAGAGTGTTTAGGTTTTTGAAGTTTAGGTCATTTTCCTCTGATGGAAAGTAGAGGTTCGGATATGATCTCCATGACCTATTTTTTTGTGAGGTATCTGATCTATTTTGCCAGAAGAACCTAGCAAGAGCCTTATAAATTTGGTTAATGATGTGAGTGGTAGGTTTGAGCACCGCTATGAGATGAATGTGCATAGAGGAAAGAACATGTTTGATTAAAGTTGTCCGCCCGGCTGGGGATAACAACTTATTGTGCCAGTGATTAATTTTGTTTTGAACTGATTGCAACATGTGTTGGAAGGTAGAGTTTTTTGCTCTTCCCGTGTAAATGGGGCACCCCAAGTACTTGAAAGGTAAAGATCCTTTCATCATATTAGTTTCTCTTTGGATCAAGGTGACTAATCTGTTTGGGGAATGTTTTGAAACAAAGAATGTGGATTTTCCAAAGTTAACCTTTTGGCCTGAGGCTAACTCGAAGGATTTGAAGAAATTCACTATCATTTATAGTCCCCGTTTAGAATATTTTAGAAGAATTGCTGTATCGTCAGCATAAGAAAGATGCGAAGGGGTAATCATCCCTCTGGGGAGTTTGAATGGTTGGATGTTTCCATATTGGTACAAAAAACGTAGGTTGTGAGAAAAAGCTTCAGACATCAGGATGAAAAGCAAGGGGGAAGGGGATCCCCTTGCTTGATACCCCTCGATGCAGGGAAGAATCCTACCGTTTTTCCATTGATGAGCATGAAGAAGTGTGCAGAGCGGATATTCCTCCTGATTAGCTTGACAAAAACGTCTGAGAATCCTTGTTTGAGGAGGACATTAGTTTAAAAAGGCCATGAGACCCTATCAAAAGCTTTCATCATGTCTAATTTGATTATCATGTGGGTGCCTTTTGTTTTCGAGTGTAGGTGATTTGTGAATTCTTGCATGAGTAGGATATTATCCGCAATTTCTCTACCAGTGATGAAAGCAGATTGTTCCGGGCTGATGAGAGAATCCAGGTGGACTTTAAGTCTCGTTGAGAGTAATTTTGAGAAAATTTTATTTGAAAAATTACATAGACTTATGGGTCTGTAATCTTGGAAGGAGGAACAAACGTATTTTTTGGGGATTAAGATGAGTTGTGTTGCCGAAATGGCCTTTGGAATTTCTGTCCCAGCTAAGAAGTCTTCCACAGCCAGCAGGACATCAGTTTTGATTATGGGCCAGCATTCTTGGAAGAAAAAACCAGAGAACCCGTCTGGGCCTGGAGCCGAATGGCCATTCATGGATTTGACTATATTTGTAAGCTCTTCCATGCTGACTGGTTGGAGAAGATGTGAGTTTATTTCATTTGTTACTACCTTCAGAATGTTCTCGAGGAGCCAAGAAGTGTTAATACCGGAAGGGTCTGAAGGAACATCAGTGAGAAGATTGGAGTAGAAGGAGATTGCTTCTTTCTCAATATCTTCTATAGAGTTCAACTAGGTTCCTTCGCTAGATTTAATAAGAGAAATAGTCTGCTTTTTGTGTTTGGATTGGATTGATTGATGAAATAATTTGGAGTTAGCATCCCCTTCTTTCATCCATTTGATTCTTGATTTCTGTTTTAAGAAAGATTCCTAGTCTTTCAGTGCCAATCTCAGTTTTGCCTTAGCTGAATTCAGAGCTTGTAGGTTTTCAGTGGATTCATGGTTTTGTAAATCCTGTTCAGCTTTTAGCACGAGTTCCTCACTGAGAATTACTTTATCAAACACATTACCGAAGATCTCTTTGTTCCAGCATTTGAGTGTTGATTTTAGTGTTTTGAGTTTGAAAACTAGTCTTTTCATCCCTTTCAGATTTGAGTTAGAGTTTCATTTATCTTCCACGACTTTCATAAAAGAGGGATGGTGAACCCAACAGTCTTGAAATTTAAAGGATTTTGGGGCAGTTTTGGGAGTGGAATTAGAGACAAATAACAAAAGGGGGGTGTGGTCCGATCCCTCCCTAGACAGAGTTTTTATTTTCGAATTAGGAAAAGATTACCACCAAAGGGGGTTTGAGATTCCTCTATCTAGCCATTTCCAGACTCTTCCTTTAGATCTCATCCCTGTCCATGTGAAAAGGCTTCCCGAGGTTGGAATTTCCGAAAGGTTCTGGTCATTAAGGAAACGATTAAAGTTTCTTATACTGTTTTGATTAGGAACAGAGTTTCCTATATATTCCTCATTTTTGGTGATTACATTAAAATCACCTATGAGATATATAGGTTCCTGTTTTAGGGAGGCAAGCTCTTGCCACAGTTTATTCCTCTCCTGAATGGAGTGCTTAGCATAGACAAAGCCTATCTTGCAATCTTCTTGGAGGGAAGGGGCTTTGACTATGACCATAGTCAATTGCTCCTCCACTTTTGATATGTCTAACGTTATGTCAGCATCCCACATGAGCCAAATTTTGTTGATTGGGTTAGCATATGAGTTTCCGAAACCTATCTCTTTGGAAATGTCTTGGATTTGGTCTGAGTTTAGCATTGGTTCAATTAAAGCACAGATTTGAACAGAGTTACGCCTTTTAATATTTTTTAAACGGGTTTGAGTGGGTTTATTTCCTATTCCTCTAACGTTCCATGTGCATATGTTCACACTATTCATGGGAAATCTTTAGAGAGGTTCAATGAGGAACGGGTGAATACCATTTTTGGAATAGAGGTGTAGTTTTTTTTGGAGTATTTTCTGGGTTTCTGTTCTGGTTGAGGATGAATAAGTTTGAGGGTGTTGGCCAGACTTTGATGATCTTTTATTAAATTTGCCTTAACTTGTTCAAATTCTAGATGATCATTTTCCAAAAGCTTATCCTTTTGTTTGATTGAGATTTCAGTGTTAAGCTAGTTCAGGGGTTTATTAGGGTTCCATTCAGAAGGTATGACAGGAGAATCACCCCCTTGCATCTCTATGCATACCGGCTCTATATAAATGGGTTGGAACTGAAGTTGTATAGTAGAGCTATCCTTTGGATTATTGGTTGGAGCAGAGGAGTTATTCCTGAGGAGGGGATTTCCTGGAGTTGGAGCTATGATTCTATCTTGGGAGAATTGGTTTATGATGGGATTAATACCGCCAGAGCTCGATTTGGGGAACCTAGGTTTAAGGCTTGGAGATTCAGGCAGTGTTACTGGATTAACCTCAGAATTGGCCAACTGTTGAAGGGTTGAAGCATTGACAGATACTTGTTTATCAGAAAATTTAGTCACAATATCATTCTGAGTCATATTAACATTCTGAGTGGGTATAGAGGGAACCTGAGATCCTTGTCCAAGGATCAGTACTGCAGAACTTGATTCCATATTTCTGTGTTCCTTTCCTCGCTTGGGTTCAGGTACCTGAATATTCTGCTGAGTCTCATGGTTAGTGATATTCTTATGAGTCTCATGGTGAGTAATGTTCTTAGGCACATAAATAGCTTTGGAAGAGGTACCATTTCCTTTACCTTTTTGTCTGCCCTGTTCGTCTAAGGAAATGGATTTGTTACCTTCATGTGAAGATCTTCTTTGGGGCTTCCATGGGATAAACCTGGGGGAAATCTTCTCGGACCTGCAAGCGGTATCTAGGTGGCCAAGCTTGAGGCAATTAGAACAATAATAAGGAACACCCTCATATTCTAGGTATTGCCAGAAACCCACATCTCTGAAACTCAACCAAATTCTTTCCATCCTAGGTTTGGTGACATCTATTTCAACACAAATTCTAGCAACATGGGGTCTAGTCCTATTCAGTGAATCTCTATCCACCCTAATTGGGGTGCCAATGATGTTCCCTATTGACATGAGGACATTGAAATTGAAAAATTGTTGTGGAAGACCATACATGGAGACCCAAATTGGAACAATAGGGGAATCTGCATTGGGATTGAAATTGGGTACCCATTTCGTTATACGGATAGAGTATGAATCAAAATTCCAAATTTTATGCAACCAACAACGATAGTAATCATCAGCAAGGGAAAAGGATATCAGAACCTGTTTGTTGTCCAAAAGTTTGATGTTGTTATGCCCCTTGAATCCGGCTGTATGGAAGTCGCATCGGAGTTTCTCCAGATTTGGTCTGCTACGGGAGAACTTACCAATCAATGTCCATTTGAGTGGTGCCTCTAAACGAAGACACTCCTCCTCCGAGAAATGAAGACCCGGCTCTCCGAGGTGATCAATTGCTTGTTTTGGGGAGAATGCCGAGCCGTAACCCTCGTGAGGTTTTGGGGGAGAAATGTGTAGTGCTTCGCGTAATTCCTGATTCACTGCCTAGGCATAAGAGAGCGGTGGGATTGCAGAAGAGGGCGGTGGGATTGCAGAAGAAAGCGGTGGCTCCGCCATATCGGCGGCGCCGGAGATGAGTTGGGATGGAGAAACTCGCACCTTCAGTGTGTGTAAATCGCACAAAGATGTAAATCGCACAGTTAATGTTACCTCATGTTTACAAATTTTATTTCTTAATTTTTTTTCAATATAAAATTACCTGATAGTTTACATGCCCTATTTTGTATCATTTTAGTGTTTTTCAATTATAGTTTTTACTAACTGTAATTGTATACGTATAAGTTTATGAATTTGCACCCAATGCTTCCAGCTCCATTTTTTCTTGAAGTTTCACAACCGTGCGTGGCAATTAATTTACCCACTAATTCTAGGTCAACAGTTCTCTCTGATACCAAGGTTATGAGTTTATGAGTCAATGTCAATCAAGAGTTATATGAGCACTTTTGCAAAACTGGAGGTTAGATATACACTTATCAAAGAATTGAGGGTAATCATTCATATTTTCCTTTGGCTTATAATAATTGTTTAATTTATAGTTAGTATTCAAAGAAGATAAAGAAGTAAGACCTAATTCCCATCCCACATTTTGAAATTACATAGTTATTTTCTTCTAACTACATAATGAAATTTGGGTAGTTATTGATTGTACTCAAATAGTTTTCTTCCCCACTTATTTTTTAAAAAAAATTCATACTTGTTATATGTTTGTGCTTTAAGGATTGTCAAATTATTTTTAAAAATCACAACATATGAGCTGGTAGTTAACTCATCCAAGAATCATGTTTACATATTGTGTTTCTTAATATTTTTCAATATAAAATTATATGATAATTTCAATACCCTATTTTGTATGATTTTGGTGTTTCTCAGCTAATTGTATTTTTATGAGTTTATGAATTTTCACCTAATGCTCCCAACTCCAGTTTTTCTTGAATTTTAACAACTCTGTGTTGCACTAATTTTTTCCACTAATTTTAGGTCAACATTTCTCTCCGGTGTTAGGGTTATGAGTTTATGAGTCAATGTCAGTCAACGGTTATACTATTAATTTTACAAAATTGGAGGTTACATATACACTTATCAAAGAATTGAGGGTAATTTATGCATTTTTCCCTTTCACTTATAGTAATTGTTTAATTTATAGTTAGTTTTTAAAGAAGATGAAAAAGTAAGTTCTAATTCACATCTTACATTTTTAAATTACATAAGTATTTTCTTCTAACTACATAATGAAATTTAAATAGTTATTGATTGTCCCCAAATAGTTAACTTCCCCACTTATTTTCATTTTTTTCATACTTGTCATATGTTTGTGCTTTAAGGATTGTCAAATTATTTCAAAAACCACAACACATGAGCAAGTTATTAACTCATCCAAGAATCCTCTTGTTTACATAATGTATTTATTAATATTTTCAATATAAAATTATATGATAGTTTCTATACCCTGTTTTGTATCATTTTGGTGTTTTTCAGCTATAGTTTTTACAAATAGTATTTGTATATTTATGAGTTTATCAGTTTCAACCTAATGCTCCCAACTTCCTTTATTTCTTGAATTTTTAAAAGCATGTGTGGCAATGAATTTTCCCACTTCTTCTAGGTCATCATTTCTCGCCAGTGTCAAAGTTTTGAGTTTTTGAGTCAGTGTCAGTCAATGGTTATATTCGTACTTTTACAAAACTAGAGGTTAGATATACTCTTATCAAAGAATTGAGGGTAATCAAACAGTTTTTCCCTTATACTAATAATAATTGTTTAATATATAGTTAGATTTCATAAAAGATGAAAATAATCCTTCCAATTTACATCACACATTTGGAAATCACATAGGTGTTTTCTTCTAACAACATAATGAAATTTGTGTGGTTATTTATTGTCCTCAAATAGTTTCCTTCCCCCACCAATTTCATTTTTTTAAAATTTATTGTATGTTTTTGCTTTAATGGTTTTAAAATTATTTTCAAAAAACCAAGACATATTAGCGGGTAGTTAACTATCCAAGAATCCTCATGTTTATACATTGTATTTCTTAATATTTTCAATATAAAATTATATGATAGGTATTGTTTCCATGCCCTATTTTGTAATATTTTGGTGTTTTTCAGCTATAGTGTTTAATAATAGTAATTGTATATTTATAAGTTTATGAATTTGCACCTAATCCTACCACCTCCGCTTTTTCGTTAATTCTACCCACTAAGTCTAGGTCAACATTAGTCTCCGGTGTCAAGGTTTTGAGTCTAAGAGTCAATTGATGTGTCCATTTTAGATGCATTATTTAGTAGTATTTAGGATCACTTTTGTGCTCTTTTATTATCGAGAGCTTGTGTTTTACCTTGAAATTCACTTAGGAGAGGCAAAAGCAACTTTGTACTCTTTTACCTCTTCTAAGTGGATTTTGTGTGACAAGGGAAGAACACGGAAGCAACGAAGACCGGAAGACATTGAAGACTATACTTTCGAAGACTTTTGGATACTCACTTCGAAGACATGAAGACCGGAGGCCGTTGAAGACCATTTTTGGAGCCGTTGAAGACTTGAAGATTGAGAGGGATGGCTATGAAGAAGACAAAGAAACAATGCAAAACTCTGGCTCCCGTCGCGACCCCCGTCGCGACACCATCGCGAGTCGCGACCAACACCGTCGACCAACGGGCGGCCAGAAATCAACTTTATCTTCTTTGCACTATAAATACTACTCTCTTTCCTCCTCTTCTCCAGTTTTGCTCAGCCCGTTTTCTCTCTGGTTTTTGGGCGAAAACCTAGGTTTTTCTCTTCTTTCTTTTCTTAGCTTTTTCTTAGTTTAATTATGTCTTTCGTTGTTCTAGAGTAGTTCTTGTACTTGGGGGCTATGGATTGAAGCTTCCACTTCTATGTATTGAGAACCATTTCTATCTATCTATTTGGTGTTTTTGCTATTGTGCATTTATTGTTCTTTGAATGTTAATTGTTGATTCCATTGATGTTGTTGGGAGCTTGAGGATATGAATGCTTGTATGAATTGCTAGCTAGGGTTTGGGGGATTTGGGTTAATTTCCCCCCTGTTCTTGTTAGGAATGTATGAGTGTGAATTAGAGCTTTTGATTGTGTTAGTGTGTTGACAATGTGCTAGACGAATGTGATTGATGTCGAACTCTTCGTCACGTTCGTTATGTGTAGCAAACGAGAGAGTCATATGCTCGTGGATGAATGTGCTTGCACGTTCATCCAATCTCGTGTAATTGCATGAATTGGTTTAATGCTTAGTCACGGTGTAGTGGTCATAAGCATTGCCGAGCTTGTTGGTCCTTCGTGCTAAATGCCACCAATGATACCTTGAGTCGTGGTCGCGACTCGGGAGTCATTGGTGAGGTTTGACGAGAGATGTGGAACTCACTCTCGCAAACTACGAACTAAGAAGGATAGGAGTTTAGTCTCCACGACAAGTAGTTGAAGTATTGAATAGATGATTTAAATTCATTCTTGAAGCATTTGTTATTTGGCGTTTATGTATTCTTGACGGTGTGTTTCACTGCATGTGTGCCATGAGTTGTTTGAGCATAGGTAGTGCTTGTGTGGTTGAATTGTTTAGGTGTAGGAACGTGACGAATTCCGTAGCGCCTTTGCATGAAGATCTATGAGCATGAACTTAGAACTCCTTGTGATGTGTGTGTTGTGGTACTTGCTAGATGGGTGTGTGAGTGTTGGGTCCTGAATGCTATATGATGGAATGTGTGAATGATTCGATGAACTACATTAGATGTGGAAGTGGATATCCGTTGCCCCCAAGGCATTTTATCTTTGTAGTTTAAAACCCCTTTTCTTTAGTTTCGTTTGATGATTAGCATAGTCACTTGACCTTGCTAGTTATCGTGTCTTTTTATCTTTGTTAATTTAGGAAACCAACCAACCAACCCCCCCATTTACATGCTTTTATGTGTGTGTATATATAGTTACTCCTAGCCTAATATCAACCATTTGTGTGCTTAGACGCTTAGGAAGATCCCTCTTCTCATTGGACGACCCCGATTTGCTGCTATCTACCTAGTTGTAGAAAGTAAGCATTTAGGGCTTATAAATTATCTTTTGCACGGCGGGCGCGACGACCGCCCGCCCGTCAAAATGACGCCGTTGCCGGGGAAGAGGCGTTTATTCTTAAGTATTTAGGTGTATTTGGTTGTGTATTAGCTAGTTATTTTTATTTTCCACTACTTGGTGGTTGTTTTTGTTCGGAGTAGGTATTGCTTGAGTTCTTGGTGATTTATTTTATTGAGAATCCTTGCACTATGATTCCGAACTTTTGAAAAAAAAAATTTAATGGAGCGTCTCACCTTGAGGGAACTCATGATGAGAAGAGAGGCTCAACAAGCAAGGTTTTGTAGGATGTGTCATTCCGACCATCCTACCGAATCTTGCCCTTTGTTGTGGGAACAGTACGATGACCGAGAAAGAACCCTTGGTTTCCAAAACCATGGGTACTATGAAGAGTGCTATCAAGAGGTAGGAGATATTGGTTTTCAAGGGCAAGAAGCTCATGAATGCTATCCATACCACAACTCTTACAATCCGGAATGGAGTGGTAGTCCGGATTTGTGGTATGAGAATGAGCCGGAAAACCAATATTACGAGCAACCTAGTTGGCCATTACCACCCTATACCATACCCCAAAACCAAGCCCAACAAGGAAGTTCAAGTTTGACACGTGAGGATGTCTTAAATAGGATAGCAAACTTGAACTCCTTTACTAGTGAGGAGCCGGATACCCGGCTCTCCTCTAGTGTTGAGGCCATTGAGGGGCATGTGAGGAACATATTAGAGGTATTGGCCCGCATGGAAGCTCGTGATTCCGAAAACACACCATCCCAACTTGAACTCGATGATTCGGTGAGTGAGGTCATCAATAAAAATGATTTTGAGTTTGAAAGGGATGAGGAGTTGGTTGTAGAGGATAGAAAAATGGAGGAAGAGGTGATAGTGCTACATCCATTAGCATTGTCACCCCTTCTCCCACCTAGTGAACCAACTCTAATATTTTCGGAAGTTTTGAGGGAAACGAGAGAGGAGCCAAAAGACTATCCCAAGCTCCCTAACCACTTAATTCCCTTTGAACCATCTCCACCTCCACAAGACTTTCCTCTTGAAAGTTTTGTGCCCCCACCTCTCTTATTTTGGATGCTCATGGTGAAGAGCTTCAAGCCTTCACCATACGGATAACATTAGGGTCGTGCCGATGACCTTAAACATACGGAGCTTCGTCGTGCCGACGACGTAAAATAAATTCGACATTTCTTTTAGTTTTTGTTTCTTAGTTTTTTGTTGTTTTGTTTTGTTCTTTTTATGGCTTGTTTTTCTGTGATTTTGTAGCAAAGTGAAGTGCATTGCAATGAAGGAGATGAAGGAACGAGATCAATGAACTAGGGAAGAAAGCTTGGACAGTTGGTAAGCAAAAGAAAAATTTTAAGCCTGGGATACCCTGCCGTCGCGAGTCGCGATGGGTTTCGTCGCGAGTCGCGACGAACAGGGGAGAAAAATCACTCCCAGCGCCAACTTTCCGCGAGTCGCGATGACTTCGCGAGGCTCGTCGCGAGTCGCGACACACTTCGTCGCGAGTCGCGACACACTTCGTCGCGAGTCGCGACACACTTCGTCGCGAGTCGCGACGAGCTCAGAAAATTTTGAGCTCTCGGACTCACCTTTCCGCGAGTCGCGATGACTTCGCGAGGCTCGTCGCGAGTCGCGATGACTTCGCGAGGCTCGTCGCGAGTCACGATGACTTCGCGAGGCTCGTCGCGAGTCGCGACACACTTCATCGCGAGTCGCGATGAGCTCAGAAAATTTTGAGCTCTCGGACTCACCTTTCCGCGAGTCGCGATGACTTCGCGAGGCTCGTCGCGAGTCGCGACGTGCTCAGTAACTGTTGAAAATTTTTTGAGCCCGGATTTCAAATTTCCAAGCTTCCAAGTTTCCAAATGATTTTAAACATTGCATGATCCTACCTTCTTCTCCACCCAACACTCCCAAGAACCACCACATACCCACTCATTCCTCCACCATCCTACACATGTTGACATATGAACATCCTTGCATCTTTATAGTACATTTGTTGATTGTAGTATGCCGACTACATCATTGTGATCGTAAGTGCATATCCTATAATGATGCTTGTATACATGTCAATATATGTTGGATATTTTTCATGATTATTCTTATAGTGTTGGTTGAGTGTGATTTGCTTGTTCTTTGAAAATACTATAGTTATTAACTCTTGATGCTAGACCTAGTATTACATATCCTTATGTACTTGTGAGTTTAATGTGTTCTTCGTGGTGTTAGTCTTGATCAAACGGCGCCATGGAGACAATGCTTTTCTTGAGGGGTGAGTTCTTCTACGGCATCTTTGCTCCCCCTTCCGGTTCTGAAACCAATTTCGGGACCATACAAGTGCTTGGATTGCGCCATATCACCGGCGAATTACGGAGACACGGGTGTCACTCTACCCCCTTACCTTGATTGTTATTGTTCTTGCCTTATCTGTTTACATTGAGGGCAATGTAATGTTTTAAGTGTGGGGAGGGGTTAGAGGACTCATATGCATGCTAGATTGTTTTGGAATGCTTTTTGCTACTTTTCATTGGAAAAACATGAGAAAAAGAAAAAAATAGAAAAACAAAAAGAAAAAGAAAAAAGAAAAAGAAAACCCGATAAGTTGAAAACTCGAGAGGGCAACTTAGGCAACATTGGGGGCCCGGATAGGTCGAAAACCCTTAAAGGGCGGCCTAGGAAAAATTGAGAGGCTAAAATGTGCGGAAAAAGGTGAGATGTGAGCTAAAGAAACATGATGTGTGGCTAGGATGAAAACTCGAAAGAGCTCCTAGGCAAAATGAGAGAAAGTGAGAGAAATTGAAAAATGCTATGATTTCACTCATTTGCCGGCGTTGGAGTCATAAGGTTGCGGTTGTCACACGGATGGATCGGGTAGCTCAATATCTATAGACCTCTTGGGATTGGGTAGCTTAGTGGGTTAGGAAACGAAGTGTGGTTATGAAATTCCTTATCTCTTTCTACTTCGTTTTTGGTTAATATATTGGCATTAGGTGAAGCATGTGTTTAAAACTTCCTCTATGGTTTTAGCTTCATTTTGTGTCATTGGATTCTGGGAATATCAATTCTGGGCTGTGAAATATTTTTATGGGTAGTGAATTGATAAGGGGTAGGTTTGGTTAGATTTAGGATTGGGGATGTGTGTGTGAAAAATTCTCATGTGAGCTTTTATTTTGGGATTTATGATATTGAGAGTTTTGTGAGGCTTTGATTGGGGGATTAGTAGTTAGGATAGGGCTATATCATTTCTTCCGTGTGCTTAGATCTTTTCTTACTCGAGGGCGAGTAAGGTTTAAGTGTGGGGAGTTTTGATGTGGCCATTTTATGCGGGTATTTTAGGGTTTTTAGGATGTGGATATGCCATTTCCTCCGTATGCTTGAATCTTTTCTTACTCGAGGGCGAGTAAGGTTTAAGTGTGGGGAGGTTTGATGTGTCCATTTTAGATGCATTATTTAGTAGTATTTAGGATCACTTTTGTGCTCTTTTATTATCGAGAGCTTGTGTTTTACCTTGAAATTCACTTAGGAGAGGCAAAAGCAACTTTGTACTCTTTTACCTCTTCTAAGTGGATTTTGTGTGACAAGGGAAGAACACGGAAGCAACGAAGACCGGAAGACATTGAAGACTATACTTTCGAAGACTTTTGGATACTCACTTCGAAGACATGAAGACCGGAGGCCGTTGAAGACCATTTTTGGAGCCGTTGAAGACTTGAAGATTGAGAGGGATGGCTATGAAGAAGACAAAGAAACAATGCAAAACTCTAGCTCCCGTCGCGACCCCGTCGCGACACCATCGCGAGTCGCGACCAACACCGTCGACCAACGGGCGGCCAGAAATCAACTTTATCTTCTTTGCACTATAAATACTACTCTCTTTCCTCCTCTTCTCCAGTTTTGCTCAGCCCGTTTTCTCTCTGGTTTTTGGGCGAAAACCTAGGTTTTTCTCTTCTTTCTTTTCTTAGCTTTTTCTTAGTTTAATTATGTCTTTTGTTGTTCTAGAGTAGTTCTTGTACTTGGGAGCTATGGATTGAAGCTTCCACTTCTATGTATTGAGAACCATTTCTATCTATCTATTTGGTGTTTTTGCTATTGTGCATTTATTGTGCTTTGAATGTTAATTGTTGATTCCATTGATGTTGTTGGGAGCTTGAGGATATGAATGCTTGTATGAATTGCTAGCTAGGGTTTGGGGGATTTGGGTTAATTTCCCCCCTGTTCTTGTTAGGAATGTATGAGTGTGAATTAGAGCTTTTGATTGTGTTAGTGTGTTGACAATGTGCTAGACGAATGTGATTGATGTCGAACTCTTCGTCACGTTCGTTATGTGTAGCAAACGAGAGAGTCATATGCTCGTGGATGAATGTGCTTGCACGTTCATCCAATCTCGTGTAATTGCATGAATTGGTTTAATGCTTAGTCACGGTGTAGTGGTCATAAGCATTGCCGAGCTTGTTGGTCCTTCGTGCTAAATGCCACCAATGATACCTTGAGTCGTGGTCGCGACTCGGGAGTCATTGGTGAGGTTTGACGAGAGATGTGGAACTCACTCTCGCAAACTACGAACTAAGAAGGATAGGAGTTTAGTCTCCACGACAAGTAGTTGAAGTATTGAATAGATGATTTAAATTCATTCTTGAAGCATTTGTTATTTGGCGTTTATGTATTCTTGACGGTGTGTTTCACTGCATGTGTGCCATGAGTTGTTTGAGCATAGGTAGTGCTTGTGTGGTTGAATTGTTTAGGTGTAGGAACGTGACGAATTCCGTAGCGCCTTTGCATGAAGATCTATGAGCATGAACTTAGAACTCCTTGTGATGTGTGTGTTGTGGTACTTGCTAGATGGGTGTGTGAGTGTTGGGTCCTGAATGCTATATGATGGAATGTGTGAATGATTCGATGAACTACATTAGATGTGGAAGTGGATATCCGTTGCCCCCAAGGCATTTTATCTTTGTAGTTTAAAACCCCTTTTCTTTAGTTTCGTTTGATGATTAGCATAGTCACTTGACCTTGCTAGTTATCGTGTCTTTTTATCTTTGTTAATTTAGGAAACCAACCAACCAACCCCCCCATTTACATGCTTTTATGTGTGTGTATATATAGTTACTCCTAGCCTAATATCAACCATTTGTGTGCTTAGACGCTTAGGAAGATCCCTCTTCTCATTGGACGACCCCGATTTGCTGCTATCTACCTAGTTGTAGAAAGTAAGCATTTAGGGCTTATAAATTATCTTTTGCACGGCGGGCGCGACGACCGCCCGCCCGTCATCAATGTTGGTCAAATGTTATATTATTACTTTTACAAAACTTGATGTTAGATATGCGCTTATCAAAGTATTGAGTGTAATCAAAGCAATTTTAATAATTGTTTAAATTATTGTTGATTCTCATAAAATATTTTTTTAAAATCATTCCAATTCACATCCCACATTTGAAAATTACATAGGTGTTTTCTTCTAATTACATAATGAAATTTTGTTAGTTATTGATTGTCCTCAAATAGTTTCCTTCCCCACTAATTTTCATTTACTTCTTATACATGTCATATGTTTGTGCTTTAAGAAATGTAAAATTATTTCAAGAACCATGACATGTGAGCGGGTGGTTAACTCTTCCAAGAATCCTTCTGTTTACAAATTGTATTTCTCAACATTTTTCACTATAAAATTATATGACAGTTTCCATACCCTATTTTGTATCATTTTAGTGTTTTTTAATTATAATTTTTACTAATTGTAACTGTATATTTATGAGTTTATGAATTTGCACCTAATGCTTCTAGCTTCATTGTTCATGAATTTTCATACCCATGCGCGGCACTTAATTTACCCACTTATTCTAGGTCAATAGTTCTCTAAGATGTCAAGGTTATAAGTATGAGTCAATGTCATTTAAGGGTTATATTAGCACTTTTGCACAATTGGAGGTTAGATATACACTTTTCAAAGAATTGAGGGTAATCATGCATTTTCCCCTTTTACTTATAATAATTGTTTAATTTATGAAAAAGTGCTAGTCTATTTTACAGAGCTCACTGTGGGAAATTTTACACACACTATAGGTGTACTTTTGCGACAATGAAATGGGGGAGAGTTTGGCCTAAGAAGAAGGTGGCAACACCACCGATGAGGCTAAAGAGTGTTGTACGGGAGCTAGCTGCAAGCACAGTGGGAGGTCGTCGCCATACCTCTCAAAGTTAATATTTATAAGCCCTAAATGCTTACTATCTACAACTAAGTAGATAGCGGCAAGTCGGGGTCGTCCACGAAGAAGAGGGATCTTCCTAAGCATTTAGGCACAAAAGGTTGATATTAGGCTAGGAGTAGACATATATACATACATATAAAAGCGAGTAAAAAAAAGGGGCTTGGTTGTTTGGTGGTCCTAAGTTATGAAATTAAAAAGACAAGATAACTAGCAAAGTCAAGTAACTAGGCTAATCATCAATCAAAACAAAGAAAAAGGGGTTTAAAACTACAAAGATAAAGCCTTGGGGGCAATTGATATCCACTTCCAAACCTAATGTAGATCATTGAACCATTCACTCATTCTATCACTTTCATTACTTGACTTAACATTAACATACTTATCTAGTAAGAATCACAACACATTATGCGCAAGAAGTTCTAAGTTCATGTTCATAGATTTTCATGCAAAGGAGCTAAGGAATTCGTCACTTTCCTAACACTCGAACACTTCAATCATAAAAACACTTCCTATTCTCAAACAACCCATGACATAAATGAAGTGAAACATAGAGTCAAGAATACATAAATGCTAAATAATAAAGGCTTCAAGAACAAATGAAACAATCTATTCACTACTTCAACTACTTGTTGTGAAGATAAATCTTCTATCCTTCTTAGGTAGTAGTTTGCAGAATTCGACATCTCTTGTCAAACCTCACCAATGACTCCCTTAGGACTAAGAGTATCCCATTGATGGCATTTAGCATGAAGAATCAACAAGCTTGGCAACACTTATAAATACTACACCGTATCTAAGCATTTAACCAATTCATGCATTTACACAAGATTAGTCAAGAACGATCGACATTCATAGACCTCTCTCATTTGCTACCTAAAACAAACATGACAACGAGTTCGACATCATCACATTCATCTAGCAATTATCAACACACCAACATCATTTAAGAAGCTCTAACTCATGCTCTTGGATTCCACATTAAAAGAGGGGAGAATTAGCTACTTTCTCCCAACCCTAACAAGTAATCATACAAGCAATTCATATACTCAAGCTTCCAACAACATCAATGCAATTAACAATTCACATTCAAAGCTCAATAAATGCACAATAGCAAAAGCACCAAATAGATAGATATAATGGTTCTTACTACATAGAAATGGAAGCTTCAATAATTTGCCCCCAAGATAAAACTAAGCTAGAGAAATAAAAGACATAATTAATCTACAAAAACTAAGAAAAGAAAGAAGAGAAAGCCTAGGGTTTTAACACCCAAAAATGCAGAAGAAAGAACTGGGAAAAAGCTGTTGAAGAGGAGAGGATAAGGGGAGTATTTATAGCACAAAAATCAAGAAGAAATTCAGACCACTCGTCCATCACGAGTCGCGATGTGCTCGCGACGAGCTCGCGATGAACCATTGCGTGTCGCGACGGTCTCGCGACAGACACAAATTCCAGCATTATTTCTTCTTTCTCTTTTATATCCCATATCCTTCTCTTCTCTTAACTTCTTCAATCCTTCATATCTTCAAAAAGCTCAAATCCAAGTCTTCAAATCTTCAAAGATATTCTTCAAAGTCTTCAAAGTTTTCAAAGTCTTCAAACAAATTACCTTGTCACACAAAATTCTCTAAAAAGTGATAAAAATGTAAAAGTCGCTTTTAACCCTCCTTAGATAATTTCAAGGCAAAATGTCACATTTAGAGCACAAAAGTGTACAAAAGTTAATCCCAAAAGTCCTAATATAACCGTATAAAATGGGCACATCACACAGACAAGTAAGCTGAGTTGAATGACAAAGATATGGGATCGGAGGATAAAGAAGATCTTGAAACAAAGCAAGAGGTAGCTCAATCGGAGAAGGTTAGTTTCAATTATTAGCTTGATAACTGTAAGGAGAAGACAACATAAAAATTGTGGGCTGATTTCTTAAATGGTAATAAAAATCAGTCCAATGGCATGAAAATTGAGGTTTCGGGTACCAACTATATTTAATGGAGAAATATATATTGAAGAAGAGGATGTTAGGTCAGAAATGGTATTTTGGAAAATGCTCTGATCATGTATGTTATAGGAGGATATTTAACTATGAATGCAGTGAGAACATATATGATGAGATCCTGGTCTTTTGTGAGTCTGCCTGATATGTTCTATAATGAGGATGGATACTTCATACTGAAGTTTAAATCCAGAGGAGATATGGAGATGGTATTGAGCAAGGGGCCTTATTCTATATACAATGTTACTATGCTTTTTGCAAAAAATTGAGAGCTAAGTTTGATTTGAAGAATGATATCGTGACAAAGCTGCCAATCTAGGTAAAATTACTAGGTCTGCCTCTACATTTATGGGGACATATGAGCCTGAGCAAGATAGGGAGTGCTATTGGAAAACTGATAGTAACTGATGAGTGCACAGCCAGCAAACTGAGGGTGTCCTATGCGAGACTACTTGTTGAAGTAGATATCACATAGAGTATGCCAGAAACAGTAACAATCAGAGATATTGATTGGGGGGAGATACATCAGAAGATTGACTACGAGTGGAAGCTAATTTTCTGTGAACAATGTAGATTTGGGGGTCATAAATGTAAGGAGAAGCATGTATGGAAAATGGTGAAGAAATGGAGAATGAAAGAAGGCAGAGGGGAAAAGAAGGATAGTGTGGAGGCTTAGAATTAGAAGGAGTAGACTGATAAAGTTGAAGGGCTGAAAATGGAGAGGAAAGTTAGAAAGCTAGAGCAAAGGGTAAACAAATAATGATTGAGGAGAGACTAACTCCAGGGCAGATTCTAAGCAGCGGGAAATATGGGCAAGGTATCAATAGGGGACTGGGGATTTGGATTGATCACCCAAAGACCTTGATCCTGGCACGTGATCATATCCTGGAATGTGATGGGCTCAATAAAACAACAAAGAAAAGGGAGATCAGCACCCGTCTCCAGAGCATGGATTTGGAAATTGCTGTATTAATTGAAACTAGGGTAAAAAAGAGAAAGTTGAGGAAATGAGAAGAAGGTTGGGAAGTAAATGGAGTTATGAGGACAACTATTTGGAGCATGCTAATGGTAGAATATGGCTCATGTGGGATCCCAGCAATATATGTATCAAGAAAATCAGAAGTTCAGAGCAGTTTATACAATGTAAAGTCTTAGATATGAAGGGTATATTGTTGTATCATCTAACAATCAGACATTGAACAGGAGGAAATTGTGGAAGGATATAGAGGAGATTGGAGAAACTAACCTTGGAGCATAGATACTAGTGGACGATTTCAACAATGTGATTATCGTAAAAGATAGGATTGGAGGTAACGCAGTGCAATATAGTGATTATGCTAATTTGGAGGGAATGGTGGAGAGAAAAGGTTTATTTGAATGTGAGTCAAGTGGGGACTATTTATCTTGGTCAAATAAGCAAGTGGATAGTATAATCTATTCCAAAATTAACAGGGTTATAGCAAATGTTGATTGGTTTCAGGCTTACCCGAATGTGAAAGTGCCGAATGAAGAACCAAGAGTTTCATATCATGCTTTAATCTACATGTCTGGAGGAGAACCTGATTAAAAAGAAGAAGATGTTTAAATGTGTTAATTGTTTGATGGAAAAAGAATAGGTGAAGCAGAAAGTAAAGGAGAATTAAATAGGAAATGTAGATGGATCTGCTATGTACAGATTATGGAGAAAACTGTTGAAAATGCAACCTGTACTCTGGAAATACATGAAACAAGTCACCATGATCAAAAGTAAAATAGAAACAGCAAGGGTTGAGCTATCAGAAGCACAGAGAAAGCGGATTCGGGATAAAATGAATGCAAAAAAGGTGTAAATGGTGCTAAATTGTAATCAGGAACTAATGAAGTGGGATGAAAAAGATGAAAGGTTAGCTAGACTGAAAGCTAAGGCAAACTGGCTTACACAGGGAGACAACAACAATGTTTATTTTCATGCCACTGTAAAGGTAAAAATAAGCAGTCTGGGATCAGATACCTAGAGCTGGAGACTGGGGAAAAATGGCAGCTTAGGAAGGGATTGTAGAAGGGATGTCACATTTTTATGAACAACAGCTGAGAAGATAGAGGGTATTTATCTGAATGTAATCAGAAAAGGAAGAAGAGTCACTATGGGAGGATGTGAAAGATTAACAAGGAAAGTAACAAAACAGGAAATATGGAGAGCCCTGGAGAGCATCGGTGAGAACAAAGCCCCAGGAGTTGATGGTTATAACTCTAAAAAATTTTAACTAAACTAGGATACAATAAGGCAAGATACTGTCGGTGTAGTAATGGAATTCTTTGAGAAGGGGAAATTATACAAATTTGTTAACAGCATTGTGGTTACCTTGATTCCAAAAAGTCAGAATGCATGCAAAGCTAGAGACTACATGCCCATCTCTTGATGTACAACCATCTATAAAGTGATAGCCAAGATTATAACTTCTAGGATCAGTGAGGTAATACAAGAGGTAGTAACAAGCTGTTATTGTACCAGGGAGGGATATTCATGATCACATCCTCGTAGCTTATGAATTGGTAAAGGGTTACTCAAGAAAAGGAGGTGGACAAAGGTGTATGGTGCGAATGGATCTCTGAAAGGTATATGACATGGTGGAGTGGATTGCTTTGGAGAGTATCTTGAAAGAAATGGGGTTTCCACAGCAGTTTGTGAGATAGATAATGCTCTGTGTAAAGTCAGTCTCTTATACATATATCATCAATGGTGCTAATGGCCAAGAGGAGATTAAGACAAGGGGATCCCATGTCTCCTCTGCTATTTTTTATCGTGATGGAATATCTCAATAAGTGCTTGTAGAAGCTGAAGAATGAAAATCAGTAAAAAATTCCATGAGAAATATGGGAATCTGAACATTGTTTTTCTCAGTTTTGCTAATGACATCTTGTTGTTTTCCAAAGGCCATGCATGTTCGGTAGAGATCATGATGAAGTCTTTTAACAAATTCACAAGATCCAAAGGAATGGCTGTAAATCCAAGCAAATGTAAAGTATATTTTAGAGGGATGAAGAATGATCAAGAGCAGAAGAAGAGAATCATGCAGCTCAAAGGATTTGAAGAAGGTCTGCTGCCCTTCAGATACCTTGATGTGCCCTTAGATAGCAAAAGACTTTCATTTCATACATGCCAGCCCTTAGTTGATAAAATGGTAGCAAGGATTAAGCATTGGAGCGCAAAACTGTTAAGTTATGCAGGGAGAATACAATTAATAAAGAGTGTGCTTTTTTCTATAACTAATTATTGGATGCAGTGCATTCCCCTTCCAAAAACAAGTATTATAGCACATTAAGGCCCTATGTAGATCTTTCATGTGGTCTAGAACTGAGGAAATCACTAGGAAAGCTCTAGGTCTTAGGAAAGATATGTAAACCTAAAAAAGCAGGTGGATTGAACATTATTTTAGTTCTTGAATGGAATCAGGTATGTTTAGCTAAGCTTATGTGGAACCTGAATAGGAAAGCTGATAGACTGTGGGTTCGTTGGGTGAATGCTTATTATATAAAGGGCAAAGGCATTATGGAGGTTGAGTTACCAGCAAACAACTCTTGGATCCTAAAGAAATTTATGAAGAGCAGGGAGAAGGTGAAAAACGTGGAGTTCTGGAGGAAAACTGAGATAGAGGAGAAGCTCAGAATGCAGCAATTGTATAGAGAGCTGAGAGGAGATCGGGGAAAGGTGGAGTGGAGAAATCTGTTATGCAATAACCTGGAAATACTGAGAACTCTATTCACACTATAAATGGGCTGTCAAAGCAGGCTCTATACAAAGGATAGGCTGAAGAAATTTGAGATTGACTAAGGCAGTGGTTGTTGCTTTTGTGAAAAGGATGAAACCATGCAACATCTTTTCTTTGGCTGTGTGAAAAATAAAGAAATATGGGCTATAGTGTTAAGAAGGATGGAGGTTAAGAAATTCCCTAGAGAATGGGAGGAAATAAGGAGATGGTGCATCAGAGAATGCAAAGGCAGGGTCTGGAGATCAGAATTGAAGAAAATAGCTATAGCAGAGACATTTTATGGTATTTGGGGGATGAGAAATTATCTGTGGTTTAGGAAAGATAGCAGGAGTGATGACATGGTAGAAAAGATAGTAGAAACCATTGTACAAAGAGCTTGGGTGAAGCCAAAACTAAGAGAAAAAAGTTGTAGATTGATAGTGGAAGAAGAGAGTTAGACATAGTAAAGCTAGTCAAGGATGTGAAGAGTTGATTGTTCTTGAATGAATTTTTGGTAACAAGAAAATTTTCCATTTTTTTAAAAAAATGTTTAATTTAAAGTTATTTTTAAAAAAATATGAAAAAGTAAGTTCTAATTCACATCCCACATTTTGAAATTACATAGGTATTTTCTTCTAATTACATAATGACATTTGGATAGTTATTGATTGATCTCAAATAGTGTCCTTCCCCACTTATTTTTTTTTTATTACGTGTCGTATGTTTGTGCTTTAAGGATTGTCAACTTATTTCAAAAACCATAACATATGAGTGGGTTGTTAGCTCATCCAAGAATCCTCATGTTTATATATTCTATTTCTTAATATTTTTTAATATAAAACTATATATGATAGTTTCTATACCCTATTTTGTATCATTTTTGTGTTTTTGAGCTATGGTTTTTACTAATAGTATTTTTATATTTATGAGTTCATCAGTTTGCACCTAATGCTCCCAGCTTAGTTTTTTCTTTAATTTTCAAATTCGTGTGTGGCACTGAATTTGCCCACTAATTCTAGATCAACATTTCTCTCCAGGGTCAAAGTTATGAGTTTATGAGTCAACGCCAATCAAGGGTTATATTTGCCCTTTTAAAAAACTAGAGGTTAGATATACACTTATCAAAAAATTGAGGGCAATCAAACAACTATTCCCTTTCACTAATAATAATTGTTTAATTTATGGTTAGTTTTCAGCAAAGGTGAAAAATCATTCCAATCCCACATTCTGAAATCACATGGGTGTTTTATTTCAAACTACATGATGAAATTTAGATAATTATTGATTGTCCTCAAATAGTTTCCTTTCCCACTAATTTTCATTTTTTTATACTTGTCGTATGTTTGTACTTTAAGCATTGTCAAATTATTTTTACAAAACCATGACATATGAGTGGGTAGTTAACTCATCCAAGAATCCTCATGTTTACACATTGTATTTCTTAATATTTTAAATATAAAATTATATGATAGTTTCCATACCCTATTTTGTATCATTTTGGTGGTTTTACATTATAGTTTTTATCAATAGTAATTGTATATTTACGAGTTATTGAATTGGCACCTAATCCTCACAGGTCGGGGTGCACTTAAATCACGCGTACCTAAGTTCAACTACTGCGGGCGATTGAGTGTGCGATAGTGTGTGCGACGCTAGGGTTTTGGCTTCTCCTCTCCCCTTCATTTCTGCATCTCATCTAACTTTCTTCTCATTTTTCTTCGTTTCTCTCCGCCTTGGCGGAGTCTTTCTTTACCTGCCGTTGATGGCGGCCTCATCATCTATCCTTCCCCCTCCTCCTATAAAAACTTTTGCGGCGGCGCTACAATCTAAATCACCTCCGCTGGTTTCTCAGCTTCCTACTAACCCTGAAATAGTCCCAAAATCTTCCCACCTAGGCGATCTTGCTTGTCTTTACTCTGACGAGCAGATCGCGACCCTCTCGGCCCACTATTCTAATGCCTTGGTGGGAAAATACACGAAAGGCAGACTAAGTATGGAACAGTTGGAGGTTTCTCTCAAGACCATCGGCTTCGAAGGTAAGTACCAATTAGGATCTCTTGACTTTAAGCACATCCTAATTAGATTCGAATTGATAAATGATTATCAACGTTGTTGGATGAAAGGTTTATGGAATTTTAATGGGGTTTTACTTAAGATGCTAAAATGGACACCTGAGTTTTCCACACAAAGAGAATCACCGATTGTCCCGATCTGGTGTACGATTAAAGAAGTTCCCCTTTATTACTATAATTCTGCTTCTATTGAAAACATTGGGAATAATATTGGGAATTTCATTAAAAATGATTATGCCACTGAAATGTTAACTCGGCCATCTGCTATTAAATTCTGTGTTGAGATTGATCTGTTGAAACCCCTACCCCAGTTTATTAGACTTGGTTCACTCACAAATAATAGGAAATATTATATTGAGTATGAGGACATTCCTCTTTACTGCAGTCACTGTTCTAAACTTGGGCATTCCTTTGACCAATGTAGAGCAAACCCCCAAAATGTTATGAATAAAATTGATGAACCTACTGCAGTAGAGGCTCCCCCTCAACCTATATGGCAAGCCACAGGGAAAATTTTTGAACTGCCTCCTATGATGAATGATTTTTCCAGTAAACCATCTTCCCCTGAATTTAAAGTGATGCCCCTGAATAATTTAGTGGTTTCTCCCTCAACTCCTAGATCCATCAGGTCTAATACATCTCCTTTGATACAAAAATCAGTTTCAGAAGACTCTACCTCTAAGCTTCTTCAGGAGACTGCATATTCCAAACCTGTTTTGAAATCCTATGCTTTTGATGATACTCAAGTTGGTTTACGGCAATCTGTTATGAGGGATTCAAGATCTAACCCCACACTTTCCCATTATGGAAAGATGTCAAATAGATACTCTCTTTTGCAGGTAGAGGAACCACAATTTCAGAACCTGATTGATGCAGACATGTCAACTCAGGAGGAGCCGGATTTAGAGTTGGAGCTGGAAACTGGAGGACAAGAATCCTCCACTCAGGATCTCCAAGGTAAGTCAAAAAACAAAGGTAAGGAAAAAATAAAAAAGATTACCTATCTCAGTCAGTTAAATAAGATGCTACTGAGATCAGCTACAAAAGGTATTAAAATAAGTGAAATATGACAGTCACACCTTATATTAATTTTTTGATTTGGAATCTTCGTGGTATGGACACTTCTATTCTGAGACTCTCAAATCTGATCCTAAATAAAAAGATTAAATTGCTTTGTATAATTGAGCCAATGCATGATAACTCTAAAATCCACTCATATATGTCTGTTTTAAACTTCTCAAACTGTTTGGCCCTACCTAATGGAAAAATTTGGTTAATGTGGTCACATCTTCTTAAGATCTCTCTAAAATCCTCTCATGAACAATTTCTGCATGTAGATATTTCTCATCAATCTTTTAACCTGTGTATGGAGATGGTTTTTATTTATGCTTTAAGGAATAGAGAGGGTAGGAAATTATTATGGAAAGACTTAGAGCCTATCTCCAATGGAGATACTGTTTTTATTGGGGATTTTAATACTATTACTAATGTGACTGAATATAGAGGCCCCTCTAATCCTGCCCCTGGGAGCATTAGGGATTTTAATAAATGGATTAACACTAATGGAATCCAAGAGATTAACACTGTAGGGAATCTATTTACTTGGAGTAATTCAAGACTTAGAAGCCCTACTTTAAAAAGATTAGATAGAGGTCTTTGTTCCCTTTCCTGGAGTAATAAATTTCCATCATCTTCAATCCAGATCCTGAACAGGAATACCTCTGATCATTCCCCCTTACTCCTGCAGATTGCTAATTTTTCCCATTCCTTTCCTAAACCCTTCAGATTTATAAATGCATGGTTTCAAAGGTCTGATTTTATTGATTTAATTCATAACAATTGGAATATACCTCTCCATGAGTCTGGTATGATGAAATTTTATTTAAAGCTGATTAGATTAAAAAGAGTGATAAAAATCTGGAATAAAGAAATTTTTGGTAATATTGAAACTAATGTCACTTTAGCTGAGGAGGCACTAAGATCACAGGAAATGGTTTTTGATCTTAATCCATCTGATTCTGAACTCATGAAACTCAATCAGAAAAAAGCTCTTTTACTTAGGGCTCTTAAAGAAAAAGAAAAATTTTGGAAACAAAAGGCAAAACTTAAGTGGTACAAAGTGGGGGATAATAATACTGAATACTTTCATAAGGTATTTAAGGAAAAAAACTGTAAGACTCAGATTAATAAAATTAAAAATTCTGAGGGTTCTTGGTTAACCTCTCAAACTGACATCCAGAAAGAAGCAGTTGTTTTTTTTTCTGATCTTTTAACTGAACCTGATCATAATGCTGAACATAGATTCTCCTCTCATTTTCTCAGTCAAGTCCCCTTGATCTTAAATAATGAGGATAATCAAGCTCTTGCTGCCCCTGTGTCAGAAATTGAACTAGAAAGGGTAATAAGAAATTTAAAAAGTAATAGTAGCCCAGGACCAGATGGATTTACTCCCAAATTTTACAAAAAATGCTGGTCAATTATTAAACAGGATCTTTTAGCATCAGTAAATGATTTCATCTCAGGATCTGATATTCCAAAAGGTATATCTAGTACTTGGATTACACTCATCCCTAAAAAGCAAACACCTAGTTCCTTCAGTGATTTTAGGCCAATTAGTTTGTCTAATGTACTTAATAAAATCTGTTCTAAGGTGCTGATGGAAAGACTAAGACCTTATATGGATTCTCTTATTTCTCCTACTCAATCATCCTTTTTAAAGAAAAGAGACATCTCAGATAATATAATCTACCTTCAGGAAATGGTCAGATTTCTAGACAAAAAGAATAGGATTCCAAACTGTATACTGAAACTGGATTTAATGAAGGCCTTTGATAGAGTTAACTGGGAGTTCCTTAGGAGAATTTTAGTCAAATTTGGCTTTCATGGTAACTTCTTATCTGCAGTTTTTAATAATTTATCTCAGGCATATTTTTCAGTCCTTGTAAATGGGAATCCTGTTGGATTTTTTAGAGCTTCTCGAGGTATCAAACAAGGTGATCCACTCTCTCCTTTTCTTTTTAATATATTCACTGAAGCTTTTTCAAGAAGTTTAGAATATATTTTTGCAAATAATAAACTTACTCGTTTTTATTTACCTTCTTCTATTCCTGCTGTATCCCATTTAATGTATGCAGATGACACTGTAATTTTTATGCAAGCCTCTAAATCTAACCTTATTAGACTCAAAGCTTTTTTGGAGGTATTTGAATTAATTTCAGGACAGAAATTTAACTTTGATAAATCTGAGTTTTATCTCAGTAACAAGGCCACTGTTTTGAAAGCTAACCAGGTTAAGGCTATACTAAAGATGAAAAAAGGTTCTTTCCCATTCCAGTATCTTGGTTGTCCTATTTTTAAGGGAAGAACCTTAATAAGATATTTCCAACCTTTAATAACTATTCTTGACTCTAAGCTTCAAAGTTGGAAAAATAAATGGCTTAGTGCTGGGGGAAAAATGATCCTAATCAAACACTGTTTATATTCACTCCCTCAGCATTTATGGGCAGTAACTGATCCACCAAAAACAATAATCAGGATTTTTGAGAAGAAATTAGCTAGGTTTTTTTGGGGGGAGTCCAATGGAAGAAAAAATAAAGTGTGGAAAAAATGGCAGAATATTTCTTTCCCTGTTCAATTTAATGGCCTTGGCTTTAGATCTGTGAAATCTATTATTGACACCTGTTCTGCAAAACTATGGTGGAAAAGCCAATTAGGAAATACTCTCTGGTCTAAATTAATTTGGTCAATCCCCCTATCATATAGAAAATCTGTTACTTGGAAACGAATTGAAGCAATTAACTGTTTTGCTGAACATCACTCTGTAATTATCCATGGTATGGGCACCTGTAATTTCTGGACTGCAAATTGGTGCCCTGGTGGGCCTCTTTGCAATTTCATTTCTCAACATACTATGGATAATATGACAAATTTGACAGTTGCTGAGTTTATTAATAACAAATCTGATGTACTGTCTCAAATTAGTTCTTCATTAGGAAATGATACTTTAATTTTTTTACAGGATTCCACTCTTATCCCGGATAGGGAGGATAGATTAATTTGGAAGTTGGAAGCATCAGGTAATTTTACTTCCAAATCAACCTACAAGGCTCTCACTCTTGTATCAGGTAATTTCCCAGCTTGTAAATTTATTTGGAATAAGGCATTGCAAAAAAAGATCTCAATTTTTACATGGAAACTCTTGCAATCCTTTCTTCCTTTTGATGAAATTCTGATTAAATTAGGCTTTAACCTGGCTTCAAAATGCCCAGTTTGTGCTAATTCTGATACTATACAGCATTTTTTCATCTCCTGTCATGTTGCTAAGGAAGTCTGGTTCAATATTGCTTCATTAGTTAATTTTCATATTCAATTTGACCATTCCCTCATACAAAGATTCTTTCAATTTTGGAATACAGATGATTTGGTTAGTTGGAAACATTTTATGTGTAAAATCATTCCTTCAATTATCTGCTGGTCACTTTGGAAGGCTAGGAATAGATTCATGTTTGATAATCAACCTTTTTCCTCAGCCAAAATCTCTAATGAAGCTCAGGATTTGATAAAATTGGCCTTTTTATCTACTCCAAAAACATACTTTGCATTCTCACATATTGATTCTTCATTAAATCATTGGATTCCCTTTTGTAGACCTCCACCAAAGCCTAATTTTAATACTATTTATTGGGAAAAACCAGCTGTAGGATATCTAAAAGTTAATGTGGATGCCTCATGGTATTCAGACAAAGCTGCAGTTGGTATGATAATTCGAGATTACTTGGGAAATATGATTAATATTGATTCTGTTTCAGTTCATGCTGGTTCACCACTTGAAGCAGAAATGAAAGCTGTTCTTTTTGTGACTGATAGAGTTTCAAGTCTAAGTAACAAATACTTAATAGAATCAGATTGTCTGTTGGCTGTACAAATGATTACAAATCCATATTCTGCTAACTGGATTCATTTTGATCTGGCATACAAAATTAACAAAAAGTTGGGTGATGCTCAGTTACTGTATGTCTACAGAGATGTAAATGCTGTTGCTAATGCTATTGCAAAACAACACATTTGCTCTTCAGTATGCATACAGCCTGATACCATTCCCCATCTTATCAAAGGACTGATCTCCCTAGATAAAGCTCATATTCCACATGTTCGAGCATCATAATACATCTTATTTTGGATAGATGCTGCTAATCTGTCTTTGTTCCTTTTTGCAGAGAGTTGCTGAATTACTTCCTCAACCAGCTCACGTTCCTGAACTACCATGACAATGGCTACCTGCTAACTGAACTACTGTGACATAGGCATACAGCTTCCTGGGGACAACTTCTTTGCCCCCGGATTACTGCCGCAAGTTACTGATCTAATCTTTTGCTATTAACCAGATTCTGTATCTGTGTTCTAAGGTTGCCTGGCCGGAGGGGGAATTAACACGAGGGGTGGAGATTCCTTCATCCGGATCGCAACCTTAGCATTCTTTTGTCTATAATTATTAATATCAAGTAGTACTATGTATAGATCCTTGTAGGTTATTTTGGATGGCAATTTTGTTGCCTCACCACATACATTGACTCATCTTGTAATTGGTTCTTAATGAGGAATGGGGAGCCTCTAATATATCATCCCCCACCTTAGGGTGTTTTTATTAAAAAAAAAAATAATCCTCACAGGTCCATATTTTCTTGAACTACCACAACCATGCGTGGTACTGAATCAACCCACTAATTTTAGGTCAACATTGGTCTCCGGTTTCAATATTATGAGTTTTTTTTAAAAATTTATGAGTCAATGTCGGTCAAAGGTTATATTTACAATTCTAAAAATTGGAGGTTAGATATACACTTATCAAAGAATTGAGGGAAATATAAGCATTTTTTTTATAATTGATTAATGTATACTTAGTTTTCATAAAAGATGAAAAACATCATTTCAACTCACATCCCACATTTAGAAATCACATAGGTATTTTCTTCTCTGTACATAATAAAATTTGGATAGTTATTGATTGTCTTCAAATAGTTCTTCAACACTAATTTAAATTTTTTTCATACTTGTCTTATGTATGTGCTTTAAGGATTGTTAAAATATTTCAAAAACCATGACCTATGAGCGGGTAGTTAACTCATTCAAGAATCCACATGTTTACATATTGTATTTCTTAATGTTTTACAATATTATTTATATGATAGTTTCCATACCCTAATTTGTATCATTTTGGTGTTTTTCAATCATAGTTTTTACTAATAGTAATTATATATTTATGAGTTCAAGAATTTGCACCCAATCCTCCCACCTCTGTTTTTTCTGGAATTTTTACAACGGCATGTGGCACTGAATTTTCCCACTAATTCTAGGACAACATTCCTCTCCGGTGTCAGGGTTATGAGTTTATGAGTCAATGTCGGTCAAGGGTTACATTAGCACTTTTGCAAAACTGGAAATTATATATATACTTATTAAAAAATTGACGGTAATCAATGCATTTCTCCCTTTTCATAAAAATAATTGTTTAATTTATACTTAGTTTTCAATTAAGATGAAAAATATATTTCTAATTCATATCCCAAATTTTGAAATCACATATGTGTTTTCTTCTAACTACATAATGATATTTTGGATAGTTGTCCTCAAATAGTTTCCTTTCCCACTAATTTTCATTTTTCCCACACTTATAGTATGTTTGTGCTTTAAGGATTGTCAAATTATTTCAAAAACCATAATACACGACTGGGTAGTTAACTCAACCAGAAATTCTCATGTTTACATATTGTATTTCTTAATATATTTCACTATAAAATTATATGATAGTTTCCATACCCTATTTTGTATCATTTTGGTGCTTTTCAGCTAATGTTTTTACTAATAGTAATTGTATAATTATGATTTTATGAATTTGCACCCAATTCTCTCTGCTTTATTTTTTCTTGAATTTTCATTACTGTGCGTGGAACTAAATTTCCCCACTAATTCTAGGACAACATTTCTCTCTGGTGTTAAGGTTATGAGTTTATGAGTCAATGTCGGTCAAGGGTTATATTAGCACTTTTACATAACTGGAGGTTAGATATACACTTATCAAAGAATCGAGGGTAATCAAACATTTTTTCCCTTTTACTAATAATAATATTTTAATTTCTAGTTAGTTTTCATAAAAGATGAAAAAAATCTTTCCAATTCACATACCTCATTTTGAAATTACATAGGCTTTTTCTTCTAACTACACAATGAAATTTGGGTAGTTATTGATTGTCCTCAAATAGTTTCCTTCCCAACTAATTTTCAATTTTTTTCATACTTGTCGTATGTTTGTGCTTTAAGGATTGTCAAATTATTTGAAAAACCTAATATATGAGCGGGTAGTTAACTCATCCAAGAATCCTTATGCTTGCATATTGTGTTTGTTAATATATATATATATATATATATATATATATATATATATATATAATTATATGATAGTTTCCATACCCTATTTTGTATGATTTTGGTGTTTTTCGGCTATAGTTTTTATAAATAGTAATTGTATTTTTTTGAGTTTATGAATTTTCACTTAATGCTCCTAGCTCCATTTTTTCTTGAATTTTTACAATCGTGTGTGGCACTAATTTTGCCCTCTAATTTTAGATCAACATTTTTCTCCGGTGTTAGGGTTATGAGTTTATGAGTCACTGTCTGTCAACAGTTATATTATTAATTTTACAAAACTGGAGGTTAGATATTCACTTATCTAAGAATTGAGGGCAATCAAAGCATTTTTCCCTTTTAATAATAATAATTGTTTGATTTATAGTTAGTTTTCATAAAAGATGAAAAAAATCATTCCAATTCACATCCCTCGTTTTGAAATCACGTAGGTGTTTTCTTCTTACTACATAATGAAATTTGGATAGTTATTAATTGTCCTCAAATAGTTTCCTTCACCCCAAATTTTTTTTCCCATACTTGTCGTATGTTTGTGCTTCAAGGGTTGTCAACTCATTTCAAAACCCATAACATATGAGCGGGTAGTTAACTCATCCAAGAATCCTCATGTTTACACATTGTATTTCTTAATATTTTTTAATCAAAAATTATATGATAGTTTCCATACCCAATTTTGTATCAATTTTGTATCAATTTAGTATTTTTCAACTATATTGTTTTTTTATATATAAAATATGATTTTTCGTTCCAAAATGATTAAAAAACATTTACAAGATATAATCCTTCACTCTAGGATTCTAACAAAATTGCCTATTAGATAAAGAGCATTGGATTAAGACTGTGTCAATTAGACTGTCTCTACACCATTTTACTACTGTTTTTGGGCCATAGTTTTTGACAAAAAAATAGCCCTAAGTATTTGATGATAAAGGATTTAAAAGTCCAATATCCAAAGCCCAATCCAAATGATCTCTTTTAACTCCTAATCAGAAACCTATTATGCTGCCTTCTTCTACTCTCCTCCTTAACTCCATCTCCTCTGTTTTATTAATCTGAAAAATTCACGTATTTCTCTCCTCCCACAAGTTATATAACACAGAAACATACAGATTGATCCTTCTTCTCTTCCCCCTTACTAGATCCACCATCAAACACTTCAGCTCTCTCAAATCTGCAACCTTAGGCAGATTGAGTCCCATTATTACATTTACAGCATAACTACATCGAGTGAACATATGCACAACAGTTTCTTCATCTTCTTCACAAAAAACACATAATGGATGGGCATCAATTATGTTGAAACTGCTTAATCTATCTGTTGTGTCCAAACTTATTTCAATAACATCCACCTAAAAAATCCATGTTTTGGCAGAATTTTTGAATTCCAGATGAGCTTTGCTATTGGATCGACTTTTCCTCCCCCCTTCAATATGTTGTAAGCAGTAGAAATACTAAATTTTCCCCCAACATTCACACATTTACTCAGTTGGCCTTTCATTTTTTCCTTCAACCTGTTCAAACATTTCCAAATCCAACTCTGAGTCACCTGTGTCTGATATGAAAGAAAATCCTTCCCTTTCAAATAGTGCGCTTGAATCCATCTTCTCTATAGCATGTCCTTTTTCCTATGGATACATCAGATGTGTTTGCATGGTGATACTTGATTCTATAACGATGGATCTCTGAATCCCACTCCTCAAAATTTCTTGTTCCAGTACATTGCATCCCACAAAGCAGGTGTAAAGAACATGCCCTTCGGTTTTTTGCTCCAGAGAAATGCCCTACATCTCTTCACTTGTTGGTATGCCTTGAATACTGTAATAACCGCTTCTGCGACCCTGACCTGGAATACAACTACATCTACAATTATGATAAGAATATAATTCCAATTCCAATTTGGACTGATGTTGATTTGGGCCGAATTGTGTTTTGTTCCAATCCCAGTTTGTTAGGGTTTAGTGGAGACAATATATAAAGTGTCTCTCTTCTCTCTGTAAACATTAATTCTGTTCTGCACTTAGATAGGTAGAAATCTGGCCAATTTCTTGGCGTCTGTAACCTGCTACCTATTATAGTGAATCCGTCTCCTGTGGATGTAGCCAAATTGGTGAACCACGTAAATCTTGTGTCTTGTTATTTTCGTTCATATTTTCTGTTCTTTCTCCATTCCGCACAACAAACTGGTATCAGAGCGGTTTCTTTTTCCGGCGATATCCGTAGTGGGTATATCGGATTCTGGGCTCATCAGATCGGGGCTGATCGGGGAGAAAAAGGTCTGGGTTGAACGTGAAGATCGACAAGTTTACCGGGAGAAACAGTTTCAGTTTATGGCAGATCAAGATGCGAGCTTTGCTGAAACAGCAAGGTTTGTGGACTCCGCTGACGACGGATTTCACGAGCAGTTCTGGCGATGTTGTGAGTCTGGAAGAAAAGGCACACTCGACGATTATGTTGTGTCTCGCGGACGAAATCATCACTGAGGTCTCAGATCAGGAGACTGCTGCGCAACTGTGGCTGAAGTTGGAGAGTTTGTATATGACGAAATCTCTAACCAACAAGTTGCTTCTGAAACAACGCCTCTTCGGTCTCCGAATGCAGGAAGGTACGCAACTCAGAGACCATCTAGAGCAATTGAATACCTTGTTATTAGAATTGCGAAATATAGATGTGAAAATTGAAGATGAAGATGCTGCTTTGATTTTGCTAGTTTCTTTACCACTTTCGTATGAGAATTTTGTTCAGTCATTTATTGTTGGTAAAGATTCTGTGTCTCTGGAGGGAGTAAGATCCTCTCTCCATAGTAGAGAGTTGCGACATAAGGCAAACAGTACAAGTACAGAAAGTCAGGCCACTGGCTTGTTTGCTAGTGACGGAAACACAAAAGGCAAGGAAACCGGCAATAAGAAGAAGGGCAAGAAGTCATCTTCAAAGGGTCCTAAGGCCAATGATGTTTGTAACTACTGTAAGGAGAAGGGGCATTGGAAAAAGGAGTGTCCGAAGAAGGCTAGTAAATCTGGGAGTACATCTGGTACTGCTGCTGTGGCTGAAGGGGATTTCAGTTCTGAAGATGATTTTGCTCTAGCTGTTACTGGGAAAAATAATCATTCTAATGCGTGGTTTCTTGATTCTGGGGCATCTTACCATGTATGCCCAAGGAGAGATTATTTCTCAACTTATGAGCAAGCTGAGGGCATCATTACTACAGCAAATGGTGTTGCGTGCAAGGTAGTTGGGATTGGTTCAATCAAGATCAGGACGCATGATGGTAGTTTCTGTACTTTGAACGATGTCGGGCATGTTCCATCGATGACAAAGAATCTGATTTCTCTTCCTACGTTGGATAGAAAGGGTTTCGTCTACTCAGGGAGTGATGGAGTTCTGTGTGTCTGCAAAGGTTCTAGGCTGGTTCTGAAAGGTGTTCTGCATGGTACCTTGTATTTTCTACAAGGTTCCACGGTTATGGATTCCGTTAATGTTGCATTTTCGGAGGTTCACCGGGATGATATGACTAAGTTATGGCATATGAGGCTTGGTCACATGGGTGAAAGAGGGATGCAGATTCTGTCGAAGTATGATCTTCTTGGTGGCCACAAGATCAAGAGCTTGGACTTCTGTGAGCATTGCGTTTTTGGGAAGCATCACCGCAGCAAGTTTCCTAAGGCGATTCATAGAACAAAGGGCACATTGGATTACATCCATTCTGATTGTTGGGGACCTTCCCGAGTTGAGTCACTGGGAGGTCACAGGTACTTTGTTTCTCTGATTAATGATTACTCAAGGATGACTTGGGTTATCATGATGAAACATAAGAGTGAAGCTTTCTCGAAGTTCAAGGAGTGGAAAGCTTTGGTGGAGAATCAGACCGGGAAGAAGATCAAGAGGCTTCGAACTGATAATGGGCTGGAATTATGCTCGTCTGAGTTTGATCAGTTTTGTAGGGATGAAGGGATTGCTCGTTATCATACAGTCAGGAATACGCCACAGCAGAATGGCATAGCTGAGCGGATGAATCAGACATTGCTGGCGAGAGCGAGGTGCATGCTCTCTAATGCTGGTTTGGAAACGAGATTCTGGGCAGAGGCGGTGAGTACAACTTGTTACCTGATCAACCGCAGGCCTCACACGGGTATAGAGTGCAAAATACCTATGGAGTTGTGGTCAGGTAAAGTTGTTGATTACTCCAAGTTAAAAGTTTTTGGTTGTACATCTTATTATCATGTTAGTGATGGTAAGTTAGAGCCCCGAGCCAAGAAGGGTGTCTTTGTGGGTTATAGAGATGGAGTTAAAGGCTCCAGGATATGGTCTCCGTCTGAGAAGAGGGTTATTCTGAGCAGGGACGTTGTCTTTGATGAAAATTCTTTGCTTAGATCTATGGTGAAGCCCACAGTTGTGCCAGAAACTAGTGGAGTTGATAAACAGGTGGAGCTTGAAGTCACTCAAGGTGAAAATAGATTGGAACAATTTGAGGTGGATCAAGAGCCACAGACAGAATCTGAGATACCGGAATCTCCACCACCAGATCCTCAACCATCAGGAGCTACAGTCCGCAGTTTAGCTCAGGACCGACCCAGGAGGGTTGGAGTTGGGGCGCCAAAGAGATATGGGTTTGAGGATATGGTGGGTTATGCACTGTCAGTTGCCGAGGAAGTGGATACTCAAGAGCCATCAACCTTCAGAGAGGCTACTTCATGTACTGATGCTGATAAATAGCTTGCTGCAATGGGAGATGAGATGGAGTCTCTTCAGAAGAATCAGACATGGGAATTGGTCAAACAGCCTCAAGGGAGAAAGGTAATCAGTTGCAAATGGGTTTTCAAGAAGAAGGAAGAAATATCACCTGCAGAGGGAGTCAAGTACAAGGCAAGAGTTGTTGTAAGAGGTTTCAGTCAAAGGGAGGGGGTAGACTATAATGAGATTTTCTCACCAGTGGTCAGACACACTTCCATCAGAGTGTTGCTAGCCTTGGTAACACATCAGGATTTGGAGCTCGAGCAACTTGATGTGAAGACCGCTTTTCTACATGGAGAGTTGGAGGAAGAGATATACATGACTCAGCTAGATGGTTTCCAAGTTCCTGGAAAGGAAAAATATGTTTGCAAGTTGAAGAAGTCTTTGTATGGACTTAAGCAGTCTCCGAGGCAGTGGTACAAGAAGTTTGACAGTTACATGCTTCAGCTGGGATATACGAGGTGTGCTTATGACTGTTGTGTCTACTACAGCAGGTTGAGAGATGGGTCATTCATCTATCTGGTGCTTTATGTAGATGACATGCTGGTAGCCGCAAAGAGTAAGCACGAGGTTCAGAAGTTGAAAGGACTTCTTAGTGCTGAGTTTGAGATGAAGGATCTGGGTGCAGCTCAGAAGATACTAGGAATGGAGATTCTTAGGGATCGAAGTCAGCGGAAGCTTTTCTTGTCACAGAAAGGCTACATTCAGAAAGTGTTGGCTAGGTTTGGCATGTCTACAGCCAAACCTATAGACACTCCTAGTGCTGCAAATATTCATCTCACCACTATGTTTGCTCCTCAGTCAGACGAGGAGAAGGAGTATATGTCTCGGGTTCCTTATGCCAGCGCGGTAGGGAGTTTGATGTATGCTATGGTTTGCACGAGGCCAGATTTAGCACAGGCAGTCAGTGTTGTGAGCAGGTTCATGGGGCAACCGGGAAAGGAACATTGGCAAGCTGTGAAGAGGATCTTCAGGTATCTTAGAGGTACGTCTGATGTGGGTCTCATTTATGGAGGTGATACCGAGTACTTAGTTACAGGCTACTCTGATTCTGATTATGCTGGTGATGTTGACACGAGGAGATCGATGACTGGTTATGTATTCACTTTGGGAGGTTCTGTGGTTAGTTGGAAGGCGACTTTGCAACCTACAGTGACGTTGTCTACTACGGAAGCAGAGTACATGGCTTTGACAGAGGCTGCAAAGGAGGGAATATGGCTGAAAGGACTGGTTAGTGATCTTGGTCTACATCATGATCAGGCTACTGTGTATTGTGACAGTTTGAGTGCAATCTGCATAGCCAAGGATCAGGTCCATCATGAGAGGACCAAGCATATTGATGTCAGATATCATTTCCTGAGGAGTGAGAGGAGAATCAGGGTGAAGAAAGTGGGAACTGCTGACAACCCCGCTGATATGTTCACCAAACCTGTTCCACATAGCAAGTTTCAACATTGTTTGGACTTGCTGAACATCAGAGCTGATTAGGTTCTCTATGGGCAGTCCCGGGAGTGGAGGGCGAAGTCTACTCATCTGGCACTGTAATGGTGCATCTGGAGTTTTCTACTTTGAGGATTCAAGTCAAGGTGGAGATTTTTTGGTATGCCTTGAATACTGTAATAACCGCTTCTGCGACCCTGGCCTGGAATACAACTACATCTACAATTATGATAAGAATATAATTCCAATTCCAATTTGGACTGATGTTGATTTGGGCCGAATTGTGTTTTGTTCCAATCCCAGTTTGTTAGGGTTTAGTGGAGACAATATATAAAGTGTCTCTCTTCTCTCTGTAAACATTAATTCTATTCTGCACTTAGATAGGTAGAAATCTGGCCAATTTCTTGGCGTCTGTAACCTGCTACCTATTATAGTGAATCCGTCTCCCGTGGATGTAGCCAAATTGGTGAACCACGTAAATCTTGTGTCTTGTTATTTTCGTTCATATTTTCTGTTCTTTCTCCATTCCGCACAACATCACTATCCCTTCACTATCTCTTCATGTACATTCTCAAGCAACTTAAAAACTCCTGACCAGAAGTTAGCTACACTCAAAAGCATTGTGTACATTCTCAGCTATAGTTTTTACAAATAGTAATTATATGTATATGAGTTTATGAAATTGCACCTAATGCTCTCAGCTCCGTTTTTTCTTGAATTTTCACAATTGCGCTTGGCACTAATTTTCCCCACTAATTCTAGGTCGATATTTCTCTCCAATGTCAAGGTTATGAGTTTGAGTCAATGTTGATCATGTTGGAAAATAATGGTTAAAAGGTTGAAATTCGTCAACTTTTTGGGCTTCGTTTGAGTGGGATCCGAATGGAGTTTTGGTCAGTGGATGTCATTTTTGGGTTCTCCTCCGCGAGTACTATAAAATCGACTATTTAAACTCTCAAAACGGATCAAGGGTGAATGAGATATGGATGTTTGAATAGTCACTCTGGAAAAAGAAAAAATTAGGCGAAAATTGGCCAAAATTAATTTTTCTCTGGACTGTCCAAAATACGTATGGACCGCATGGAAATCTCTGGAAGGCCCAACCGCAGAGTATATATGGAATTTTTTGTGTGTAATTCTTAAGAGATAAGAACAAAATACTTCCATATTTTGTGAGATATCTTGCATTGAATAAATGTGCGGTTTACCATGTTTAATACGATGAAGAATATTTGTGCAAATATTTCTTCCTTTTCCAGCAGATTTGATTCGAGTATTCATGGAATGCCTCGGATTTGGCGAGTTGGTGATTGAGAATATTCTTCTCTAATTACAGAAAATTAGAATATCATGTTTCCATGATTGGAGTCTCTTAGAGTAGTATAAATAGAGCCTCCAAGTCAGTCAGAAAAGTTTACACCATTTCTCAAGTCCCTCCATATTCTAAACTTGAGTCTTCTTTCTGTCTTTCTCGAAGTTTCCATTTGTTGCTCTGTCGAGGTGATAGTCCTTCGGGCCTTGCGTGAATCCGAGGTAACTCTTACGTGTTAATTGTTACCTTCGATGGTTTTCTCCTAGGGAACAATGTCCACGACGGGACTCATTCGTTTCAAGGGCAGCGAGTGTTACTCGTGACTCCATCACTTTGTGATTACTTGAAACGTGATTTATGCTTTGATTATTTGTAATTTAAGTTTTTCGATTGTATACTTGAATAATTAATAAAAGTTTATTATTCTTGCATATATTAATTGCTCGTTCAATTTTGATATTTGATTTTCACATGATAAAATCAATATATGTCCATCAGTCTTGAAACGAATGATACTTTATTGGAATATATTGAATTGAAAATTGCATGTTGAATGCTTATGTCAAGAAAGAAATCTGCATACTATATACCGATCGGATTTGGATGCTATACCGTGTTTGCCTTATTTATTTGTAAAATTATGGAAATTTACATGATGTATGCCACATGTTAATAGGAATTGCATACAAATTGCGCGAAATTTGCATGCCTGATGTGGTAAATCATATTGAAAAGCCGCATGCTTTAATTTACTAAGATTTGCATGCGAATGTTCATGTTGTTGTATGAAAAGGATGTGGTATTCCTTATATCAATTAAAATTGCATACCAAATCTAATATGAATGTGGTTTCTTAGGGAAATTGCATATCTCCTATGGATTGGCTACTGCATGCCTGCTTGAAATTGATGCATTGCATGGTTCACATTGCGGAAGTTGCATACTGCATTGCATTTATTGATGCATTCTTTATTTTACACTCCGAGTATGTGACTTCAAAAATTAATGGTTTCGATTATTTACAACAAAATCATGTCGTGCAATTTGTTGTATATACTGATTTGAAATATTTGTGAAATATTTATTTGCGACATGAGATTTGTACATATATTTAACGATGGTAATTTATTGTATGTACACATTGGTGAATCGAGATATGGCGGCATCTCTTATGGAAGAAAAACTTGGCATGGAGATACAATAGGATTTGCTTGACAACCTGAAAGAGTCGAGAGTGGTAACCACGGTTTTGCAAACTATGGTACGTATACACGTTAATTAAAGTGAATCATGGCATATGCTATATATACATATATTGCTTGGATTATATTTGATAACCATTTGAGTGAATCTGGACGTGAACGTGACTTTGTTACAAAGAGAGTTATGTGAATAATATTTGCACATATATGTCCAGTACACTAAGGCTATCGAATTTGATAGTAAATGGATTTGGTTATATTAATCCCTTAATTATGTGGGAAAATGAGTTGAGCATGTATGTTAAATTAAATGGCGCAATTATGGAAATATGCTAATTCCATGATATTCATGCTTATGAGATTAAATGTTGATATGGTAAGAAATCATATTTGATTCTTTGCATGAAAGATTGAATTAAATTTACGGGGAAAAAATGCCATGAGTTTAGAATATGGGATCAGACATTATTATTCAATTACATGAAAGCAGTGCATATGGTTGGAAATTATGAGACATGTTTAATTTCCAAAGCCCTTGAAATGCTATAGTATTTGTTTAAACATTTGATCAAATGTTGAAATATCTATTTTGCATGGTATAATAATTTGGTGATGTGGGCTGCTCATGTTGGTTAAAGATTTTAAACCATATTTGTGTGAGAATGTGCTGCTAGTGATTCATGACTTTTATATGCTTGGTCTGAGAATCGCATGCGAAAAATTGGTAAACTTCATTTGTACTTAAACATGACATCTCTCGGCAAGAGTGTAATATATTCGTGCATGAATGAAGTATGTGACATTGGGTAATTTGATCCATGATGTATTCTCGTTCATTTAGGGACTTGATTTAGCTGCATAAACAAAAAGTTTAGATCTATGTTGTGTCTAAAATTGGGTTCTGCTTTTATATGCTATGGTTATATTAATTGTTTGGGAAAGTGTCTTTTGATGCAATGAAATATTTGACAAGACTATTCCCGATAATTTACTATCTTTATTGATCGCTTACAAGCATATGACTCACGAGTGACAATTGTTAGATTGCACAGATAGAGCATATGGGCTCGAAGTTCAACATATTCTGGTTATTTTGTATGACCTGAAAAATGTGAGCGTGAAGACATTAGTTTACGACTATGTCTAGGGTATTGGTTCTTGTGAACCATTGTATAAACCCTAAAGCATGAGTTATCATGGCTATGCTAAAAACCTTTGATTACAAAGAATTTGGTTGGGAAAACTAAGAATCCTGAGAATGGGAATCCCAAGACTTTTGGTCAAATCTCTTGATTTATGGTTAAAAAATCTAAGAATCATGAGATAGGGAATCCCAAGACAGTTGGTCAATTCTCTAGATTTTTTGTTGGAAAGCCTTAGAATTATGAGATGAGGAATCCTAAGACATTTAGTCTAGAAACCCCAAGACACGAGGTTTTGAGAAACTTAACACGTGTGGGGATGTTTAATAAAACCAGCCCAATGTAGAGGGTAGACGAAAACCTAAAAATTCAACGACGATATGAATTTTGATAGGTACTTGAGGTGAAAAGTCGTCACGAGAGATTTGAATCAAGTTGATCAAGTCGGGAGGACTTTAACTCAAACCAAAAAGGTAAACCCAAAATTAAGTCAAGCAATGCACTCAAACTTGAGTCGAGCAATGAACTTGAATGTGTTTCGAGCATAAAGGCACTCAAGTTTGATTTGAGTTGTCTGAAAGTAAAGTGCAGTTGTACTGAAACTTGGCTTTAAAATGGGCATGAAATTGTGTGGAGTTGGTGAACTCACATTGCACCCTAGTGAGAGATAATCGAATCCTCGATTGATTGATACTACATCGGTTGTGGTATTGGTCATGCAAGAAAGAACGATTAATTGAGATCGGGAAGTTTAGTTATCTCTAATCCCAAGGGAGTTGAAGGAATAAGAGAGACTTTCACAATAAAAGATCAATACATGAAGGTGTTTTGATTGTTGATAGGATCTAGCCCTAAAAGAACTTTCATGGGTAGGAACCTAATGTTTGATTCATTATTGAACACACAAACTTTTAGTAAGTTGGGTTTGTATATTAACGAAACCACTTAGGTGATGCACAGAAAACATATGAGGCTTAGGTGATGCACAGAAAACATATGAGGTTATCTGTGACCATGATGTGAATACATAGAATCCTTTGGGGAATGTGATTCACACTGTAGACATTTTCAAGGTCATTTGGTGATTGAAGGAAATTGCTAGAAATGATCAAGCGTTGTGGGGGAGCCTTTAAGTTGGCTGTCGATCTTTTAAATAAGATACCCCAAGAAGGAGGAAAATAAAGCTCCTCATAGAGCCATCCTAAAAGTTCTTTCGAATGTGTGGGTTGGCGTATTGTGAATGTAGTAAAGGAATACTTAAACAGCATCTTTACTAGATATGCACAATGCTAAAGTGCTATCAATTTCTTGAAATTCACAAGAAATATTATGCAGAAAATATAAATATATCTTGATGGAAAGTGTATTTTGTGGAAGTTTCTGTTAAAGATCCTGATTTATCTTAAATGGACTTAAGAGTCAATAGATGGAATCATTAAGGATCGAGGATAAACCAACGAAGGAAACGAGATTCCATGAAATAATTTATGTGGAAAGTGATGATCAATAGAGAGATTGATCTACCATGAGTTCAAATCACTAGAGTACTAGTAGATTTGAACAATTAGTAAGTATATTTATGTACTTGATGGGTGTTATCTAGACGTGAGAATAAGTCCAAGGGTGATGGTACTTGCTATCAAGGCTTTGTGAAAGCTAGAAGTACATCTAATAGACCTAAATGGTTATTTGGAGATTTAGATATTAAAATCTGAATAGAGCAAAATGAAAAGCTCAATGCTCCTAAATGACCCATCATGTGACCAAACTAATTGTTGTTTACCTAGTGATATTAAATCAATGAGTTTGATGAAGGCGGATACGCTAAGAGTCTCTTGGAGATATTTCGTATTCTATGGAATGACTCTAAACATTATGAGTTACCTTTTTGTAAAGGTGAGGTATCTCTTAAGAAGAGAACTTAAGAGTCATTGATAGTCTGTTGTACTTATTAAAGTGCACATTAGACAATTCTTACAATGGATAGTAAGATGATACACGAGTAATCTAGAAAAGATCACTGGAAACAAGCTATGTGTGAGACTCATGGATATGGCTTGAGTTGTGTAGAGAAATGGTTCTCTCCTGCTAGATTCATAGAGGAATCTATGCCCATTGTGTTGGACAAAAATTGGAAAAGATATACCCTAGGATGACAAAGCACTTGTATGCTTATTGGTGTAGCGTAAAGCCATATCGATGATGGTGTGTCTCGACAAAGACACTTTACCATTGGATGACTACTCTCCACGAGAATTATCGATGTTGACTACGTAAGGTCAATATGATAAGAGTTGTGATTCTTTGACGAAAGGATTGAATTAATTTCTTGACGAAGAAATTGAATCGAGAGTTAGTTGAGAACTCATCGAAAGGAATATGACTAAGTCTAATAAATGGTGGGTTACGTACGTGGACACCCAACCTATGTGACTGGAGATCCCAAGATCTAGGTTCAAAGGGACAACTAAACTGCAAAGACCCATCGCGATCACTGTGGGGGTTTCATACCTTCTGTCTTATTCCTATGATGAAGAAACGGTGATATGAATGAAGGTTAAGCATTAAATTGCTTTTAATGATTCAAGGCATCGAGTATGTAGTACTCGAAAGACCGCAATAGTTTACGGAACTGCTCTTACGCCAAGAATCACCTATGTAAGTGAGAAGTGTGGCCGTTTCGAAAGGGAATTGCTGGGACGCAATTCTTTAGAAACCTTACAGAACTAGGTGTGTGCCATGGCCTGATTAATGGACACAACCGAGGAAAGCGCAAGGGCTAGGAAAGATGTCTGTGGGAAGTGCATTATCGTTCACACAAGCGGTATAGGAAGTTCAAGGACATCGCGTCTACTTCCTAACCAGTGGGCTAAGTGTACTCTCTCAAGGGAAAGTTCAAAGGGTGACACCTACTTATCCTATGCAGCATCTATGTCGTCGAAATGAATCTATCACCAAGTCAAATTCTGTGTCTGACGTGATTGTTCTGATTCCTACATCAATATCTATTCATGTGGGAGATTGTTGGAAAATGATGGTTAAAAGGTTGAAATTTGTCAACTTTTGGGCTTCGTTTAAGTGGGACCTGAATGGATTTTGAGTCGGTGGATGTCATTTTTGGGTTCTCGTCCACGAGTACTATAAAATTGACTATTTAAACTCTCAAAACGGATCAAGGGTGAATGAGATATGGATGTTTGAAATGTCACTCTGGAAAGAGAATAAATTAGGCGGAAATTGGCCCAAATTAATTTTTCTCTGGACTGTCCAAAATGCGTATGGACCGCATGGAAGTCTCTGTAAGGCCCAACCACATAGTATATATGGAATTGCTTGTGTGTAATTCTTAAGAGATAAGAACAAAATACTTCCATATTTTGTGAGATATCTTGCATTAAATAAATATGCGGTTTACCATGTTTAATACGATGAAGAATATTTGTGCAAATATTTCTTCCTTTTCCAACAGATTTGATTCGAGTATTCATGGAATGCCTCGGATTTGGTGAGTCGGTGATTGGAGAATATTCTTCTCTAATTACAGAAAATTAGAATATCATGTTTCCATGATTAGGGTCCCTTAGAGTAGTATAAATAGAGCCTCTAAGTCAGTTAGAAAAGTTTACACCATTTCTCAAGTCCCTCCATATTCTAAATTTGAGTCTTCTTTCTGTCTTTCTCGAAGTTTCCATTTGTTGCTCTGTCGAGGTGATAGTCCTTCGGGCCTTGCGTGAATCCGAGGTAACTCTTACGTGTTAATTGTTACCTTCGATGGTTTTATTCTAGGGAACGATGTCCATGACGGGACTCATTCATTTCAAGGGCAGCGAGTGTTACTCGTGATTCCATCACTTTGTGATTACTTGAAACATGATTTATGCTTTGATTATTTGTAATTTATGTTTTTCGATTGTATGTTTGAATAATTAATAAAAGTTTATTATTCTTGCATATATTAATTGCTCGTTCAATTTTCATATTTGATTTTCGCATGATAAAATCAATATATGTCCATCAGATCAAATGTTATATTAGCACTTTTAAAAAACTGGAGATTAGATATCACTTATCAAAGAATTGAGGGTAACCAAAGCATTTTCCCCTTTTACTAATAATAATTGTTTAACCTATATTTGGTTTCTAAAAAGATGAAAAAAATCATTCCAACTCACCTCTTACATTTTGAAATTACAAGTATTTTCTTCTAACTACATAATGGAATTTTGATAGTTATTGATTGTCCTCAAATAGTTTCCTTCCCCACTAATTTTTTTAAAAAAAATCATACTTGGCATATGTTGTGCTCTAAGGATTGTCAAGTTATTTCGAAAACCTTGACATATGAGCGGGTAGTTAACTAATTCAACAATCCTCATGGTTACATATTGTGTTTCTTAATATTTTTAAATATAAATATTATGATAGTTTCGATACCATATTTTGTATCATTTTTGTGTTTTTCAATTATAGTTTTTACTAATAGTAATTTTAAATGTATCTATTTATGAATATGCACTTAATCCTCCACCCTCTGTTTTTTCTTAAAATTTCACAACCGTGTGTGCCACCTAATTTTTCCACTAAATGTTTGTCAACATTTCTCTCCGGTGTCAAGGTTATGATTTTATGAGTCAATGTCGGCTAATAGTTATATTAGCACTTTTACAAAACAGGAGATTAAATATACTCTTATCAAAGTATTGAGGGTAATCAAAGCATTTTCCCATATAATAATAATAATTTTTTAATTTATAGTTAGTTTTAAAAAAAAAGGATTTAAAAAAAACATTCTAATTCACATCCCACATTTTGAAATCAATAGGTATTTTCGTCTAACTACATAATGAAATTTGGATAGTTAATTATTGTCCTCAAATAGTTTCCTTCCCCACTAATTTTTTTTCCATATTTGTCTTATGTTATTGCTTTAAAGACTGTCAAATTATTTTTAAAAAAACAATGACATGTGAGCGGGTAGTTAATTCATCCAAGAATCCTCATGTAATGTATCTGGAAGAACGTGAATGAAACCGGTCGCCAGAATAACCCCAGCGGTGAAGGCCTTAGACAGGAAATGAAGGCCCGTATCCAGATGTAAGGCTCTCACGTTCTTGAGGAAGAGCGGGATGCATACTCTTAACTGAACTTGCCACCAGAATCGAAACCATGGCTATGATTTTGAGCTCAGAGGCAGCTGCAGGGTGTTTTATCTGGTGGTCTGTGGTCTGAGGATCGCATTTGCATTTTGCCACAGGCATAATTTGGTAGAAAAATCAGGAGAAGATGCAGGATCATTGAGATTTTTGCTTTGGACATCATTGCACGAATCAATGAGAAAAGTGAGGAGAATGAAACTAATGAGTTATGTGATCAATATGGCGAGGACTGGAGAGAATGATTGATTGAAGAACTGTATTATTCCCACAATTTTTCTAAGACCAATATACTTTTTATTTTCTTTTTTTAACTGTTCCTCTCATTTAAAGTAAAATATAAATTAGTTTCATACATTCATCTTGTTATTTTTTCCATTTAATTCTTTTCACAAACTATAACTTGTAGTATAAAGTTTAATTTTATTTTTTTAACTGTTCCTCTCATTTAAAGTAAAATATAAATTAGTTTCATACATTCAATCTTGTTACTTTTTCCATTTAATTCTTTTCACAAATTATAACTTGTAGTATAAAGTATCACATTGATGTAATCTGACATGACTCGGTGTTAATAAACGGGCTGAGTTTCATGGTCTTGAATAATACATCCGTTCCTTCAACAATAGCTCACTTTACTTTTTTTTATGGTTATTTTATATTGGCTCATTCCCCCTTTAGTAAATTCTAGATTATTTTTATTTTCACATTTTACTTTTTATACTTTCAATACAATCTTCATTCATTTATCTTTTAAAAAATATTTGTGCCCAAAATTAGAGTCATAATAAAGGGACAAGGGGGAGTACTCCCTTCGGTTCATTAACATTTGTGATAGAATGATTTGCCATAATGAATTGTAGTATTGATATCTGAATATATAGATAGTACAATAGATGTGTAATAAGGAAAGAACTCTAATCATAATAAATCATGATCTAATCATGAGTCTGATTTATTCTAACACCCCCCCTCAAGCGAAGCGTCGGATGCTCGATGACGCATAGCTTGGATCTGAAGAACTCGAACAACGGACGAGAGAGCCCCTTGGTGAAAATGTCTGCAATCTGAGGAGAAGTCGGAACATGAGCAACGCGCAGCTTTCCGGATGTCACCAACTCACGAACAAAATGGTAGTCAATATTGATGTGTTTCGCCCGCTTGTGCGCCACCAAATTCTGAGCCAAGAAGATAGCACTACTATTGTCGCATAACAACAGTGGAGAACCAGAAAGCGGAACCCGAAGATCACGAAGCAAATGAGTGAGCCATACCACTTCTGAGGCAGTGTTGGCGAGAGCACGGTATTCAGACTCAGTGCTAGAGCGAGAAAACGTGGGCTATTTCTTCGCACTCCAAGAAACCAGATTCCCACCAAGAAAAACTGCATAACCATAAGTGGACCGACAAGTCTCCAGACAGCGAGCCCAATCAGCATCAGAGTACCCTAACACATCAGGAGTACTAGCAGAACAAAACCTGAGACCAAAATGAAGAGTGCCACGAACATACTGCAAAATCTGAGTCACAACAGCAAAATGGTCATCTCTGGGATCCTGAAGATACTGACTCACCGTGTTCACCGAGAAGGCCAAATCCGAGCGAGAGATGGTGAGATACTGAAGAGCACCAATAAGAGAACGATAAAGTGTAGGATCCCAGAATGGAGAACTGGTAGAGCTGTGAAGCGTCAGACATACTGGCTCGATTCAAAATATCACGAGCATACTTTGCTTGGCCAAGCAGTAACCCTGAGGAGGTAGGCGAAACTTCAAGACCGAAAAAGTAATGAAGAGCACTAAGATCCTTGATTGAAAACTATCTGTGTGTCCGATCAATGAACTGGCGAAGAAGAGTCGAGTCATTGCCTGTAAGAATGATATCGTCCACATACACAAGTAGGTGCAGTAACGACGACCCTCTCGAAAGGACAAATAAAGAAGTATCAGCTAAGCTACACCGAAAACCAAGCTGTGTCATATAACTGCTGAAACGCTGGAACCAAGCCCGGCGAGCCTGCTTAAGACCATAAATAGCCTTTCGCAAGCGACAAACATAGTCTGGATGGACAGAATCCTGATAACCAACGAAATGGTTCATGTAGACCGGAACTTCAAGAACACCATTAAGGAAAGCGTTCTTGACATACAACTGATGAAGTGGCTAGAAATGCATGGTGGCTATGGCGAGAACCGTCCTAACAATAGAGGCTTTGACCACAGGACTAAAAGTGTGGTCAAAATCAAAACCCGGAATCTGTAAGAAACCCTGCGCCACAAGTCTAGCTTTGTGACGCTCAATAGTGCCATTTGGTCGATTCTTGAGCCTATAGACCCATTTGGAGCCAACAATGTTGACATTCGAAGGTCGAGGCACCAAATCCCAAGTGTGCTAACCACGAAGAGCGGCCATCTCATCATCCATGGCTGAAACCCAAGCTGGATCCTGAAGGGCAGAGCGATAATCAGTGGGCTCTGTCTGAGAGAGGAGTTTGGCTGTAAGACCATGAGCAATAATATCTAAATAATCCCGGTGCTGAATGGCACCAGTAGAAGATGTCATCCGATGGGTACGAAGCTGGGGCGGCGAAGCTGGAGGAGTAAAACCAGCTAACGATGCCGAGGAAGATCGAGCTGTGCAGACCAGAGAGTGGCCATCAGAAGTCGCCGGAGAAAGAATGGCCGATACTGGGTGAGACGTGGTGGCCGGTGGCTGAGACGGTGGCTGAGAAGTGATGGCCGGTGGCTGAGGTTTGGTGGTCGTTGGCTGAGGAGCTGGATCCAGGTCGGCCATCAAGATGGAAGATGGTGGTGAAGGAGGGCAGCTGGAACAGGCACAGGCGTGGTGCCCCCAATCGATGAAGTAACAGCTCCATCAAAAAAGGATGAAATCTCCATATCTGAAATAGAACGACTGTCCGCGGAAGATGAGACATAAGGGAATAAGGTTTCATCAAAGCAAACATGGCGAGAAACATAGATACGCTTAGAAGTGTGGTCGAGAATTTGGAAGCCCTTGTAGCGAGGGTTGTAGCCAATAAAAACACACGGAATGGATCGCGGTGCAAACTTATCAGTAGCAGTGGCACGCAGACATGGAAAAACATGGCATCCAAATTGGTCAAAGAGGGTATAGCCAGGCACATGACCAAAAACAACCTCAAAAGGTGATTTTCCACCAAAAACTGAACTTGGCAGATGGTTGATGATGTAAACCGCAGAGGAGAAATCTTCCACCCAAACAGAAGAGTGAAAAAGCATGGCAAGACCAATCTCTGTGATGTGACGATGCTTCCGCTCAGCTCGGCCATTTTGAGCAGGTGTATAGGGCGATGACATCTGATGATGAATGCCACATGATATGAAGTGAGCTTGAAGTCGATGATTAGTAAACTTTGTGCCACCATCGGTCTAAAAATTTTTAACCCTGAAAACTAGGTCTCAACGAATTTCTGAAACTGGATAAATGTATCATAGAAGTTCGACTTATACCGCATCAGGAAAAACCATATGAATCGCAAAAAATCATCGATGAAAATAGCATAATAAGAAAAACCACCTACCGATAAAACAGGGGCTGGTCCCCACAAATCACAATGCACCTTATCCAACAAACCAGTAGCGCGCTTGTCACTAGTGGAAAAAGGTAAACGGCTACTCTTGGTCATCTGACAAGGAGAGCAACTAACAGATGCCAGCATAGCGGAAGTGACAGTAATATGGCCACATCGACTTAACAACTGAACAGTAACATGAGACACATGACTGAGGCGAGAGTGCCACTACTCAAAAGAAGCCTGGAGCTTTTCAGAACGAAATTCGCCTAAAAAGCTGGAATCCCCAGTCTCAAGAAAATAAAGACCTGAACTATGACGGCTTTGACCAATTATCTTCCCTGTATGCTTGTGCTCAATGGAAAATGCGTTGGCATTAAATATAACACGGACAGGTAAATCACGAGTAAGCTTACTAATGGACAATAAACTTCTAGTAATCTTAGGGACCACAAGGACATCATTAACAGAAAAACCAGAGAAATGACATTTGCCGATGTGAGAAATAGATAATGATTCACCATTTCCAACAAGAATAGAATTAGAACCACAATAACATTGTACCCTATCAAGGTGACTGGTGCGAGCAGTGATATGAGATGTAGCACCTGAATTAACGATCCACTGATTCGACAAAGAATGACGGTTGGGACCATTCAAACTGGCATGAAACAACGCCTTGTCCGAAATCCAATTAATGGAGCAATCTTCCCGAGATGTAGGGCCCAAATAAACCATAGCAAAAGACCAAAAATTGTACAGAAATGATCGGGTGCTGACGAGAATTTGAGAAACTCGTGAGAAAGCACCTCAACTCACGATAAACAGCTTCAACTCACAAGAAACAGCTTCAACTAGCGATAAATTGGATGACGCGATAAATTGGAAAGATGCGCGAATCAACTCGCGTGTAACCTTCACGCGCTAGATAAAGATCGAAAACCTGCCGCCATTCAATGTTCCGTAACCCACGAGATATTGAAAATATCACGATATAATGATTAGATCGCCAGAAGAAGAGTTGATTCGTGAGTGCGGGGACGCTCATTCAATGGACGCGCACGTGATCTTAACGCGCTCTTCTGTGAGCCTGTGCGTGTTAGACACACGTCTTCTTCTTCGATGGAAAACCTCTGCGTAAACTTCTCTTCACGGGAGTTGTACGGATCGGTGAAGCTTACTGCTGGAGAAAGAAGAGGCCGCAAATCTGGAGATGACCAAGAGATCGCTGACGAGGTTCTAGGTGTTTGACGAGTTAGCGGCGGTGGAATTTGGTCGGAGATCAATGGTGGACGAACGGCGACTAGCAGATCTACAGCGATCGATGAGCAGACTCGGAGGAGATGGAGGTCGATCGGAGACGATCGGCGTTGCAGCGGACGGAGAGAACTTGCCGAAAATAGAAACTTGAGTTCGCCGGTGACGAAGCGAATGAAAATTGAGAGGACGCCGGAGATGAATACCGCTGCTGGAACGCCGCTGATTGAAGAGGAGGTTGTACGAAGAAGGCTGCCGGGAGATGGTCGGAAGTTGCCAGAATTTGAGCAGAAATTTGCCGGAAACAGTTGCCTTGATCGGCCGGGAAAATAAATAAATTTATAATTAATGATTTAGGATCAGAACTTGCTCTGATACCATGATAGAATGCTTTATCGTAATGAATTGTATTATTGATATCTAAATATATAGAGAGTACAATATATGTGTAATAAGGAAAGAACTCTAATCATAATAAATCATAATTTAATCAGGAGTATTTTTTAAAAAAATAAAAACACCCTAGGGTGGGAGATTATATATAAGGATCCCCAGACCTATGAGAATAAAGATAGATACAGAGAGAGTATTTTTTTTACAGATTTTCTACTGTAAAAGAACAGTTAGCATCTAGTGACTATGGTTATCGATAGAGTTACATATATGCTAATAAGTGGGAATAGTAGTTGCAATTCCAAAGTAAACAATCTCCACCCCATGTGTTAATTCTTTACTTTGGCCAGGCAACTACCATTATTGCATTACAAAATACAGTCCAAGAAGGTGTACGGTAGTGGAAATCAGTCACCATTATTTCTTGAAAAAACAAGAAAGTACTGGAGCACTAGAGTGGTTCCTGGTGCAAGGATCAGCAATGGAGTACTGTGAAGAACTGGAGTACTGGTGTGGAGTACTAGTTCCTGGTGCAAAGATCAGCAATCGAGTACTATGAAGAGCTGGAGTACTAGTGTGGAGGAGATTGCAGTGGTACCTGAGACAAAGAAAAAACAAATCAGCAGTATTAATCGTCCTTAGTGGCATACCTATAGGTTCTAATGTAGGGTTTATGATCCCTATCCAGTTTGATAAGGCCTCTGATGTTTACAGGGATGTTAGAGTGGTTTAAGCCACGACTTCCAACATCGTCGGAACCATGGAACCCACACAAAAGTGGAATGAATGTTCAGCCGGACACCAAAACAAAAGAGTTGCGGAGATCCGCGGTTTGTGACTCGGAGGGGTGCTCGGGCTCATCATAATAGCATCAAAAAGACCTAATTTTTTCAAATCCTCTCCCTTGTGGAGATTCAGATGCTTTACCCAGGAAGCCCAAAATAATCGATTTAACAAAGCTGTACGAAAAGAAATCTCTCAATATTTCTTTGAGGCATGCAAAAATGATGGAAAACAAAGAATATCTTTTACATACTTACCCAGTTTGTCAACTTTTTGGGAAATGATACAAAGAAATACGTGTATAGGCTGTACTCAATGTGTCCGAGCCTGCCCGACTGATGTATTAGAAATGATACTCTGGGACGGGTGTAAAGCTAAACAAATTGCTTCTGCTCCAAGAACAGAAGACTGCGTTGGTTGTACTCAATGTGTCCGAGCCTGCCCGACTGATGTATTGTAAAAGATGCAGATTTGTGTTTAGCAATAGCATCAGCCACTAAGTTACATTCTCTGAAAACATGTTTGAGGGTGGCATTTCTTAAAAGTGAGTGAACTTGGAAAGCTAGTGTATACAGGGACCATTTTGCACAATTTGGATCATTAATCATAATCACTGCAAGCAGTGAGTTAGATTCAATAATGAAAGTGCTATCCAGAGATGGGAAAACCTGACAGGCAAATAAGATAGCTTTCATTTCATCTTCAAGTGATGATTTGGCAGAGGTGCTTATGGAATTGATTAGGTAAGGTATTCCGTTATTGTCTTTGGCAATAAGGCCAATTGTTGACTTAGTAGAAGACCAGGAAGCATCTACATTAATTTTTATAGAATTAGGTTCCAGTCTTTCCCAATAGACAATAGAGATGGAAATTTTTATAGGTGGTCTGAGGGGAGGGATCAGAGAAGAGATGGGAAGGCTCATAATAGGGTGTTTGTTTTGAGGGATGAGGGTTAGTTGAAAGGGATAGGAAGATCAGGTCTCCAACTTCTTTGCATATATGCACTGTTGAGAAATTTTTGTTATCAAAATAAAAGGCATTTCTGGCTTTCCATAAGGACCAAAAAATCAGTGAGGGCAATAGTCTACAAATCACTCTATGCATTCTAGGAAGGTCATTATAGTTCCAATATGTAAAGAATCTATCAGTTAATTTTTCAAGAATTTTTAGGTTAAAACCCATGAAGGCAGTAGTATCATTCCATATAGATCGAGCCAGGTGACAGGAGATGAAAAAATGTTCCAGAGAATTAGCATGGTTACATGCTGGGCATTTAGAGGCAAAGCTAAAACCACATTTGATTAAGACATCATCAAAAGGCAAAAAGGAGTTTAGCATTTTCCAGGTAAAAATAGAGATTTTTTTCTGCAACCTGGGGTTCCATATAAGTTTAGTAGCAGGAAAGGTACCTGTTGAGTGGGTGAGTACCTTGTATGCTGATCTGAAAGTAAACATTCCAGTGTCCTCTGGTTTCCAGATAAGTTTATCCTCTCTTTCTTTGATAATCTCTCCCTCCTGCAAGAAAATCAGAGTATTATTGATGAAGTCAGCAACTGAGCAAGGGGAAAGTGTAGAGAGGGTGGAGGGAGGGACACAGTTAAAAAATGGTCCATTTGGGCACCAATTTGCAGTCCAGAAGTTACAGTCACCTTGGCCATGAATAACCATAGAGTTATTTTCAACAAACGAGTTTATGGTGCAAATTCTCTTCCAGGTTTGGGGTTTTCTGTGTGTTTGAGGCAGTGACCATATCAGTTTAGCCCACATGGTCTTACCCAGTTGGTTTTTCCACCACAGTTTAAGGGAGCATGAGTCAATTATTTCCTGAACTGATCTGAACCCTAATCCATTCTGAGATCTATGTACAGCTAGGTCAAACCATTTCCTCCAAACCTTGTTCTTTTTTCCTTCAGTTTCTCCCCAAAAGAATCTGGACATTTTCTTTTCCAGTGACTTAACTATGTGCTTAGAGGGTTTAAGGACAGTCCATATATGTTGTGGAAGGGAATATATGCATGATTGGATGAGAACCATTTTATCTCCTGAACTTAACCATTTATTTTTCCAGTTCATCAGTTTCTTATCTATGAGTTCAGGCAATGGTTGGAAATATGTGTTGAGTGTTCTACCTTTAAAAATTGGGCAACCTAGGTATTTAAATGGAAATTACCCTTTTTTCATTCCTAGGATTGTCCTAATCTGATTTATCATTGTAGTTGTGGCTCTTTTACTAATATAGAAATCAGATTTTTCATAATTGATTTTTTGGCCTGAGGTAGATTCAAACATTTCTAAAAAAAGCTTTGATCTTTATTAGATTAGATTTTGAGGCCTGCATAAAAATAATAGTGGCATCAACATAACTTAAATGTGAGGCTGGTGTGATGGCTGAGGGCAGCTGATAATATTTAAGACTGTTATTCAGGAAGATGAAAGATAGACTTCTAGAGAAAGCTTCAGAGAAGATGTTAAAGAGAAAGGGAGATAAGGGATCACCTTGTTTGATGCTTCAGGTAGCTTTAAAAGAGCCAACCGGGTTACCATTTATGAGAACTGAGAAATATATCTGAGAGAGATTGCCCATCATAGCATTCAAAAACCAAATCTACAAAGTATGCTTTTTAAAAAATTCCAATTTACCCTATCAAAAGCTTTCCTAAGATCTAGCTTAAGTATACAATTAGGCACTCTGTTTTTTTGTCTAAAAACCTTATCATTTCCTGAAGATAAAGTATATTGTCAGAGATGTCCCTGTTTTTCATGAAAGCAGATTGATTTGGTGAAATTAATTTCTCCATATAGGGTTTCAGCCTCTCCATTAGGACCTTAGAGCATATCTTGTTTGCTACATTTGAAAGGCTGGTTGGTCTGTAGTCATCAAAAGAGGGATGGGTTTATTTTTTGGGGATTAAAGTTATCCAAGTACTGGTGATGCCTCTTGGCATGTTTGAGCCTAAGAGGAAATCATTTATAGCAGATTTTAGATCTTCTTTAATGAGACCCCAGCATTTGGTATAGAATTTATATGAGAAACCATCAGGCCCTGGGCTACTGTTTTTGTTCAAACTCATAACCACTAGTTTAAGCTCTTCTTCTGATACTGGTTTAGACAGATAGAAATTGTCTTGTTCAGAGATGATGGTAGGTATTTGGCTGAGAAAATGGGGGTAGTAGGTGTTGTTTGCAGATAGGTTGGACTCAGATAGGAGTTCAGAGAAATAGCCAATGGCTTCTTTTTGGATTTCTGAGTAGTTATTTAGACAATGTCCCTGTTTGTTTTTAATTTTTGAAATGTGTAGCCTGCAGTTTTTTTCCTGTACAGTTTTATGGAAAAACTGAGTATTGTTATCACTAAGTTTAATCTAGTTAGTTCTTGATTTTTGTTTCCAGAATTTTTCTTTTTCTTTTAAAGCTCTAATTAATAAGGCCCTTTTCTCATTAAGTTTGATTAGGTCTGTATCTGAGTGGGTGGAGTCATAGGTGGCTTCCTGTATTCTAAGATTTTCCTCAGCAGTGGTAACATTAGAGTCAATATTACCAAAACAGTCCTTGTTCCAGGTCTTAATTATTTTTCTTAAGTATAATCAGTTTCAAATATAATCCTAGCATTCCTGCCTGGGGAATAGGGGTGGTCCAGTTGTCTTTAATTAGGTTTATAAACTCTGGTCTGTTAAACCAGGTGTTTATGAACCTAAAAGGTTTAGGGTGAGAGGGGACCAGGGATGACACATGTAGGAGAAGAGGGAATGATCATGGGATTGCATATTTAGGATTTTGATAGAGGATGCTGGGAATTTAGTGCTCTACTGAATATTACATAGTGCTCTACTGAATATTACATAGTCCTCTATCTAATCTCTTAGAGGTGGGGTTTCTTAGCCTAGAGTTAGTCCAAGTGAATATGTTACCTACAGTGTTAATTTCCTGTATTCCTTTAGTGTTAATCCAGTTATTGAAGTCCCTGATACCACAAAAATTAGGAGAGCTAGGACCTTTATACTCTGAAAGTGAGGTGATTGTGTTAAAATCTCTTATGTAGATAGTATCATTGGTTGGTAGGAGACTAAGGTCATTCCATAGAGTTTTCCTACCTTCCCTAGTTCTAAGGCCATAAACAAAAACAGCTTCCATGTAATTATTTGAGCTTGGGTGATTGATTTTAACATATAGAAACTGGTCATGATGGGAAATCAAAGCAACAGATATAGAATCATTCCACATTATCCAAAATTTTCCATTATGAAGAGGAAGATTATGTGAGTAATTAAGCCTTTTCATATAAGAATGGCATTGACTATTATCATGCATAGGTTCAATAATACATAGAAGTTGAATTTTCTTCTGATTGATTAGATGTTTTAATCTAAGCATTGAAGATTCCATACCTCTTAAGCTCCAGACTAAAAAAATTAAAGGTGATGGTGTGTGTCATTGTTCACATGATTTATGGCTTTTAGTAGCTGATATTACATCATCCTATTCAGCTGGCTAAGATAATTATTCTTTTTATGTTTAGACTTACCTTGCCAGTCTTTGTTACCTGTTGGTTTTGTTTGTTCAGACTGAGTGAGAGTGGTGGCTATCTGAGTGTGTTTTATCCTCCTCCACTGTATCTTGGAATTCCTGATCAAGGCAGTCTTCAGTTTGTGATAGGAGGTCCATATCCTGCAATAAAGAGAATCTGTTTTCCATCTTTCTTTGTTGAGAAATTGGGGGGTTAATAGGTGAAGTATGATGAAAAGTAAGTTTGTGGGAGTCAATATGTATATCATCCTTTTCATAGATTATATGAGCCTTGTTTGGGTTAGTAAGAACTGTTGCATTTAGCAGTTTTGTGAGAGGTGATTGGGGGTTTGCAAGGGGTGAGTTGGCAGGGTATGATTTGGGGGGAGGGATTGGGATAGTTGTGGGTTATTTTTGTCAGTCCCAACATCTGAAAGCTGGGGTAGATAAGAGGATGGGTTTAAGGTAGGGTTTGTTGTGCCTAACTGGTGAACTAGTTGGCCTTTATTGAGAGAATTGTTATGAAGCTGGTTTTCAGTAAACCTGATTGGGTCCTTGTTGAACTTATTCCCAGTAGCTTGCCACTGAGGCAGAGTATGATTTTGGGGGATAATTCTACATTGGCTGAGTGAATGGACTAGCTTAGCACAATGGTCAAAGTACAGAGGAATGTCTTCATATTCAATTGGGTATTTTCTGTTATTAGTTACTAAACCTAATCTGATGAAGTTGTTTAGTGGTTTCTGAAGGTCAATTTCCACACATAATTTAATTGCAGAGGGTCTAGTTAACATTTCAGTAGCTAAATCTTTCTTAATGAAATTTCCTATGCTATTGCCAATAGCCTCAATGGACAAAGTATTGTAATAGTAAAGTGGGACTTCCCTGATTGTGCACCAGATTAGGACGATTGGGGATTCCTTGTGTGTGGAGAAGTCGGGAGACCATTTGAGCACCTTCATTTGGATACCATTGAAGCTCCATATGCCCTTAATCCAGCATCTTTGGTAGTCATTTACTTGGTCAAACCTGATCAGTACATGTTTGAAATCCAAAGAGCCCAGTTGATACTTCCCAGCAACACCTACTGTCTTGAAAGCTGACTCCAATTGCTCCATTGTAAGCCTGCCTTTAGTGAATTTTCCAACTAGGGCATTGGCATAGTGGGCAGAGAGTTTAGTGATTTCTTCATCAGAGTATAGGCATGTCGGTTCCCCTAAGTGCTCAGATTTTGGGGTAAGCTCAGGGTTATTTGGTAGGGATGAACTGAGGGGAGGGGATTTGGATTGTATGGCAGTAAGGAAGGATTCTGGATTACTCAGAGAGTTGTTGTTATCCGCCATAGTGGCTGGCGGGGGCGAGCCGTAACCGGCGAGAGTGAAGCCGTTAACGGATAAGAAGAGCCATTGACGGTGGAGGATGGAGCCATTTCCGGTGAGAGCGTGAGGATTCAGAAGAGGGGAAAGTTGAGGAGAGAGAAGAGAGCACTAACGAGGTTTCTTGCCTTCATTCTAGGAGCTGAGCAATAGGAATTTATTCTAACAATTTGCTCACTTATTTTTGACACTTGAATTTAGAAAATGTAAAATTAATGGTGGAAAATGTATTGAAAGAATAAAAAGTAAATTGAGTGAATGAAAATAATTTAAAATTTATTTAAAATGAAAGGATTCAATATTATAAAATCATTCTAAAATAAAAAATGAACCAATGTTAGAGAATCAGATAGATTAATAAGAAAGCGATGGTGAATAGAATGCATATTGGACAGACGTTGGACAAGTTGGTAGCCATATCACAGGCCAAGTTTTTCTGTTTTGAACTGTGTGCATATGGCTAGCTGCAGGGACCATCTTTCTTTCAATACAAGAGTGTAGAGCAAGTATAATTGGGGTTTGTTAAGTTTAAAAAATTGCTCTAGAAACTAAAAACATTTAGATCGATGGTTTTCAGGGTGGTTTCTTAACATGAAAAGGCCCAATAATTACTACGGTGAAAATCGATCTGGAAACCGGTGTGGGGCAAGAAGCACATGATCCAATGACCCCTCTTTTTGTCCAAATATGGGACACATGTCAGCTATACATTGGCTCACATGTCCCACTTAAATCTGAAGTTTTTTTCCCAACTAAAGGGACATGTGGCATCTCCTTATTGGGTCATGTGTCCCTACCTTTGTTTATTATTATGTTTTTAGAAAAAAATGAATTTTTTATTTGTAAAATTTAATTTAAAAACCAGTAAAATAATGTAAAATATTTTATTTTTTAAAAAAAAATTGGAATGATTTTTGAGAAAATTATTGAAAAAATCAGGAATAATTATTGAAAAAAAATGAAATTCAATTTTAAAAATTATAATGTATTATTATATTTCACATTCAACTTATTTTGGGTAGACAAATTTACTTAAATTAAATGTTAATAGTAAAATTAATGAATATGATAGAGAAAATCAAGTAGAGTACATGAATAGTAAAAAGTGGTTTATTACCATGGTAGATAAGGAAATGAGTGTTTTTTACGCAGTTTCTTAGAGTGAGGTGGAAGAGAAAGAATGAAAAAAGTAATATTTAATTGGTAAGAAATCAATAGCAATTTCTACCATTGCATCTGGTCTTACAGTCAAGTGTCCATGCTATTTATGATTAATTTAGACTACTTATGGTGATAAAAGTGTTAATCAGCCCAAAGTGCATGTCCATTATTTTGTTACGATCATGAAGGATCTAACAAAAATGACACAAAAATCCCTTAATATTATCAGAAAATTGAGAAGAGAAAAGTAAGGAAATTGAAAGTACAATCAATGTGATCCTTCTACCTATCAAAAGATACCGAGTCTTTTCTCAATTTTAAACTATATACTTATCTCCTCAATGCTAACTCCTCTACTAATACTTATCTCCTCGTGAAGGATCTAACAAAAATGACACAAAAATCCCTTGATATTATCAGAAAATTGAGAAGAGAAAAGTAAGGAAATTGAAAGTACAATCAATGTGATCTTTCTACCTATCAAAAGATACCGAGTCTTTCCTCAATTTTAAACTATATACTTATCTCCTCAATGCTAACTCCTCTACTGATAGTCTAGCTAACTCCTCTACTGATAGTTTACCGGCAGTTAAGCATCTGTTGAAGGAAACTGTGCTAACTGACCAGCTCAAATGGAGCCCTTCTGCAGCCTTGTTCATTCCGTTGTGTTTTTGGTTTGTTGCGGCTTATTCTTATTTCTTCAATGACTTTAATTCCCCTTTTTACCCTTCGGCTTCCTTTTTTTAATGCAAAACACCCATAGGTGGGGGAGTTATGTATTGGGTTCCCCATGCCCTATATGAAATTGAAAACGTTGGTACATGAGTATGTCTAGTTCACTAGACTTGAGGCAAACAGTGTTACCTCCAAAAGGGTTAACCTAGTAACAGCTATACAATGGTAGTTAGTGAAGAAGTTACGATCCAAGGGAGAGAATCTCCACCCCTTGTGTTAATTCTCACCCTCGGCCAGGTAACTCCTAAAACTAGTCTATATTCAGTCAAGATACATACATATGAAGAAGTCCCTGAAGATGATAATAGAAAATAAGTTTGTCCAAGTTTGGGAACCTGTGATCCCTATCAATACCAGCACTGGATCAGGAAAGCAGCATCTGGAGCTCTCCCCTCACTTGAAGAAGAGGCAACCTTCAGCTCTCCCAATTCTTGATCAGTAGAGGCCACCCTAGTAGTTGAAGCAGTAAAAAGGAGTATCTACAACTCTTCCATCACTTGATCATTAATGAAATCTGCAACATAAACAGATAAAAACTCAGCAGTATCTATTCTGTTGTTTAATCATTCCTGTGAGCACGAATGGCTGGAACAGAGAGTTTATCCAAAGTAATAAGCCCTCTAATATGTGTAGGGATGTTAGCCATGGAAGGTACATGACCAGAATCAAAATGGAATTTTGCAAGGGCATCAGCAACTAAGTTACCCTCTCTCAGAACATGTTGCAACTCAGCCCCTCCTAGTGAGGATTTCACCTTATAAACTTTATCAAAAAGTTCCCAATTTGCTGAAAAAGGATCATTTATCATTGAGACCGCAAGTTTAGAATCAGATTCAATTATAAAAGTATGGTCAAGCTGAGGGAATTTCTGACAAACATACATAATGGCATCAATTTCAGCTAATAGAGGTGACTCTGCTGTAGAAGCAGAAGAACTGATGCAAATAGGACAACCATGTGAATCTCTAGCAATCAGACCCACCGAAGCTAAGTTATAAGACCAAGAGGCATCCACATTAACTTTAATGTATCCTGATTTGGGTCTAATCCAACAAATCTTCGATATATTAGGCTTAGGAGGGGGTCTAAGTTGAGGTGATAGGTGCCTAAGTGCTGGTGGGATAGGACTAGAGGTCAGTAATTTTAAAGGACACACTTGGAGTGAGAGTATGATCAGGTCCTATACCTCTTTACAGATAGAAGTTAATATAAGGGGATTATTATCCATAAGGAAACCATTCCTAGCTTTCCAGAGTCCCCAACAAATTAATGATGGCAGTAATTTACAGTAGATGCGCTCAAACTTAGGTAAATCATCACAGTCCCAGAATAGTAGAAACCTCTGAGGAATGGTATGGAGAATATTCAAGTTGAAATGAACCAAAGATGCAAAATAGGACCACAAATCATGAGCTAAATGGCAATTTATGAAGAAGTGTTGAATCGAATCAGATTGATCACAAGCCGGGCATTTTGATGCTAAACTAAAACCACAAGTGATAAGCACCTCATCAAATTGGAGGAAAGCATGCAGTAATTTCCAAATGAAAATAGTTATCTTCTTTTGCAAAGGAATTTTCCAAAGAGTAGTACTAGCCAGAGAAATATCTGATTCAGATGTCAGGGTCTTATAGCATGATCTAAAAGTGAAATTACCTGAAGTCTCTGGTTTCCAGATCATTCTGTCATTTCTTTCCTGCAAAACTTGAGCTCCCTGCAAAAACAAAAGAGTATCATGCTCCAAAAAAGATGAGATCTGATCTAAGATTGAGGTTCTATTGTTAACAAAGTCAGCCACTGATATATTAAGCATATCTGATGCAATGCTATCTGGAATGTAGTTTATGAGGGGACCATTGGGGCACCAATTGGCCACCAAAAAACTACAACTCCCTTTGCCATGTATAATAGAAGAATTAGTTTCTGCAAAGGAATTAACCTGACATATTCTCTTCCATGTGACTGATTTCCTATAAGATGGTGGCAGTGCCCAAATAAATTTTGACCACAAGGAAGTACCATGTTGGCACTTCCACCAGAGTTTAACTGAACAAGCCTTCACTATAGCCTTAATAGATCTGAATCCCAGCCCATTAAGATTAGTTGGCTTAGCAATGTCTGCCCATTTTTTCCAAACCTTTCTATTCTTATCCTGAACTTTACCCCAAAAGAAGTGTGACAGTCTTTTTTCAATTGATTTAATGATACCTTTTGGGGGATTAGTTACAGACCAAACATGTTGAGGAATTGAATAAAGGCAAGATTTTATTAGGACCATTTTCCCTCCTCCACTGAGCCATTTATTTTTCCAATTTTGAAGCTTATGGTCAATGTTAGCCAGTAAAGGATGATAGTATCTCATTAAAGTTCTTCCTCTAAAAACTGGACAACCTAAGTACTTAAAAGGAAATGATCCTTTTTTCATACCCAACACTGTTTTGACCTGATTAAACTTAGCTACACTTGCTCTTTTGCTTAGGTAGAATTCTGATTTATCAAAGTTAAATTTCTGGCCTGATGTGTACTCAAAATCTCAAGGAATGCTTTGATTTTAATTAAGTTCGACCTTGATGCTTGCATTAGAATCATTGTATCATCTGCATACATCAGATGGGAAACAACAGGAATAGATGCAGATGTTTGAAAACTATCCACTCTATTATTATGGAAAATAAAGTCTAAACTTCTAGAGAAGGCTTCTGAAAATAAATTAAATAGATAGGGGGAGAGAGGATCACCTTGTTTTATACCCCTTGAAGCCTGGAAAAAACCTACAGGAGTTCCATTCACCAAAACAGAAAAATATGCTTGTGACAAGTTATTCATAACAGCATTTAGGAACTTTCCAGTAAAACCGAACTATTCCAAAATTTTTCTAAGGAAGTTCCAATTAATCCTGTCAAATGCTTTTTTCAAATCCAATTTCAGCATACAATTAGGAGTTCTGTATTTCTTATCTAGGAATCTAATCATTTCTTGCAAATATAAGATGTTATCAGATATGTCTCTATTTTTCATAAAAGATGTTTGATTAGGAGAGATCAGGCTTTCCATATAAGGTTTTAACCTTTCCATTAATACCTTAGAGCATATTTTATTAATCACATTAGAAAGGTTGATTGGCCTAAAATCTTCAAAGGAGCAGGGGGTAGTTTTTTTAGGAATCAAAGTAATCCAGGTGCTGGAGATTCCTCTTGGCATTGTAGTTCCAGCAATAAAGTCATTCACAGCAGAGATAAGGTCTAATTTAATAATATGCCAACATTTAGAGTAGAATTTAGGGGAGAATCCATCAGGACCGGGGCTGCTCATCTTATTTAATACTTTAATGACAGTTTCCAGTTCAAGTTCAGTAACAGGACAGGCAAGTGTTTGATTTGAGGGAACCAAGCTTACTTTGAAGCTTGGCCTCAAGCTTGGATTTGAGGGAACCAAAATTTGAATTTATGGAAAAATGTCTACAGGAAAATGGCATGCACAAAACTTGTGTTTCTTTTAGCTTGAAATTGCATACATATTGCACCAAACCAGGAAATGCACCAGACCAGGAGATTAAATGCACCAGCAGATTAGTAATTGCTTTCATGGTGCACCAGACCAAGAAATTATATGCCCCAGCAAATTGAATTTTGCATGTATGATGCACCAGCAGATAGAAAATTGCATGCATGATGCACTGGACCAGTGAGTTATTAGAACTATGGACAACAACATAGATAAGGTTGTTAACTGCCTCCCTTCTGCGGATTTCTGATGAAAAATATGCAATAACACCAATGTCACGACAAGGAGCAATCTAGCTGAAGGGACCTCGTCGGCTAGGGCAGCATCCACACAAGAACTAAGAATAAATTCTTTTTCAGCTTTGGTTACCGAAATCCAACAAAGCAAGTCACGGATGCAGACGTAACCACGACAAAAGAATGCCGAAGACAAACACCCATGTGCTTATCAATCGTTTCTGACCATTGCTCACTCCCTAGAAGGCATTTATATACTCCATTCCCTGGTGCAACGTGGCTCTGTATTCCATCTTACAGAGCAGATGGAATTGTTTTTGTACTGATATGATCAGACAAAAATTGGCACTCGAAGAGTCTATCATCGGAGAAATCCCCAGTTCCTTTAAAGCTAGATATTCGGTGTAAGCATTCATCCAAAACCATTCGGTTCATGCAAAAGTGAGTCTTCCAAATTTGATTCTTGAGTAACTGATATATTCTCACTATTTGCTGGATCATGAATAGAGTTGCTATATAACAGAAGAATAAAGGGTTCCAGGCTTCCATCATATAATAGTCATGTACTGCTTTAAGTATTATATTCACACTCTTTGCCTCCAATGAATCTCTTATGGTTGCCAATTCCCTTGTACTCAATTTGTAATAATGCCCAGGCATAAGTTCAAGATCATGTTGTGTCCAACTAAGAAATGATATCCAAGCTTCAGAATATTCTTGCTTCATCATTTTTTTTTAAACTAGTTGTAGAGACATCCTTGCCCTCCTTTGCAAATAATTTCTATTCCCCACGAGTTTTAGTTGTTCGATCCGAAATGAGATCAACTTCATATTTGGAAGCAACTTCCTTGTTACCACCATTCCCTTGGTTCCGAAAATCAACATCAATATTCTGCACCATTTCTTTCAAACCAACAACCCTCGTTGAACTTCCATAAAGCATCTCAAATATTCCACAGACAAAAGTACTCCAGTTCACACAAGCGTTTCCCCAAACAAATATTGGCAGAGATCTATGCTTAGTATCAGATAAGCAGTTAAGCTTGTATCAGATAAGATGTCAAAAGCATATTTTCTTTGCGAGAGAAACATCCCCTCCGGTGTTCTAGCAATTTATATGCCCAAAAAATACTTAAGCAAACCAAGGTACTTCATGTGAAAACAAGAACCCAAGTATTTCTTGAACTCAGAAATGATAGAAGAAGAACTACCAGCAATAACCAAATCATCCACATAAACCAGAACATGTAAAGAAACTGATCCACGGGAATAGACAAATAAAGAGTAATCGGCCTTACTCTGAACAAAACCAAATTCCCGTAAAGCCTGAGACAGTTTAGCAAACCAATTTCTAGGAGCCTGACGAAGACCATAAAAAGATTTCTGAAAGCGACAAACCTGGCCAGGAGGAACAGTGTAGCCAGGCGGAGGACGCATGAACACTTCTTCATGCAAATCACCATGCAGAAAGACATTATGAACATCCATCTGATGCAGTTCTCAACCACGGATAACTGCAACAAACAGAAACAATCGAACAGAACTCATCTTTGCAACCGGAGCAAAAGTCTCAGTATAATCAATTCCTTCAACCTAGCGATTACCAAGAACCACGAGGCGCGCCTTATGACGTTCAATAGCACCATCTGAACGAAACTTTGTCTGGTATACCCATTTGCACTCAATTGCCTTCTTATGCGCAGGCAAAGGAGACAAAGTCCATGTCTGATTTCGCTCCAGTGCAGTAATTTCTTCAACCATAGCATCCCGCCAATGAGAATGACGGGAAGCCTCGGAATAAGTAGTGGGCCCTGCACTAGATGTTACAGCACCCAAAAATCTAGCATGCATACTAGAAAAATTATCACAATTTACATAATCAGTAAGAGGATAGAGAACACCTAAGGAAAGTGACTACGTATGAGGGAACGTAGGAGGGGGAGGGTCTTCAGTAGTAAGAGCACAAGCATGATCTTCACAGTCGTAATCTGCTAAGTATGATGGAGGACGACGAGATCGAACACTCTGTCTGGTAGGTGGCAACTTAGCAGCGAAACTGTCCGGTACCAGAGAAGCCGGTAAAGTAGATACCGAGGATGTAGCATCGGCAGCAACTGGCGGAGAATAACCGGCAGCGGACGGCGAAGGTTGACTGACAGTGGCCGGTGTGGCGGTACATGCGTCGGGTTGCGGAGGACTCGCCGGTGTTGACATGCCGACATTGACCGGCGTTGACTGGCTGGCGACGATCGGTGTTGACTGGCGTTGACTGGCCGGCGTTGACTGGCCGGCATTGACCGGCCGGTGGTGACCGGCAAGACAGCAATCGGCAGCAGCTGGCCACCGGTGGACGGCGGAAGGCCAACGTCGACCGGCGGTGGTGGATCGGCAGCGGAAGGCTGAACAAAAACTCTGTGCGGCTCCGGCGAGAAGGAGGAGGAATCCGGTGGTGGTGTGGTGGTGCCGCCAGGTTCATCGGATAAAGCAGATGCCGGAGTTGCAGAGTACGGGAACTGGTCTTCAAAGAAATTAGCATCCCAACTGTTAAAGATCACTCGGGATTCCAAGTAAAAAAGGTGTTAGCCTTTCTTTCCGGTGGGGTAACCAAGAAAAAGACACCGCCGACTTCATGGTGCAAACTTGTCACGATATCTGGGAAAATGAGCAGCAAAACACAAGCATCCAAAAACCCTTAAGGATGAATAATTTGGAGCTTGCCTATAAAGAAACTCAAAGGGAGTACGAGCGTTGAGATGCTGAGTCGGTGTTCGATTGATTAGGTAGGCCGCAGTAAGAACACATTCTCCCCAAAATTCAATAGGAAGACTGGTTTGGAACCGTAAAGCATGCGCCACATTGAGTAAATGGCGATGCTTTCTTTCAACCCGATCATTCTGTTGTGGTGTGTAAACCAATTGATTTTCCGATGGAGCAACAACATGATTTGGCACGTGTTGAAGGTTCAGCCTACCGTGACCTGGAGCAGTATCGCCGCTTGGTTGAGCGTCTGATATACTTGACTATCACTCATCCTGAACTTAGTTATTCGGTACATACTCTTGCGCAATTCATGAAGTCTCCTTGTGTTCCTCATTGGCAAGCTGCGGTTCGTGTGTTGCAATACCTGAAGAGTCATCATGGTCAAGGTTTATTTCTCTCTTCACATAGTTCTTTATAATTGACTGCTTATTGTGATTCGGATTGGGCTGCTTGCCCGATTACTAGGTGTTATCTATCTGGTTACTTTGTTATGGTCCGTGATTCTCCGGTTTCCTGAAAAACCAAGAAGCAGCCTACTGTTTCTCGGTCTTCTACTGAAGCGGAGTATCGTGCAATGACGGTTACTTGCTGTGAGTTATTATGGCTTAAGTATTTACTGAAGGACTTGGGGGTTTCGCACTCCTCTCCTATGAGATTGTTTTGTGACAGTCAATCCGCTCTTCACATAGCGGCCAATCCAGTTTTTCATGAACGCACCAAGCACATTGAAGTTGATTGTCACTTTATCCGGGATCTTGTTCAATCTGGTGCACTAATTACTCAACATATCCGTACTACAGACCAACCTGCGGATTTGTTTACTAAAGCTTTCGGGCGTAACCAGTTTCATTCTTTACTTGGCAAGTTGGGCATTTCCGATCCCCATGCTCCAACTTGAGGGAGAGTGTTAAGGAATTAGAATTAGATTTGTATTCTTCCCTTAATTATAGATGTAATTGTATTCTATTACCTTTTCCTATCTTGTATAGGTATCATGTACTACTATATAATGTATGCTAAATTCATGAATACAGACACACATTATTACCCTTATTTCCTACGCTCTTAAAGTCATCAGTTACACCCTAATGTAGTAAACTCCTCCCTATTCTATTTTTCATCTCTTCAAACATTACTACAAGGCTTACAATTAATTCTGAAAACACTCTTTCCCGTCTGAATGGTGTTGCAGCTAATCCCACACGAAGGACCAAAGTATATTTCCACAAATCTTGAAGTTCCATTAATACTGCCAAGATTTCTAATGAAACTGTAGTCATCAACTCTTGTTTCCAGCTTAACACTATCAAAACCTCCATGAAAGTATTCTATAATGCCAGAATCATAACAGTCAGTTTCAACAAGTCTAAAGCTCTCACATAGGCCCGTCAAATGGGTCGGGTGATCCGTTGGATAACCGTTACCCATATACTATTTTCACTTATTGGATAAGACTTATTGGATAATGACCCATTGGGTTAATGGATATAATTGGGTTGTAGTTATTGGGTTTAGTTGGGTTGGATAATGGATTATCCGTTGGATAATTTTGGGTGGGTCAAGTTGGGTTGGGTAACGGGTGACCCGTGAATAATTTCATATCATAAGATAACAAAATTTTCACAAGTTTGATTACGAATGATTTAATTTTTCCCTAACACATATAATCATTTTAGAAACGATCAAATTCTCGATTCATCATATTTATCGATTTCGGTTCATGTCTTAATCAATTTTAATTTGAACCAATTAAAAATTGATAAAAGATCTTGATGAAAGAAGTAGAAGTAGTATTTAAAAAACTTTTACTAAATTTGAAAAATCTCCTCCATGAAATATGAAGATTTTTAAAAATATTTTCTTTTATTGAACATAAGAAAATAATAAATGAAATCCCCACATTTAGCCACTCGAATAAATATTTCCTCTTTTGTAGTTATGTACACGATTCAGCCTATATCAAAAAATGATTAGAGTTAATCGTAATTTTTCACTCCAAGTAAAATGTTACATGACTTATCCATTTAAATTTAAATGGTTGAAAACACCAATTATTCATTAAGTATATACTAAATTATCCATTGGGTATATACTAATTATCCATTGGGTCTATACTAATTATCCATTGGGTCGAACTAAATGACCCATTGGGTATAGGTCATTTATTTGAGTGAAACGTGAATTACCCATCAAGTCCGTGTTATTTCTCAGTTCTCACTTCTCACTTCTCACTTCCCAGTCTGCGTTTTGTTTCATCAGTCCGCATTTTGTTCATCAATCGATCTGCGTTTTGTTCATCAATCGGTCTGCATTTTGTTTATATTTGAGTTCATAATATTATATTATATTTAATAAAAATAAAAATAAAAAATATATAATATGTTGGCTTTGTAAACTCGACGAAACTAACGAACAATATTACTTGGGATCGAGCTCGAGCTCAAATATTGTACGAACTCGAATATTGTACGAACTCGAATACTGTACGAGATTGAGCTCAAATACTGTATAAACTCGAATACTGTACGAGATTGAACTCGAATACCGTACGAACTTGAATACTGTACGAGATTGACCTCGAATATTGTACGAACTCGAATACTGTATGCGATTGAACTCGAATACTGTACGAACTCGAATACTGTACAAGATTGAACTCGAGTACTGTACGAACTCGAATATTGTACGAGATTGAGCTCGAATATTGTACGAACTCGAATGTTGTACGAGATTGAGCTCGAATATTGTACGAACTCGAATACTGTATGAGATTGAGCTCGAATATTGTACGAACTTGAATACTGTATGAGATTGAACTTGAATATTGTATAAACTCAAATACTGTACGAGATTGAGCTCGAATACTGTACGAGATTGAGCTCGAATACTATACAAGATTGAGCTCGAATACTGTACGAGATTGAACTCGAATATTGTACAAACTCAAATGCTGTACGAGATTGACTGCGAATTTTGTACGAACTCGAATACTATACGAGATTGAATTCGAATACTGTACGAGATCGAATACTGTACGAACTCGAATACTGTACGAGATTGAACTCGAATAATTTGTGAATTATAATTTGTATAATTTGTGAATTATAGTGAATATTTATGTTAAATATTACACATGCATTTAATTGGGTAATTTTAGATATTTATTGGGTATTTGTTATGTTCCCATTGAGTTAACATAATATGGGACCCATTAAGATCAAAATTTCTCATTAACATAATTATTCTCATCCCAAATCCTAAAAAATAATGAGCATTTAATACCTGATCACATTGGATAATGACAACTTGTAACCCAAATCGATAGAAAATATTTAATGATAACTTATTGGGTTAATTATATAATGATTTATTGGGTAATGACTTATTGGATAATATATTTTAACCCATTGGGTCATATGAATATCTCATGGGTTATCCAATGGGTTATCCATTTAATGACCCAACTCATTATGACTCATTTAATAAATAGATTAATTGGATAATGACCTATTGAATAATGATCCATTGGGTTTGAATAATGAATTTATCCAATTAACTCATTTGACAGGCCTACTCTCACACATATGCCAACCCAAACAAGCCTTTACATATTTAACTTCCCAACTAAGAACACTGTATGAATTCTTATAAGACTCATTAAGAATACCAGGAGGGTCAAAACACTTGACGGGTTCATCTAATTTCCAGCCGATAACTCATTTTCCCCTCTCAATCAAAGGCCAATCACTGTCAACGAATTCATTATTGTGACTACTCCATTCCAAACTATAGAATTCCCAGTATCCAATTTCAGGATCCTAACAACAAAGTTTTCACCAAACAAAACACTTAGTCTCATTGATTTTTCCACCTCTACGTTTTCATGAATATAAACGCAGGGGTCAACTTCTATTCTAGGGGTTAGAATAAAGTAAATAGGTGATTAGATAATATTTTATTTCATATTGATTAGTATTAGAGTTATATTTAGACTAGTACTAGAGTTATTGTAGGAAATAAGGGTAATAATCTGTATCTTTATTCATGAATTCAGGATACATTATATAGTAGTACAGGATACCTATATAAGCTAGGAAAAGGTAATAGAATACAATTACATCTACAATTATGGTAAGAATACAAATCTAATTTCAATTCCTTAACACTCCTCCTCAAGTTGGAGCATGAGGATCGGAAATGCTCAACTTTAGATAATATTTTATTCCATGTTGACTAGTATTAGAGTTATATTTAGACTAGTACTAGAGTTATATTTATACTAGTACTAGAGTTACATTTAGACTAGTATTATTTGTACTCTATATATATTCTTCATCATTAATCAGAATCAGTACGAAAAAGTACTTTATCATGGTATCAGAGCAAACCTGATTTTAAAACTTTTTTTTGCCGCAGCTTCTCCCTCCTCCTTGCTTCGGCCGCTGGAAAAATCTAACAAAGAAATTGTTTTACAATTTGAGCAAACCTTGTCATTGGCAAAAGACGATCATCCGCTTGCCCTCAGCGGCCCATACCAGCCGACACTTTGGCCATCGTATGAGAGGTAAATCACGGTAGCTCAGCACCAGGACCAATGGGCTTGGTATGGACTCGGTGCGGACAAGGGAGCCTTGCAAAGCAAGAGCTCCCCACACTGCCGCTGCCGAGTATCGAACCTGGGATCATTGGCTTACCCACCCATCTCCCAACCACTGGGGTACATCTGTGGGTGTAAGAGCAAACCTTGTCAGTGTTGCCGAATGTTGGCTTTTGCCCAACGAACCAAGAAATTAATCTTGTCACCTTTATCCGAATAAAGCCTTTCCCTCATCCTTACCAAAATTTTTTTACCTCTCATCATGTCTGACGGAAAATTATCTTATACTACCTTGCTCCCCATGAGACTATTAAATTGTCATCATCCATTATTTGTTGTGGAAGCGTCAAGCTGGTTATGTTCTCCGACCCCAGAAGTTGTATGATTTTCTTGATGGTTCCAGGCTATGTCCGACTGTTCCTCCTCGCCCTCCGGCCGCCGCCGCTTCTTCCTTCTCCTACGCTGCGGCCGTTGGTTCTCCTCCAAGTCGCAGCTCCGCCACCAAGACTGATCTCATGGAGGCTTACTTGAAGGCCCAGTCTGATTATGAACTTTGGGTTGATGAAGATCAACGTGTGTGCCTTGGCGGTTTTACCTGAATGTGCCATTGCACAGGAAATTTGGGACAATCTTCGGTCCATTTATCACGACAACAGTGCATCATCCATCCTTCGTCTTCGTGCTGCTGCCCATGGTATACATAAGACTGGTATTGTTCATGAACTCCATCTCCAATTTAAAGAAATTTTTGAGCAGTTGTCTATGATGGGTTCTCCTGTTTCAAATGATGATTAGCTTATTTGGTTTTTTACTGCTGTTGGAACTGAGTTTAAGGATTTTTCTGCACCTTTAATTAATTCCTCACCCACTCCATTGTATGCCGATGTTTTATCTCGTGCCAAAAACCACGAAGCTTTTCTGAAAAATTTACAGGACCATTCAGCCCCTGCCACTGGGTCTGCCACCTTCACAACAGGCATTTTTCCCTCGGCCGGCCGCGCGTGGGATCACGCACCTCCGAGGGAGGCCACTTCAACGGACAGCGAGGTGGCAGGTCCGGTGGTCCGTTCATGGCAGGGGCTGGTCGTGGTTGGCCGCAGTGTACTTGGTGTGGTCGTCCCGGTCACTATGCTACAACTTGTTACAAGATGCTTGCTCAAACTGGTTCTCAGGGTCCAGCTAATCGTACAGACTTCACTAATCTGGCTGAGCATTTTTAGTCATCACTGCAGTTAGAGCCTACTGCACGGTCCTCCGACTAGTTTGTTGACTCTAGTGCCACCAATCATATGGCATCCTCCGCCGCAAGCTTGGAATCTGTCTCCCCATATTCTAGTAATTCTCATGTTTTTGTTGGTAATGGAGCTTCTATTCGAATCTCTCATGTTGGTGATGCTAAATTTTCTGATGATTTATGCATGTATGATGTTATGGTTGTTCCCGATATTACTAAGAATCTGTTGTCTATTAGTAAACTGACCAGAGATTTAAACACTTTTGTCACTTTTGATGATCGAAACTTTGTCATTCAGAACAAAGTTTCCAAGGCGGTCGTAGGCAGCGACCACAGTGATGGTGGTCTCTATGATTTGGATAAGGGCGATTCAGCATTTTTCTAGCATTTACAGCAGAATAAAGGACGGGCATCTTATGAGTTGTGGCATGCTCGCTTGGGTCATGCATTGGCGTCAGTAATCTCTAGTTTGCAGAAGTCTGGTTTAGTTTCTTTGTCTTCGTTGTTGCCTAAACCTGCTACCTACGCTCCTTGTGTTATGGCGAAAGGTTAACGGTTGGCATTTGTTGAGAACTATAAGCGTGCTACACATGTACTGGATTTGATTCATTGTGACTTATGGGGAATTCCCCTGTTTTATCGAAACATGGTTTTTCATACTATGCTTTATTTTTGGTTGACTATTTTCATTTCAACTGGCTTTATCCACTTCGTCGCAAGTCAGATTTTTTTTATGCTTACTTACAATTTGAGGCCTTTGTGGAGAATCAGTTCTCATCCAAAATTAAGGTGCTTCAGAGTGATGGTGGTACTGAATTCCTGAACGCTCGCCTACGGGATCATTTTGCCACTAAGGGCATTCATCATCAGATCTCGTGTCCCTACACTCCGGAATAGAACGGTAGTGCGGAGCGGAAGCAACAGCATATTCCCGAGATGGGTCTTACTATGCTCTTTCATTCGCATCTGCTTGTTTCCTACTGGGATGATGCATTTGCTGCAGCTGCATATACAATCAATCAACTGCCTACTCCGGTTTTTCATGGTTCTTTGCCTTATGATCTTCTGTATGGTCGTGCTCCTTTCTATTCAAATTTTCATCCTTTTGGGTGCCGGGTTTTTCCATTTGTTCGACCATATGCTGATCACAAGTTATCTCCCCGCAGCATTCCATATGTTTTTCTTGGCTACAGTTCCCAGTACAAAGGATTCCGGTGTCTTGATGCTTCTACAGGCAAAGTCTACATCACTCGTCATGCTCGTTTTGATGAGACATATTTTCCTTTTGCTCCTTCTCAGTCTTCGGGAACTTCCGCATCCACCCTTGATGTTTCTGCCTTTCTAGATCCTGATGGCAGTTCCGTGATCTCTATGCCAGCTTCGTCGATGTCTCACGCGCAGCCTTGCGCTTTATGCCCGTCGGATCCGGTTCCAGCTTCTCCGATGCCGGTTCTGCCTTCTCCGTCGCCTGTCCGGATTCCGCTGCCATCCTCAGCCACGCCTTCTCTGGCTTTGTCTGTGGCTTACCAATCTGACAGCTTCCGAGTCGTCCGCTATTCCTACTCCTCCGGTCTCGCTGCCTCCGCCTCATCGGATGACCACTCGATCCGCCACCGGTGCTATTCAACGTCGTGATTATTTGGACATTGTTGCATATGGTCTTACTGGTGCCTTGTTTTCTCAGACAGAGCCCACAGATTATCGTCAGGCCCTTCGGGATCCAGCTTGGGTTTCAGCTATGGACGATGAGATGTCTGCTCTTCGTGGCCGGCACACTTGGGACTTGGTGCCTCGGCCTTCGGATGCCAAAATTTTTGGCTCCAAATGGGTCTATCGGCTTAAGTATCGTCCAGATGGTATAATTGATCGTCACAAAGCCAGACTTGTGGCGTAAGGTTTTTTGCATATTCCGGGTTTTGACTTTGACCATACTTTCAGTCCTGTGGTCAAAGCCTCCACTGTTCAGACGGTTCTTGCAATTGCCACCATGCGTTCTTGGCCACTTCATCAGCTGGATGTCAAGAACACCTTTCTTAATGGTGTTCTGGATGCTCCGGTCTACATGAAGCAGCTAGTTGGTTATCGGGATTCCTCTCATCTAGACTATGTTTGTCATCTGCGGAAGGCCATTTATGGTCTTAAGCAGGCTCCTCGAGCTTGGTTTCAGCGGTTTAGCAGCAATCTTAACCAGCTTGGTTTTTGGTGCAGCTCGGTTGACACTTCTTTATTTGTTCTGGCACGGGGGTCCTCCTTGCTGTATCTCCTTGCGTATGTGGACGACATTATTCTTACTGGGAATGACTTGGTTTTTCTTCATCAGTTCATTGCTTGGACGCACAAGGAGTTTGCAATCAAGGATCTTGGTTCTCTTAATTACTTTCTTGGTCTTGAGGTTTCTCCCACTTCCTCTGGGTTACTTCTCGGCCAGGCGAAGTATGCTCGGGACATTCTGACTCGAGCTGGTATGTCCGATGCTGGGCCAGTTTCTACACCGTTTGTTGCTGGTTCTCAGCTGCACAGTTCTACTAGTTCGCCGTTCAGGGATCCTACTCTTTATCGCTCTCTTGTTGGGGCGCTTCAGTATCTCACCATTACTCATCCAGATTTGGCCTTCTCGGTTAATACGGTGAGTCAGTATCTTCAGGATCCGAGAGATGATCATTTTGCTGCAGTTACGAGGATTTTGCGTTATGTTCGTGGTACTCTTCATTTTGGTTTGATTTTTCATTCCGCGAGCACTCGGATGTGTTAGGCTATTCTGATGCTGATTGGGCCCACTGTCTGGAGACTCATCGTTCCACTTACGGATATACAGTCTATCTGGGTGGGAATCTTGTTTCTTGGAGTGCCAAGAAACAACCCAATGTTTCTCATTCCAGTACGGAGTCTGTGTATCATGCTCTTGCCAACACTGCTTCGGAGGTTGTTTGGATCACTCATTTGCTTCGTGATCTTCGGGTTCCGCTTTCTGGCTCGCCGTTGTTGTTATGCGACAATAGTAGTGCTATCTTTTTGGCTCGGAATCTGGTGGTACACAAGCGGGCCAAGCATATCGATATTGATTATCATTATGTTCGTGAGTTGGTGGCTTCTGGCAAGATCGTGTTGCTCATCTTTCTACTTCTCTTTAGATTGCTGACATATTTACCAAGGGACTCTCTCATCCGTTGTTCGAGTTCTTCAGATTCATGGAATAAAATATTATTTAATCATCTATTTGCTTTATTCTAACACTAGGGTTATTTGTCACTGCCACATTACCCCTTATATAACCAGGCACAGGAGAATTAGCCCTAACTGAAATTTCTTTCAAGTGAACATCATTTAGGACATTTTCCCTAATATTATCATGCATAGCAGAATTCATAACATGAAAATCATTCAAAGGAGAACTTCTAGCATTTCGATCACTCATCACAGAATTTCTCAAATTAGTCTCAATTTTGTCGGAACTGACCTCAATGTGGCCTTTCCCTCAGTAGATGATTTATGAAATTGTGATTCAAGCAAATCCCTTGCTCCTCCTCCTTTCGTTCTACCTGCTGCTCGCTCAGGTTCTGCAACATTATTATCACCGCCTTCATGTTCTCTTTAACCTCCGCCATATCCTGACTGTTCTTCTCAATCGCTTCTTACAATTTGTTTCCTTTATCTTCATTTGAAACTTCAGCTCCTCCATAGCTGAAGTAATATTTGCTTCGAGCTCCTTGACTTGAGAGTCAACCGCCTTGGAAATTGTGTTTTCCGCCATTCAAATCGAGAATCAAGTGTTTAAATGCGATTGATCTGGAGTCGGTTCTTCAAAATCTGGAGCTATCCAAACTTCTGAAAAATCATCCCAAGAAAATAGACCTTTATTTCTCCGAAACATATCTAACCATTTGGCAGATTGCTCGCGCAAAAATTTCTCTATAATGACCACTTTATCAGATTCCGGTGTTGAATTCGCCCTAAAAAAATGATTGAATCTCCACACCCAATTTCTAGGGTTCTTTCCACCAAAATATGGAAAATTAACATCCATTTCACAATCACCAGCCATTGAATCCGAGGAAAAACCTGCTCTGATACCAATTTGTTATTGTCATGAAGGATCTAACAAAAATGACACAAAAATCCCTTGATATTATCATAAAGTTGAGAAGAAAAAGAAAGGAAATTGAAAGTACAATCAACGTGATCTTTCTACCTATCAAAAGATACTGAGTCATCCCTCAATTCTAAACTATTTACTTATCTCCTCAACTGATAGTAACTACCGGAAGTTAAGGATCCGTTGAAGGAAACTGTGCTAACTGAGCAGCTCAAATGGAGCTCTTCTGCTGCCTTGTTCATTCCGTTGTGTTTTTGGTCTATTGCAGCTTATTCTTATTTCTTCAATGACTTGCATTCCCCTTTTTACCCTTTGGCTTCCTAACATTTTTTACACCACAATAATTGGTTAATTTTGTTTAGAAAATTATATACTCCCTATAAATTGTTTAATTATATTTTGGGAGTGAAACTTTGCAATCTTTGACTGTAAATATATATATTAATCTATATATAATAAAAATATCACGTGAGATCTTGTTAGATTCATCATAACATCTATTTTTTAAATATCAATTTTTTATGCACCACTATTATAGGTAACTAGAGATATTTACGGTCAAACGTGCTCATTGAAAATCGTGAAAAAGTGAATAAGAAATTTATAGTGGGACGGAGGGAGTAATTGTTATCCATCCATACAGTTAAATATATGTTTGATATTTATACACTATCACTACTACTACAAACTAAGACTAATTTAACACTTTGAAAGTGTTATTTGGTGCTAAAAATGCTTAGTTTGACCTATTGCAACACTTTTGCAAGTATTACTTTAGGTGAGGTAACATTTGTTTTCAAAGGTTTAAGCAACCATATGCATTTTAATAAGTGTTGTGATTGTAACATTTTTAATAAGTGTTGCTAGAAAAGTGTTGTGATACCTCTAATTTGCAGTAGTAATTGTATAAGTATATGAATATACAACTATATGCACTTACGTGATCAATCAAGTGATTTTCTTGGTTAAGTGGTTTGGTGCCTCAATAAGTACTTCAATGATTGTGACTTTGAATCCTGGAAGCCCCAGTGTATGAATTTCTTCTAATACGAGAGTTTCTTGCGAGCTCCAAGAATCCTTACTTTTGGGCGCCGTGATTTACCAGTTCAAAATTTTCTTTCCAATTCACTTGTTCCTCTTAGTAAAATCACCATCTGCCTCCATTCTACCGCGATGTCGATGCCACTATAGCCGCTGGTCAAATTTCTAGCATTTTCCTCCCATTTTTTGTTAGCTCATTGCAATCATGGAGTTCTCTTCCTCCCAACATTCCTCTCTTCCCGACCTCGGTGTTACGTATCATATAGTTTGACTCTCGATCCATTTCCTCCGCCTCGATCTCATCTCGCCTGTGTTTTTCTCCGTTGTCATTCTTTACCTCCATTCCAACAATGACATTCGTTCAGTCCGTCTAGCGGCTTCATGCCTTTCCTCCTTTCAAGTTGTTTTTTTCATTGTATTTTCGAATGCAAGATGTTTGGTATTTCTATCATTGTATTTAGATTTTACTTTGATTGTTTAGGAAAAAGAATGTAAAAACAATTTTTCTTCGATTTAAAAAAAAATAGACTTTGGTTTTTTTGGAAAATGAGATTAAAAATTTATTTTGATTTCACTTGGGAAATAGGTGCTCTAACCTGATGTTGGGTAAAGGTTTATCCGATGTCGGTGGGCAAGGGTCACCAAAACCGCAACGGAGACCCTTCCAACGTCGAGTAACCGCAATGACGTGGGGAATTCCTTTCAAACCAACATAGTATCTGCATTCGGCACTGTAATCCTTATCGTCCTCATGGATCCTGCATAGCAAGGTGTCAAGGAAGTTCCCGTGATCTTTTTTTATGCCTATGTCAGTGATGATCAATATAGTAATATTATTTAGGAAAAATGCCATTACATCTTCTGTTGCACGAATTACATATTTATGGTTGATATATTCTGTAATCTCTGTAGACCATGAATCATGTTCTCATATCATGGTGTTAGTGGCGTGGTTATAGGGAAGGACCCTGAACCCACCTCCACCTTGGGGTCGTAAAAATGATTCACATGAGGTCAACTTAAATTAACTCGAGGCGGAGGGCATTCAAAGTGATCAAATTTAATATTTATATTATGTTCCCGTTCCTACTACTATACTACCTAGAGGGTAGATAGTGACAAGGTTGGGTTTGTCCATAGAGATGCTAGATGTCCCAAAAGGGTTAACTAACAACTACAAACATGCGAGATCACAAGAGAATAAACTATATAAACTAGCACTTGGGGGATATTTGTGTAACATGATCGATGAATGACTTTAATCCTCGATCCATTCACATACAAATATATAAACCTATCTTATGTATACGTCACATAGTGGGGAGATAGCTAGACATTTCCCCCCGTCTGTCACACAAAGGTACTTTCCACCAATATATGCATATCTCACCGCCTCCATAATTAGAGATGCATACATTCCAATCCAGGGACTTCATGTTTCATCCTCGTCATCTCACTCCCAATGCTAACACGCCCCCGCTTAAAGGAATAAAGCCTCATTTTAGGTCGTAATCGTTAGATATGAAAGTGAGGACAATATGTCTTGGACACTCCAATACGGACCAATCCCTAGGCCTAGAGAAGAACATGAATTGATATCCTGTGATGAATCTTGACACAACCTTAGTTTGTACAAATAATCATACTCATTTATCAAGGTAAGCCAAGGGTTTCCCCTCGTCAAGGTTTTGTCTAACGTCCCCAACATGTGATTCCTCAATTAGAATTATGGTTTAACCAATCGGAATATATGCTCGAGGTAACATGAATGGACTCATCTCCCCAGTGTTCTTGAACCTACTCCACAAAATCTAACACTCCTAAGATAGCTATGAAGCCTACCACGATATTACACTATCATGGATGTACAGATGCATCATAACACATGACATAACATAAATCTTATAAGGATAGAAAGGATAAATCAAGCACAAATATTTATAAGACATAAAGATAGGAGAATTTAAGAATCTCAAAAAGCCATCATCATCAATTCATGAATACAAATACTAACCCCCAAGTAAATTAACTACTTCCTAAGCATTGAACCCAAGTATTTCATTGGATTCAATGCCCTTAGGCAAAATCAAGAAGAAAAGAAATGGAATTAGAGAAAAGGGTTATTCCCTTTCTCTCTCTAAAATCCTCTAGAGTAATAGAGAATGATCTAAATTGTAGCCAGAATTTAAGAAGAAAGAAAATAAAAGAAAAAAAGAAGAACTATGAAGAGAGAGAGAATTCTTCTCTTCTTTCTACCAACCAAAAACTAGAAGTTTACATTATGCCTACTTGTTGAACCCTCGAAGACTACAGGATCTTATATATAGAATTAGGGAATAAGGCCTTCAAAAAGGCCCAAAATAGGCCAAAAAACCTTAGTAGCCGCAAACGGTGCGAGCAGTGTCGTTGGGCACGGTTGTGCCAGCTGGGGCTGGCAAGGCCCGTGTCGGTCAACTCTGGCAAGGCCCGTGTCATCTGGCACGGTCATGTCAGCTGACTCTGGCACAACCGTGTTGACTAAGTCTGGCATAGCCCATTTTGGCCGGTGTGGACCATCGGGTGGGACTGTATTTTTGAACTTCTGAATTGTGCGCCTGTGTCATTTGGCTCGGGTCGTTAGCTGGAAGCACTTCTTCATTAGTTGAATAACGCATGCCATTTGAGTTCTTTTGGGTCATCGTCTGGGAGTCATTTTTCTGAGAAAAATGGTGGTCGGTCGTCGTTCTTCGCAGCCCATGGCTTGGTCTTTAGATTTTTGGAGTTGAAATGACACGGACCATGTACAATGGCATGATCCATATCTATACTTAGCCTCACAAAGGATTGGGGTGACACGGGCCGTGTTGCACTAAACGGCTCGTGCCAAGGGGCCGTGACACGACCTTGCTGGCCCCAATGGATCATATTGGTCGTAATGGCTCTTGTTGGCCCAAACGTCTTGGTAGAGTCCACATAAGTGCTTTGGGACTCTGCAGACTCTTAACCAATGTCCTTTGCCACCACATCTGAAACAAGAGGTTCTAGATCCCTTTGATGAACTGGCATCTTTTTCCCTTTTATGGGTACTTTCATGGTTCCTCTCATATTCATGCTTATTGTGGTAGCAGTTACCAGACTTATAGGACAAATTGTAACCACCTTAACCGTGTCCGTAACCACGATCATGACCTCGACCTCGTCCACGACCTCGGCCTCTCTCTCGACCCTGAAAATAATTTTTACGTTCAAGTTCGTCAGAGTTAACAGCGTTTGCTTCAGGAAACATTGTTGAGCCAGTCAGGCGAGATTGATGATTCTTCATCAACAACTCATTATTCTTTTCTGCAATGAGCAAAAAAATAATTAGTTCAAAATATCTTTTAAAACCCCGCACACGATATTGTTGTTGCAAGGTCACATTTGATGTGTGGAAAGTAGAAAAAGTCTTTTCCAGCATTTCATTTTCAATTATTGTAACCCTACAGTATGTCAAGTGGGTTATTGCTGTGTACATTGCAGAATTATAGTCGAAGACTTTCTTATAGTCTTAGAACGTAGATTGTCCCAGTCATTGTGGTATATGGGAAGCATTACATCTCTTGTGTGATTGTATCTTTCTTTCAAATTTTTCCGCAGCTTAAGTGGATCTTTCATAGTGAAATATTCATTTTTGAGACTCCCATCAAGGTGTCAATAAAGGAAGATTAAAGATCTTGCCTTTTCCATCATTGATGAGTCATTCCCCTCTTGGATTCTCTCAAGAAGGTTCATTGATTCCAAGTGAATCTCAACGTCTATCATCCACAACATATATTTGTTTCCACTGATGTTGAGTAGACTGAATTCAAGCTTCACAAGGTTTGATATGATGATAATTAATGAAGATGTAGAGTGATCGTGCTGATAACGTGTTGTAATTTTTTACTAACTTTGCACTAATTTATTGAGAAATTAGCAAGGGACTTAATGTGGAAAGTAAGAAGGAGAGAATGGAGAAGAAGATAAGATGAGAAGAAGTTAGAAATGAGAGAATGAGAGAAGCATTTTTCTTCATCCTCTAAGGGGGTATTTATAGTTGAATTTGGGGGTAATGGAATAGTATTCCCCCTTGGTAAATAAATAGTGATATAATTAATTATCACAAATCTAGCTTATTGCTAATGAGCATTTCTTTATTCCTAACAGCTATACATTTTTTAAATTTAATGCCCCCAACAAATGATGTCGTTCCAGTAAGTTTTTAAAACAAAGAAAACAAGGAGAAATCAGACCATTACTTCATCTTCTTCCCCAAAAACAACCAAACCTACAACTCCAGGGGGCGGAGTCATCCCGTACGTGATGCAGGCTAGGGGTGTTCATGGGTCGGGGTGGGTCAGCTGACCCGACACAAATTGACCCTAAATTTAGGGTTAAATAGGCCAGTTTGGGTCAAAATTCCCATCGTTTAGGACCGGGTCGAGTCGGATAGGGCCATGGGTCGACCCAAATTGACCAAAATCATATAAAAATAGTAAACTTGTTTTTTAAATATATTTTTAGCTTTATAAATGTATAGAATTTTTCAAGAATGTTAAAATTGTTTATGAAGTAAATTAATGGGGATATATTGCATTAAATTTATTCTTTTTTATGATTGTTATTCAAGAAAATGAGGCAAAATTTCAAATGGGTCAGAATATGACCCGACTCATTTTGACCCAAACTATTTGACCCATATGGGTCATTGACCCGACCCAAATGGTTCGGGTCAAAATGGTTCGGGTGGAGCAATTCAAACACCCCCAATGCTGGCTACACCGTTGTCGTCGCTATCCTTGCTTACTTTTTGCCCTTCAGCGGTTCTTCATCAACTGCGATAGCATCCTGGCATACTGGATCTGGTTCCACTACATCTCCCTCATCAAGTACTCGTACGAGGCGGTGCTGCAGAACGAGTTTGACAAATTGCTGAAATGCTTCGTCCGGGGGATCTAGATCTTCAACAGCACGCCGCTGGGATCGGTGCCAGACGCGCTCAAGGACCAGCTGCTGGATGGACTCCATGAGAAACACGCTTGGAATGAAAATAACAAAGGAGAAAAGATGTTTGAAATGATGGAAGAAGGAAGTGCATTAGTCCCACATCGATAGTAGTAGAAACTATTTGGTAGAAATAACTTATAAATATCACTCTTCCTCTTCTTTAAATTATCTTCATGACCCATTTTGAAGACCAGTTAATGATATGGGTTTTGAACAAATTGGCCTTAAGTTGACTATTTTTAAGTAAATATTTTGACATGCTTATGGGCTTTTGGTCCAAGTTTATTTGGCCCGCTCATGTCGAAAAGATCTAATTAATTGGATTATTCGGTTTAAATTTGGTTCAAATCAAAACTGAATTTTTAATTCGGTATGGATAATTAGGGTTAATTGGATTATTTGGGTCGGTTTTGGTTTTGGTTTTGGAATATTTAGGAAAAAAACTGAATAAATTGAATCGAACATACCAAAACTCGATAAACCCGAACCGATGCCCACCCCTATTTGAGATGATTCCAGACGATGTTCATCCATTTAAAATGCTGATTGACTTTGAGAAGCTGGCTCAGTCGCCCCCACATTGAATGAGCTTAAGGAAAAAAATATAGCAACTATACGGAGGATGAGGCTATGGTAAATGAGTTGATGAGCGGGATTGTTCCTTTGGTGACAGAGATGTTTAGGCATACTAGTATGCCTGGTGACTTAAGCTCAGGAAAGGAAGATTAAATTGGAAGTTATAATATATTATGGATGTTATGATTTGGAGAGCCATTTAAAGGCCTTATTTTGTGAATTTTGTGGGAATATGTTAATGTAAATTCTTTTTATGTTTATGGCTCTATTGATTTAAAATTTTGTTTTTGTGTTTGCAAACTAATAATGCTAGGACGGGTTTGGTATTCGTGATGAAGCATTGACGAATGGTCATTTATGTTGCTAGTTGGTTGTGTGCCAGGCGAAGCTATGACTAATTGTGTCATTGCGCCGGAATCATGTTTTTCCATTATATGTATCCACAATATAAGCTTAGTTTACAAAAATATTTTCTGGGGTAAGGGAAAGTAGGTGTGATTAATAGGAAAGAGCTGAGGGGAAAGAATAAAATGTCTTATTATTGAGTGATTGTTTGAGGTTTATTTACAATCTATTGGTTTTTGTGGATCAGTAATGTCGGGACACGTTTCATGGAATTAGCGATGTGATGGTTGTTCACTTGTGTCACTAGCTAGTGATGTTCCTGACTTGCATGAAGTCGTGACTAATTACGCCACTGCCTTATTATCTTTTTTTTCATTGTATGTATCCACAATATATGCTTTGTATGTGAAAAGCGTTTTGCAAATTATGAGGTTCGAGGTAGGAGTGTGAAGAGCTCTCAAGCTGATTAGTTTACAAATGTCTACACGGGGCTGTAACTTCTCCCATTTTTGGGGGCTTTTAGTTGGTCGTGCATGCAGGAAAAGATGCCGCCACATTTGACTTTTTCTAAAATAAGTTGTTTTGTTTTTCCAAGCTGCTTTCACGCTAGCTGGTTTCTTGGAGATTGTGGGGGTGCTTTTAATTATTTGATTCCATATACATGATGTGCCTATATAAGGACTTCTATCCCAACATTTTTAAATGCATGGAGATAAGTATTTTGATATAGTGTTTTCATGAGTTTCGTGATGGGTAATTATCCGGATTGTTTTTTTTATGATTATGGTTGGTTATTTTGTCATGTTAGGATGAAGGATCTGCAAAATATTGGTGAGATATGTTTGGGTGGTAATGAAGATTACGTACACTGAATGTTACAAGCTTTGTTTATTTAGATTTGTTGAATATTGACAGAATCAGCGAGTGGGATTAGCGAATGTGAGGCAGATGAAGATGTTTGTTTTATGACCTCATCTTTTAAACCGGTTGATCGTTCATGAAGAAGTACTAATGTGGGTTTTGTTTCCCAGATTCACCCCAAACATTTTTTAGGAGTGGGGGATACATAGTAGAGAGGCGATGGCTCTAACCCTAACAACTGCCTGTACTTTCTTTAGATCTGTCCGACTTTTTGGGTGTAGCAATTTTGTCATTGCTATAATTATTTCATTGGACTATTATAGTGGTGTTCCTAGGGGCACTACCTAAATAAGAATGGGGTGATGTAGTATGTTCTCCCATTTCTTAGAAATTTATGAAAGGTTTATGCATGTTTATCACGATTGGATTGTATTCTGCATCATTCAAAAATTTTAGATTTTATCGAGTTTGTATGTTTGAAGGTTCTAAGCTGAACCAGATTATATCATATTTATATTAAATATAGTTTTGTGAGATCTAGAATGTTGTTCATGCTTTCCAATTTGATTTAATATACAATAATCTAGTGTTTATTTCTACATATGGTCTACACTTTCTAGTGCAGAGATATGTTTCTACCATGGTAATTTTAGTGAAGCTCATATTGTATGTGACAATTATAATTTTTTGAATTAAAATTCTTTTTTTAGAAGTATTTTAAGCATTATATGATTGAAAGTTTATATTGCGCGAGGTGTGTTTTGCATACCTGGGTGTAGATGTACCTCTGTTATGATGATTTAATGTTGCGATGTATTTATGTTGTGTGACTAAACCTAGTTGGCTTCGCCGCTTTTATCTAATCTATCATGTTCGAGGTTTTTCAATTTTACCTAGTTCATTTCATCTCTTTTGTCTAATCTTACCTATTCAGGGACCTCTAGGATCATCTTATGGCTATTTTTGTCAACGTCGTGTATTACTAATGGCTGGTCCTATAGCTGGTTTGTTTTTCCATTCCCTTCTAATCCCTTTTGTTCGAGGCTTTCCTATTTGTTCTTATCAATATTATCCTACTTTTATTGTAGCTGCATCTATGGATCATGTGTTTTATTATGGCTAGCCATTATCTGCTAACCATGGCTGTTAATCATATTTTGTCTTGCTAACACATATGGATGCTTTTGAGTTTATTTCTATTCCTCTTTTTACATGAAACTTAGCCTCCTTCAAATACCATGAAAGCCTGAAAAGAAAATTTTGATATCCCACAGTCAACGCCACTGATGTGGGGAATTCCTTCAGGACCAACATAGTATCTGGATTCGGCGCAGTATTCCTTATTGTCCTCATGGTTCCGGCATAGTAAGGTCCCGAGAAAGTCCCTAGGATCTTCTCTGATGCCTAAGTCAGTGAATGATCTATAGTAGTAGTATTTAGGAAAAATATCATTACCTCTTCTACTACACAAATTACCTATTTATGGCTGATATATTCCACAATCTCTGCAGATTATGGACCTTGTTCTCATATTATGGTGTTATTGGCGTGGATCTTCTAATAGGTTCCCTTAGGATGGCTTGCCTTGAGTGAGTTTTTGCTACTTAGCGAAGTTATCTCTCTTCCACTGCGAACCATTATTTACTTGGTTCACAAGACTAGAGGTATCACTTCTGCTTTGGACTTTGTGTGATTAAGGGAGGTGTATACCACACACTTACTCATATTTGATTTGGTTTTTACTTTTTTTACGTTAATAAAACACGAACTCTCCTTAGTTTTCTTATAAAAACTATTGATAAGGGTTAGAGTTAAAACTCCCCCTTCAACCGAATGCCACCCTAACGAAGAATATCCTGACAAGGAAGAGGATTTTGTAAGGGCTATAAGTAGTGCAATTAAGCCTGAGTTTGTAGAGGGCATAGGTCCCCAAGTAGATGGGGAGCAATAGTTCTTTGTATCATTAATGTACTTATCGCATGTGTGCGATATAATATTTTGTTGTTTCTTTTGTGTATCTACTTTGCCCTTTTGTACTTAAGTTTGATTTTTGTGCCTTAATAAAATTGCGCATGTTTTGTTCTTTTGCAACTAATTTTTACGGATTTTGCCTACTGTTTTTCAGCATATATACTCGAACCAAGTAGGAGTAATCATATCAACCTTGGAAAGCTAAGAATTTTCACCTGTTAGGGTAAATCAAGCATCCCATAAATACTTACTCATTCTATAAAAAAGTTTCCTTTAGAAAGGGTATCGACTAAAAGTGTAGTAAATAGAAAGAGGCTGTCATTTGATTATAGCGACATTTTTGGGATGGTGTGCTATTCTATAATTGAAGATCCCCGATTGTTGCCTATAGACACATTTTTTTGTTCTTTCAAGGGTAATCTACTCCTAGGCCTGACAAAGTATCATAAAGAAAGGGACAGTCCTTGTTGGGGGTCGGGTCAAAGGCGCCCTCATGGCCAAAGGTACCTTAGAAGTTTGGCTACGTTCCATCTTTCTGGGATTGGTTTTCCTTTAGCGGTTTCCAATACATAACTCCCTCCAGGATGTGCCTTAAGGACTTTGTATAGTCCTTCCCAGTTTGCCTCCAGTTTGCTTTCGGGCTCCTATTTTTTTTCTCATTCCTCCTCATAATCCAATCTCTAGGTGAAAAATTAAATGTTCTAACCCTTCTTTCGTGGTCAAGTTTTACCCTTTCTTTTACCTTTTCTTTGTGTAGGGCGACACGTTCTCTCTTTTCATCTATCAGGTCGAGGTCCAACATAAGATTCTTCTCGTTAGCCGACGGGGCTTCATCCCTGGCCATTTTTGTTCTAGGGATAGACACCATATCTCAGCCGGTATTACAGTTTCAGATCCGTAAACTAGGTTGTAGGGGTCTCCCCCGTAGTAGATGACTTGGCCATTCTGTATGTCCAGAGGATGCTGGGGAGTTCATTGATCTAATTTCTTGTGACCCCTTGAAGTCTTGCCCTTATACCATTCACAATGGTTCGATTGGTTACCACAACCTGCCTATTGGCCTGGGGGTGGTAGACAGATGTCATCTTCTCTTGAAGATTGTATTCTTTGCACCAGCTCTCGAAGGGGTCATGAGCAAACTTTGTTCCTTTGTCCGTGATAATGGTCCTTGGGATCCTATATCTAGAGACTATGTTTGTCCAACAAAAAACTACTACAGTTTCGTCTTTCATATTGGTCAAGGTATCCACTTCAACCCATTTGGTTAAATAACCAATGGCCATGATGAGGTACCGAAACCTTCAAGGCGTTTCCAGAAAGGGGCCCACAAGGTTGATTATGCACTTATCAAATGGCCAAGAGTTATGAATGTTTATCATTTCCTCTTGTGGGATGTAGATGATCAGTGTGTCGCTTTGACATGGTAGCACTGAATATGCTTTTTGGCATCACTGAACATCATTAGTCAGTAATATCCCGCTCGAAGGAGTCTCTAGGCCAGTGATCGGACCCCTTGGTGACTCCCGCACACTTCCTCGTGATATTCTTGGATCAGGTGATCCGCTTCGCTAGGTGTGACACACCTGAGGAGTGGCTGGAGATGCCCCCATCAGTACAACATGTCATCCTTCAACACATAATAGGGGATTTTAATCTCATTTTTCTGTCTTCAATTTTATCCCCTGGTAAGGTACCCTCTAGAAGGTATCTTACGATGTGCGTCATCCAAGAGTTTTCTTCTTCTACAACCATCACCATCTCTTCTTCATAGCTCCGCTTTCCCAATATCTCCATTAGGAACCAACTTTGGGACTGGACATCGAGGTCAGACAAGGTTAACTTGCTTAACGTGTCAGCCTTATGATTTTCCACTCGAGGCACTTGCATCAGCGTGTATTTTCTAAAGCCCTTCAGCATGTGGTTTACCATTTCTAAGCATCGCTGGAGGCTCTACTCCCTAGCTTCATATTTCCTTTTACTTGTTGCACTACTATTTTTGAATCACTAAGTATCTCCATATTTTTAGCATTGAGTTCCTTAGCTAATCTAAGGCCAATGATTAGAGTTTTGTATTCAACCTCGTTGTTGGTAGCTTTGAAATCTAAATGCAGTGCATAGGGATAATCAGTGTTGTTGGGGCTCGTGAGAAGCACTCCTGCTCCACTGCCTCCCACGTGGTAAGACCCATCCTCATATATCTTCTACACTTCTTCAACCTCTTCCAGTTCCTCGATTGGCCATGACTCTGATGTTTCCACGATGAAATATGCTCAGGCTTATCCCTTGATTAATTTCTTCAGCTGGAACTGGATATCGTGATCACCCAGCTCAATGGCCCATTTCATCATTCGACCTGAAGCTTTGGGTTTCAATAGTATCTGCCTTATGGGATGGCTGGTTTTGGGATTGGAAATAATTAAGGAAACATTTTTCTTATCAAGTTCACTAGGGCTACAATTAGCCTCTCGAGGATGGTGTAATAGGTTTCAGGGCCCTTTAAGGCCCTGCTGATGGAGAAGACGGGGTTCTTCTTACGTTCCTTTTCTATTACTAGAACCGTGCTAATTTCCAAGGTGGAGGCTAAGATGTAGAGGTATAGAATTTCCCCCTTCTCGAGCTTCATCATTGTGGGAAGGGATCTCAAGTGCTCCTTTAGGTCTCGAAAGGCCTCCTTGCATTTTTCCGTCCATTCAAAATTCTTGGCCTTTCAGAGTAAATTGAAGAAGGGTGGATGTTTCTCTGTCCCTTTTAACAAAAATCAACTCAGCACCACCAGTGACCTAGTCAACCTCTGGACCATTTTCACTATTTTGGCAAGTTTCATATTTATCAATGCTTCAACCTTTTCAAGGCTGACATATCAATACCTTTTTCAGATACCATAAACCCTAGAAATTTTCCCGCCCCAGAGCCAATCACGCATTTGGCTGGGTTCAACTTTAGGTTTGACCCACGGATTCCTTCGAACATCTCGCTCAAATCCAGAAGGAATTGTTCTTGCGTCTCTCTTTTCACCACTATATCATCGACATAAATCTCCATGTTTATTCTAGCTGTTTTTGGAAGAGTCTGTCAACCAATCTTTGATATGTTACGCCAGTATTTTTAAGGCCAAAGGGCATTTTCTTGTAGCAAAATGTTCTGATGTCTGTGATGAATGGCATTTTTCCCTTATCCTTGTCCACGATTAAGATTTGATGGTATCCTTTGTGTGCATCGAACAATGCCAAGACTTGATACCCGTTATGGTCTCTACCAGCTGGTCGATGGGGGAAATCCGGTAGCTGTCTTTAGGGCAGCATCTATTTAGATAAGTGAATTCTGTTCACATACGCCATGCCTCTTCATTCTTTGAAACCATCATGGGATTTTCTAATCACTCAGGATACATAATCTCCTCAATAACCTTTGCTTTTAGTAACTTTTGCACTTCTTGTTTGATAGCTTCCACCCTTTCCGGGGTAAAGACCCTTCTTTTCTATTTCACTGGTTTCAATGAGGGGTCGATATTCATTCTAGGACCACAGGATGTTTTGGCACTTCGTTAAGGTCGACCGTGCTCCAAGAAAATACATCCACGTATTTGTCCAATAATGCTTTCAACTTTTCGTTATATCTTTAGGAACCAGTTTCCAAGAGCTACCGTGCCAGAAGGTCGAATAGGAATTTGCTCCATGCCTGCTGGACCCACATCCCCATGTATCGAGGCCAATTTTTTGTCTTTCTTTTCTTCCTTCAATGCAGTTAGCATACAACTCTTGCCCATTGTTTCATCCCCTCCTGGCTATTGTTTCATTATCATATGGTAGGGGGACCATACTCCTCTGGCCTGGAACATCCATGACTGAGAAGGTGATGAGACATCGATGATTGCAAAGCTACGATTGATTGTTACCCCCTTGTCCCCCTACGCTACTCGGATCATCAGATTCACTATCCCGAGAGGGGGCACGGTCATCCTAGTGAATCCTGACAGAGGCAACGCCAATTTCTTCATATTGCTACACCCAATATCTGACTGGTTGAAGCAGTTGTCAAGAATCACTTCCACCCCATTATCGTCATTAATAAACACCCTCTTCACATATTAGCTGCCTATTATAGTAGAGAGCACCATGGGGTCGGCATGGGTGTTTGGTTTGGAACGGCATCCACCCTCTTCACATTTGAACCGCTTATGCAGCGGCCCTCCTAGGGAATGCATTGGAATTCATACTTCATGATAGAGATCAAGGATTGTTCCCCCACAATTCCATTGATGAAATTCATCACCATGTTGGCCACAGGTCCCACGTTATTGGGATTCCCTCCTAGTGGGTTTCAGGGTTATGGTTCGTTTCAATCTCTGGCACAACCTCGATCCCCTTTGACCCTACCATTATTGACATTTTTATGGATTCCTTTGAATAGGTCGCCAAGGTCTGTGCTCATTCCTCACTTTTGGAGGATCATCTCGAGAGTGGGGTAGTGGAGCCCGATCACGAACTATCCCTTCTCGCTGATATCTCTCAATTTCGTTTTTGAGATGATGGAATTCTTCTATATCATCTCTGTGATCCTTACAGTGATCACATTATTTGTTTGATAACTATCTCGCTTCAAAGTCCCTTGTAGGTGGAGCTTGAAATAGGCCTCAGTGTATGCTCAAAATCTCCACTCGAGTCCGGGCTATGGGGGTGTATCTCAAAGTTTGATTTTAGAGTTTCGACCTTATTTTTCCCCCAATGGTTGCTAGGTCTCACATGTATTTTGGCCATCCTCCCCCCATCTCTTTTTATTTTGGCCATCTCTACGACCTTTGAGTGTTGTTCGACTATTTTGTGGAGCTGTTGGAGTGTGCTAGGGGTATTTGAGTACATTTTTTTGTAGAGGTCTATATCATTTATTCCTAACATATACTCCAATATGATTCCAGAATTGATAATATCCACGATCGATAGGCTCTCGCCCATGTATATGTGATAGTACATTTTCATGGCCTCACCTAGTTTTTGGAAGCTTTGGAATAATTCTGCCATGGTCTTTGATAATTTCTTTTTTTGGAAGTACTGGCCCAGTAGTGCCGCGCTCATGTCTCGGTGTGAGTGTAGAGATCCGGGGTCAATTTATTGAACCATTCCTGTACTTTTCCTCATAGGTAACTGCCAACCACTTTGCATGTTAATCGCTCGTCGAAGTGATGAGAATTCATCAGGCTAAAGAAAGTTTGGATGAACTCCCTAGGATTCAAATCACCCCCGTACATCGGGAGCCATTCCGATGGCTTTGTATCTGTTAGCCGTATGACAGATGTGATCGAGAGGTCGAAGGAGGAGATCACCACTCTTCCTAAAGGACCTACTATCCTATCTAGTTCCTTGTTAAGAGAGTTGTTGGCATCATTTTGATCTGCACTCCGCGGGGTCGTTAACCTGTGGGAGAATTAACATGCAGAGTGTTGGGAGATCAAAAATAGAATTTATATTGTTACTCCTGTACTCACTACCAACTACCAAAGAGTAGCTAGTGGCAAGTCCGGGGTCATACACGGAGTTGCTAGGATTCAAAGGTTAACTACGAAAGACTCACAATCGGGCATCACTCTGATTGTATGTCAAGTATTACTGGTGTCACAAACATGGTTCATGGGGGGAAGGGGTTATCAAATAAACTACTAAGCATGTAAATCACGAGAACAACCTATATTAAACTAAGCCTTGGGGATATTTGCGTAACATGACCAGTATATGACTTTGTACCTAGATTCTATCAAATACAAGACGTATAAACCTATCCCAATGTCTATGACATATAATGTGGTTGATAGTCAACACTTTCCAATGCCTGTCACACAAAGGTGCCCACATTTATCCTATCAACACCGCCTCCGTAATTAGAGAAAGTGCGTCGTGTGGTCCAAACAATCTATGCTTCTCTTTGCACATAAATAAATACATCTGGGGCACTCCACTATGAACGTTTCTCCCTAGGCCTATAGAGTCAAAGGAATCAGAATCTCATGATAACTCTAGGGTTGAAACGATAATGGTCGCTATACTACAATCCTAGCTGCTATAAACTAACATGCCTTGTCTATCGAGGTTCATGACCCAGCAAAATTAGTCATACACACATATGGATTCAGTGCTCACGACCTATGTTTATACACTCACATAGCCGAGGACTCACAATCTCGCATATCCTTACCGAACACTCCTAAAGGGGCAACAAGCCTAGCACCATACATGAAACATATAACTATTTTGTATCTTATGATTTATAATACGCATTTCACGAGAACGTAAAGATTAAATCATGCATGATATTCATAAACATAAAAAGATAGGGAGACCTAGAATCTCACAAAATCTCTACCAAGTCAAGAATACGAATTAAATTCCCAAGTAAATTAACTACTTCCTAAGCATTAGACCCAGTCTACTAATTGGATTCAATGCCCTTGGGCACAACTAAGAAATACTAAATGAAGAGAGAAGGGTTATTCCATTTCTCTCTCTACCTACTGTTCGAAACTAGGAGCATAGAATTACAATTAATGAACTACTTTGCTCAACCCTAGTAGACTTTAGCCACTTATATAGTAGGTAAGAAATGGGCCTTAAAGAGGCCAACATAAGAGAAACCCTAGGCTGTTGCGTCGGTATAGGCCGTGCAATAGTACACATCCTGTGTAGCATGACCCGTGCAAAAAGTGCATGGGCTGCCGTCTAGTAAGGTTCCTCGGCCACCTAAGCATACAGCCCATGCAATTCCTTGTAGGCCTTCAACCACATTTTGGTCATTTGAGCGACACAACTCGTGCAAATCCTTGTAGGTTGTGGACTGGAGTTGAGTTCTTCATCTTCTAATGGCACGATCGTGCATATTGCTGCAGGGCACAGTCTAAGTCTTTGAATCTTTACCTTCGAGGTGCACGGGTTGTGCAAAAGGACACGACCCGTGCTAGTACTTAACCGCACGGTCCTCCTGGTTGGCACATGCCATTTAAAAAGAGACGGCTTGTGTTATTACTTAGCTGCATTGCCATCTTGGTTGGCATAAGTCGTGTAGAAAGACAAAGACGTGCCAATCTTCTAAATCTTTTAGGCTTCTACTCCTTCTCTTTGGCACATTCCATCTACTACCACGATTAAGCGTGTGGCCTTCATTCTACTACCATCCTTATGAATGGCCTTCAAGATCTTCTACCATTCTTGCAAATTGCCTTCATTGATCCACTATGAAATGCTTACGAGTGATTTACAATGAAGCTAAAAAAATAGGATCTAGATGCTCGTAAGGACATAGCATCCATTAGGTCTAAATAATCTACAAAACGAAGGATTTAGACAAGAAAACCAACAAAGGCTATCTAAACCCCTTGTGATGTAAACTCAACTAAACTTAGCAATCAACCATCCAAAAGCTGCTAACAAATATGCTAAATGCATTAGGAAACACATGCTTCTAGGTGAAAATCAATTCCCCCACACTTAGACCTTTACTCGTCTTTGAGTAAACAAGAACGAGCAAAGATCTAAGTGAAACATAACATGAAAACAATTTCCCAAGACAACTAACATTTATTCCTAGACTACCCTAGTTCCCCCAAAGATCAAGAATCTCAGAACTCTCACTCCCCAAAGAAATTAAGATAACATATCCAACCACATACCAAATCAAAGGCAAAGTTCCAAAAAATGAGTGTGTGAAGCTATATTACTCTACCAAAAGAACCACCAAAAGACAATCAAAGATAACCATAGGATTTTTCAATTTCTCTCATTTTGCCTAGGAGCCCTTTCGGATTTTCATCCTACCATCCCACAATTTTTTATTTATTTTTGAGCTCACTTTTCACCTTTTTCCACACTATGGCCTCTCACTTTTGCCTAGGTTTTTCAACCTATCCGAGCCTTTACCATTGTTGCCTAAGTCATCTTTTCAGGTTTTCGACTTAGCCGGGTATTTTTTTTTTGAGTTTTTTTAATATTTTGTGTAGCACAAAATACCCCGAAGGTGTGCTTGATACTACAATTAAGATGAGTAAAAACAAACTAACACTTCCTAACTGTTCCACCATCCCAACAACTACAAAAGGTGCTCTCACACCTATAAAACAAAGTTTTCAAAAAGAAAGCAAAACAAGTTTTCAAAAAAATGAGGGAAAACAAATAGGAAAAAATAGTCATCATCCAAATCAACCAAAAAAATCATAAAAAGATAGAAGCAAAAGAGATGTCACCCATAATGAAGGTGTTCCAACTCTCTCCCCCACACTTCGTTTATGCATTGTCTCCGATGCATGTGACCAAGGTAGAAAAAAGGTTGGAAACACCCAAAGTCCTCAACGACGTCCATCACGCCTGGCTCTACGCCCATGCTTGTGCGGCTCCTGGTGGGGGTGCTCATCTCTAATGCCCGCAAACCTCATCTCCAATACCTTCTGACCTCATCCTATCAGTGATCTCCAGCATGTCGTGGTGGAGTAGGCCTATGTCCATCCTCATGTATTGTAGCTGCTCATCCACCCTGTCAAAGCTTTATGTTGTCTCATCCTAAAGATATTAATGCTAAGAACCAAAGCGGCTCACATCCTACTGAACCCCAAAGATGGAGTCTCCCCAAGACTGCATCCAATCTAGCTCATGTCGCAGTGGTTGGCCCCACAACTCATAAATTGAAGTGGACTGTCTGAACCTCGGTGAATCGTGCTCCCAAGTGAGTTGTACTATAGATGTTGCCACGGATGATACTAATGCTAGGACGGGATGGATATGTTGTGTCTCGGTGGCTTAGAATCAGGAGGTCCACGGTTGCTTTGCCTGCTCGACTCCCCAAACAAGTATGTGTGGTGGGAGATGTTATGCCAGTGTGACTCCTGAGAACCTCGAGAACTGTCCCTGCAGAATGATAATGTTCCTCCTGAATGTCAATCAGCTACATGAAAGGTGGTGGTACAAACAAGTTCTCAACTGGGGGGAGGTGGTATGAATTGAAGAACTACAGGAGGTGGTTGAATGAGCTAGTGGTCAATGAGGGGTGGTTGTGCTGTTTGCGGATGAACCCGATCCTTGTCCATCAAAATTTTGTCATCCTCCTCTATCTGCTCATCATCCTGTTCATCATCCTGCTCAACATGGGGGTCTCCTAAGACTACTTGTACACCCTGATTCGGGAGTATAAGAAGATATTGAAGCGTGAACGATGGTTTGAGTCTGGCCCTCTGATGTGTCCATTTTAGATGCATTATTTAGTAGTATTTAGGATCACTTTTGTGCTCTTTTATTATCAAGAGCTTGTGTTTTACCTTGAAATTCACTTAGGAGAGGCAAAAGCAACTTTGTACTCTTTTACCTCTTCTAAGTGGATTTTGTGTGACAAGGGAAGAACACGGAAGCAACGAAGACCGGAAGACATTGAAGACTATACTTTCAAAGACTTTTGGATACTCACTTCGAAGACATGAAGACCGGAGGCCGTTGAAGACCATTTTTGGAGCCGTTGAAGACTTGAAGATTGAGAGGGATGGCTATGAAGAAGACAAAGAAACAATGCAAAACTCTGGCTCCCGTCGCGACACCATTGCGAGTCGCGACCAACACCGTCGCGAGTCGCGACGAACTCATCGTGAGTCGTGACCAACGGGCGGCCAGAAATCAACTTTATCTTCTTTGCACTATAAATACTACTCTCTTTCTTCTTCTTCTCAAGTTTTGCTCAGCCCGTTTTCTCTGGGTTTTAGGGCTCCAAAACCCTTTGTTTTCTTCTCTTTCTTTTCTTAGTTTTTGTAGTTTAATTATGTCTCTTGTTGTTCTAGAGTAGTTTTTGTTCTTGGGAGCAAAGGATTGAAGCTTCCATTATCTATGTAGCAAGAACTCATTTCTATCTATCTATTTGGTGTTTTTGCTATTGTGCTTTTATTGTGCTTTGAATGTTAATTGTTGATTCTATTAATGTTGTTGAGAGCTTGATGATATGAATGCTTGTATGAATTGCTAGCTAGGGTTTGGGGGATTTGGGTTAATTTCCCCCCTGTTCTTGTTAGGAATGTATGAGTGTGAATTAGAGCTTTTGATTGTGTTAGTGTGTTGACAATGTGCTAGACGAATGTGATTGATGTCGAACTCTTCGTCATGTTCGTTTGTGTAGCAAACGAGAAGAGTTATATGCTCGTGGTCTATGAGTGGTCGCTCTTGACTAATCTCGTGTAATTGCATGAATTGGTTAAATGCTTAGTCACGGTGTAGTGGTCATAGGCATTGCCAAGCTTGTTGGTCCTTCGTGCTAAATGCCACCAATGACACCTTGAGTCGTGGTCGCGACTCGGGAGTCATTGGTGAGGTTTGACGAGAGATGTCGAACTCACTCTCGCAAACTACGAACTAAGAAGGATAGGAGTTTAGTCTCCACGACAAGTAGTTGAAGTATTGAATAGATGATTTAAATTCATTCTTGAAGCATTTGTTATTTGGTGTTTATGTACTCTTGACGGTGTGTTTCACTGCATGTGTGCCATGAGTTGTTTGAGCATAGGTAGTGCTTGTGTGGTTGAATTGTTCAGGTGTAGGAACGTGACGAATTCCGTAGCGCCTTTGCATGAAGATCTATGAGCATGAACTTAGAACTCCTTGTGGTGTGTGTGTTGTGGTACTTGCTAGATGGGTGTGTGAGTGTTGGGTCTTGAATGCTATATGATGGAATGTGTGAATGATTCGATGAACTACATTAGATGTGGAAGTGGATATCCGTTGCCCCCAAGGCATTTTATCTTTGTAGTTTAAAACCCCTTTTCTTTAGTTTCGTTTGATGATTAGCATAGTCACTTGACCTTGCTAGTTATCTTGTCTTTTTATCTTTGTTAACTTAGGAACAACCAACCAACCAACCCCCCCCCCTCATTTACTTGCTTTTAAGTGTGTGTAAATATAGTTACTCCTAGCCTAGTATCAACCATTTGTGCTTGATTGCTTAGGAAGATCCCTCTTCTCATTGGACGACCCCGATTTGCCACTATCTACCTAGTTGTAGAAAGTAAGCATTTAGGGCTTATAAATTATCTTTTGCACGGCGGGCGCGACGACCGCCCGCCCGCCCGTCAAAATGGCGCCGTTGCCGGGGAAGAGGCGTTTATTCTTAAGTATTTTGGTGTATTTGGTTGTGTATTAGCTAGTTGTTTTTATTTTCCACTACTTGGTGGTTGTTTTTGTTCGGAGTAGGTATTGCTTGAGTTCTTGGTAATTTGTTTTATCGAGAATCCTTGCACTATGATTCCGAACTTTTGAAAAAAAAAAAATTTTAATAGAGCGTCTCACCTTGAGGGAACTCATGATGAGAAGAGAGGCTCAACAAGCAAGGTTTTGTAGGATGTGTCATTTCGACCATCCTACCGAATCTTGCCCTTTGTTGTGGGAACAGCATGATGACCGAGAAAGAACCCTTGGTTTTCAAAACCATGGGTACTATGAAGAGTGCTATCAAGAGGTAGGAGATATTGGTTTTCAAGGGCAAGAAGCTCATGAATGCTATCCATACCACAACTCTTACAATCTGGAATGGAGTGGTAGTCCGGATTTGTGGTATGAGAATGAGCCGGAAAATCAATATTACGAGCAACCTAGTTGGCCATCACCACCCTATACCATACCCCAAAACCAAGCCCAACAAGGAAGTTCAAGTTTGACACGTGAGGATGTCTTAAATAGGATAGCAAACTTGAACTCCTTTACTAGTGAGGAGCCGGATACCCAGCTCTCCTCTAGTGTTGAGGCCATTGAGGGGCATGTGAGGAACATATTAGAGGTATTGGCCCGCATGGAAGCTCGTGATTCCGAAAACACACCATCCCAACTTGAACTCGATGATTCGGTGAGTGAGGTCACCAATAAAAAGGATTTTGAGTTTGAAAGGGATGAGGAGTTGGTTGTAGAGGATAGAAAAATGGAGGAAGAGGTGATAGTGCTACATCATCCATTAGCATTGTCACCCCTTCTCCCACCTAGTGAACCAACTCTAATATTTTCGGAAGTTTTGAGGGAAACGAGAGAGGAGCCAAAAGACTATCCCAAGCTCCCTAACCACTTAATTCCCTTTGAACCATCTCCACCTCCGCAAGACTTTCCTCTTGAAAGTTTTGTGCCCCCACCTCTCTTATTTTGGATGCTCATAGTGAAGAGCTTCAAGCCTTCACCATACGGATAATATTAGGGTCGTGCCGACGACCTTAAACATACGGAGCTTCGTCGTGCCGACGACGTAAAATAAATTCGGCATTTCTTTTAGTTTTTGTTTCTTAGTTTTTGTTGTTTTGTTTTGTTCTTTTTATGGCATGTTTTTCTATGATTTTGTAGCAACATGAAGTGCATTGCAATAAAGGAGATGAAGGAACGAGATCAATGAACGAGGGAAGAAAGCTTGGACAGTTGGTAAGCAAAAGAAAAATTTTAAGCCTGGGATACCCTGCCGTCGCGAGTCGCGATGGGCTTCGTCGCGAGTCGCGACGAACAGGGGAGAAAAATCACTCCCAGCGCCAACTTTCCGCGAGTCGCGATGACATCGCGAGGCTCGTCGTGAGTCGCGACACACTTCGTCGCGAGTCGCGACGAGCTCAGAAAATTTTGAGCTCTCGGACTCACCTTTCCGCGAGTCGCGATGACTTCGCGAGGCTCGTCGCGAGTCGCGACACACTTCGTCGCGAGTCGCGACACACTTCATCGCGAGTCGCGACGAGCTCAGAAAATTTTGAGCTCCCGGACTCACCTTTCCGCGAGTCGCGATGACTTCGCGAGGCTCGTCGCGAGTCGCGACGAACCTTGTCGCGAGTCGCGACGTGCTCAGTAACTGTTGAAAATTTTTTGAGCCCGGATTTCAAATTTCCAAGCTTCCAAGTTTCCAATTGATTTTAAACATTGCATGATCCTACCTTCTTCTCCACCCAACACTCCCAAGAACCACCACATCTCCACTCATTCTCAACCATCCTACATATATTGGCATATGAACATTCTTACATCTTTATAGTACATTTGTTGATTGTAGTATGCCGACTACATCATTGTGATCGTGAGTGCATATCCTATAATGATGCTTGTATACATGTCAGTATATGTTGGATATTTTTCATGATTATTCTTATAGTGTTGGTTGGGTGTGATTTAGTTGTTCTTTGAAAATACTATGGTTATTAACTCTTGATGCTAAACCTAGTATTACATATCCTTATGTACTTGTGAGTTTAATGTGTTCTTCGTGGTGTAGTCTTGATCAAACGGCGCCATGGAGACAATGCTTTTCTCGAGGGGTGAGTTCTTCTACGGCATCTTTGCTCACCCTTCCGGTTCCGAAACCTATCTCGGGACCATCCAAGTACTTGGATATCGCCATATCACCGGCGAATTGCGGAGAAATGGGTGTCACTCTAACTCCCTTACCTTGATTTTTATTGTTCTTGCCTTACGTGTTTACATTGAGGGCAATGTAATGTTTTAAGTGTGGGGAGGGGTTAGAGGACTCATATGCATGCTAGATTGTGTTGGAATGATTTTTGCTACTTTTCATTGGAAAAACATGAAAAAAAATAGAAAAAGAAAAAGAAAAAAAAGAAAAAGAAAACCCGCTAAGTTGAAAACCCGAGAGGGCAACTTAGGCAACATTGGGGGCCCGGATAGGTCGAAAACCCTTAAAGGGCGGCCTAGGCAAAAATGAGAGGCTAAAATGTGCAGAAAAATGTGAGATGTGAGCTAAAGAAACATGATGTGTGGCTAGGATGAAAACTCGAAAGAGCTCCTAGGCAAAATGAGAGAAATTGAAAAATGCTATGATTTCACTCATTTGCCTGCATTGGAGTCATAAGGTTGCGGTTGTCACACGGATGGATCGGGTAGCTCAACATCTATAGACCTCTTGGGATTGGGTAGCTTAGTAGGTTAGGAAACGAAGTGTGGTTATGAAATTCCTTATCTCTTTCTACTTCGTTTTTGGTTGATATATTGGCATTTAGTGAAGCATGTGTTTGAAACTCTTATATGGTTTTAGCTTCATTTTATGTCATTGGATTTTGGTTGATATATTGGCATTAGGTGTAGTATGTGCTTGAACCTCTTAAATGGTTTTAACTTCATCTTGTGTCATTGGACTTTGGGAATATCAATTCGGGGCTTTGAAATATTTTTAGGGGTAGTGAATTGATAAGTGGTAGGTTTGGTTAGATTTAGGATTGGGGATGTGTGTGTGAAAAAAAAAATTCTCATGTGAGCTTTTATTTTGGGATTTTTGATATTGAGAGTTTTTGTGAGGCTTTGATTGGGGGATTAGTTTAGGTTTTGGATATATCATTTACTCCGTGTGCTTGGTTCTTTTCTTACTCGAGGGCGAGTAAGGTCTAAGTGTGGGGATATTTGATATGTCCATTTTGTGTGGTTATTTTAGGGGTTTTAGGATGTGGATATGCCATTTCCTCCGTATGCTTGAATCTTTTCTTACTCGAGGGCGAGTAAGGTTTAAGAGTGGGGAGGTTTGATGTGTCCATTTTAGATGCATTATTTAGTAGTATTTAGGATCACTTTTGTGCTCTTTTATTATCAAGAGCTTGTGTTTTACCTTGAAATTCACTTAGGAGAGGCAAAAGCAACTTTGTACTCTTTTACCTCTTCTAAGTGGATTTTGTGTGACAAGGGAAGAACACGGAAGCAACGAAGACCGGAAGACATTGAAGACTATACTTTCGAAGACTTTTGGATACTCACTTCGAAGACATGAAGACCGGAGGCCGTTGAAGATCATTTTTGGAGCCGTTGAAGACTTGAAGATTGAGAGGGATGGCTATGAAGAAGACAAAGAAACAATGCAAAACTCTGGCTCCCGTCGCGACACCATCGCGAGTCGCGACCAACACCGTCGCGAGTCGCGATGAACTCGTCGCGAGTCGCGACCAACGGGCAGCCAGAAATTAACTTTATCTTCTTTGCACTATAAATACTACTCTCTTTCTTCTTCTTCTCAAGTTTTGCTCAGCCCGTTTTCTCTGGGTTTTAGGGCTCCAAAACCCTTTGTTTTCTTCTCTTTCTTTTCTTAGTTTTTGTAGTTTAATTATGTCTCTTGTTGTTCTAGAGTAGTTTTTGTTCTTGGGAGCAAAGGATTGGAGCTTCCATTATCTATGTAGCAAGAACTCATTTCTATCTATCTATTTGGAGTTTTTGCTATTGTGCTTTTATTGTGCTTTGAATGTTAATTGTTGATTCTATTAATGTTGTTGAGAGCTTGATGATATGAATGCTTGTATGAATTGCTAGCTAGGGTTTGGGGGATTTGGGTTAATTTCCCCCCTGTTCTTGTTAGGAATGTATGAGTGTGAATTAGAGCTTTTGATTGTGTTAGTGTGTTGACAATGTGCTAGACGAATGTGATTGATGTCGAACTCTTCGTCATGTTCGTTTGTGTAGCAAACGAGAAGAGTTATATGCTCGTGGTCTATGAGTGGTCGCTCTTGACTAATCTCGTGTAATTGCATGAATTGGTTAAATGCTTAGTCACGGTGTAGTGGTCATAGGCATTGCCAAGCTTGTTGGTCCTTCGTGCTAAATGCCACCAATGACACCTTGAGTCGTGGTCGCGACTCGGGAGTCATTGGTGAGGTTTGACGAGAGATGTCGAACTCACTCTCGCAAACTACGAACTAAGAAGGATAGGAGTTTAGTCTCCACGACAAGTAGTTGAAGTATTGAATAGATGATTTAAATTCATTCTTGAAGCATTTGTTATTTGGTGTTTATGTACTCTTGACGGTGTGTTTCACTGCATGTGTGCCATGAGTTGTTTGAGCATAGGTAGTGCTTGTGTGGTTGAATTGTTCAGGTGTAGGAACGTGACGAATTCCGTAGCGCCTTTGCATGAAGATCTATGAGCATGAACTTAGAACTCCTTGTGGTGTGTGTGTTGTGGTACTTGCTAGATGGGTGTGTGAGTGTTGGGTCTTGAATGCTATATGATGGAATGTGTGAATGATTCGATGAACTACATTAGATGTGGAAGTGGATATCCGTTGCCCCCAAGGTATTTTATCTTTGTAGTTTAAAACCCCTTTTCTTTAGTTTCGTTTGATGATTAGCATAGTCACTTGACCTTGCTAGTTATCTTGTCTTTTTATCTTTGTTAACTTAGGAACAACCAACCAACCAACCCCCCCCCTCATTTACTTGCTTTTAAGTGTGTGTAAATATAGTTACTCCTAGCCTAGTATCAACCATTTGTGCTTGATTGCTTAGGAAGATCCCTCTTCTCATTGGACGACCCCGATTTGCCACTATCTACCTAGTTGTAGAAAGTAAGCATTTAGGGCTTATAAATTATCTTTTGCACGGCGGGCGCGACGACCGCCCGCCCGCCCGTCAAAATGGCGCCGTTGCCGGGGAAGAGGCGTTTATTCTTAAGTATTTTGGTGTATTTGGTTGTGTATTAGCTAGTTGTTTTTATTTTCCACTACTTGGTGGTTGTTTTTGTTCGGAGTAGGTATTGCTTGAGTTCTTGGTAATTTGTTTTATCGAGAATCCTTGCACTATGATTCCGAACTTTTGAAAAAAAAAAAATTTTAATGGAGCGTCTCACCTTGAGGGAACTCATGATGAGAAGAGAGGCTCAACAAGCAAGGTTTTGTAGGATGTGTCATTTCGACCATCCTACCGAATCTTGCCCTTTGTTGTGGGAACAGCATGATGACCGAGAAAGAACCCTTGGTTTTCAAAACCATGGGTACTATGAAGAGTGCTATCAAGAGGTAGGAGATATTGGTTTTCAAGGGCAAGAAGCTCATGAATGCTATCCATACCACAACTCTTACAATCTGGAATGGAGTGGTAGTCCGGATTTGTGGTATGAGAATGAGCCGGAAAATCAATATTACGAGCAACCTAGTTGGCCATCACCACCCTATACCATACCCCAAAACCAAGCCCAACAAGGAAGTTCAAGTTTGACACGTGAGGATGTCTTAAATAGGATAGCAAACTTGAACTCCTTTACTAGTGAGGAGCCGGATACCCAGCTCTCCTCTAGTGTTGAGGCCATTGAGGGGCATGTGAGGAACATATTAGAGGTATTGGCCCGCATGGAAGCTCGTGATTCCGAAAACACACCATCCCAACTTGAACTCGATGATTCGGTGAGTGAGGTCACCAATAAAAAGGATTTTGAGTTTGAAAGGGATGAGGAGTTGGTTGTAGAGGATAGAAAAATGGAGGAAGAGGTGATAGTGCTACATCATCCATTAGCATTGTCACCCCTTCTCCCACCTAGTGAACCAACTCTAATATTTTCGGAAGTTTTGAGGGAAACGAGAGAGGAGCCAAAAGACTATCCCAAGCTCCCTAACCACTTAATTCCCTTTGAACCATCTCCACCTCCGCAAGACTTTCCTCTTGAAAGTTTTGTGCCCCCACCTCTCTTATTTTGGATGCTCATAGTGAAGAGCTTCAAGCCTTCACCATACGGATAATATTAGGGTCGTGCCGACGACCTTAAACATATGGAGCTTCGTCGTGCCGACGACGTAAAATAAATTCGGCATTTCTTTTAGTTTTTGTTTCTTAGTTTTTGTTGTTTTGTTTTGTTCTTTTTATGGCATGTTTTTCTATGATTTTGTAGCAACATGAAGTGCATTGCAATAAAGGAGATGAAGGAACGAGATCAATGAACGAGGGAAGAAAGCTTGGACAGTTGGTAAGCAAAAGAAAAATTTTAAGCCTGGGATACCCTGCCGTCGCGAGTCGCGATGGGCTTCGTCGCGAGTCGCGACGAACAGGGGAGAAAAATCACTCCCAGCGCCAACTTTCCGCGAGTCGCGATGACATCGCGAGGCTCGTCGTGAGTCGCGACACACTTCGTCGCGAGTCGCGACGAGCTCAGAAAATTTTGAGCTCTCGGACTCACCTTTCCGCGAGTCGCGATGACTTCGCGAGGCTCGTCGCGAGTCGCGACACACTTCGTCGCGAGTCGCGACACACTTCATCGCGAGTCGCGACGAGCTCAGAAAATTTTGAGCTCCCGGACTCACCTTTCCGCGAGTCGCGATGACTTCGCGAGGCTCGTCGCGAGTCGCGACGAACCTCGTCGCGAGTCGCGACGTGCTCAGTAACTGTTGAAAATTTTTTGAGCCCGGATTTCAAATTTCCAAGCTTCCAAGTTTCCAATTGATTTTAAACATTGCATGATCCTACCTTCTTCTCCACCCAACACTCCCAAGAACCACCACATCTCCACTCATTCTCAACCATCCTACATATATTGGCATATGAACATTCTTACATCTTTATAGTACATTTGTTGATTGTAGTATGCCGACTACATCATTGTGATCGTGAGTGCATATCCTATAATGATGCTTGTATACATGTCAGTATATGTTGGATATTTTTCATGATTATTCTTATAGTGTTGGTTGGGTGTGATTTAGTTGTTCTTTGAAAATACTATGGTTATTAACTCTTGATGCTAAACCTAGTATTACATATCCTTATGTACTTGTGAGTTTAATGTGTTCTTCGTGGTGTAGTCTTGATCAAACGGCGCCATGGAGACAATGCTTTTCTCGAGGGGTGAGTTCTTCTACGGCATCTTTGCTCACCCTTCCGGTTCCGAAACCTATCTCGGGACCATCCAAGTACTTGGATATCGCCATATCACCGGCGAATTGCGGAGAAATGGGTGTCACTCTAACTCCCTTACCTTGATTTTTATTGTTCTTGCCTTACGTGTTTACATTGAGGGCAATGTAATGTTTTAAGTGTGGGGAGGGGTTAGAGGACTCATATGCATGCTAGATTGTGTTGGAATGATTTTTGCTACTTTTCATTGGAAAAACATGAAAAAAAATAGAAAAAGAAAAAGAAAAAAAAGAAAAAGAAAACCCGCTAAGTTGAAAACCCGAGAGGGCAACTTAGGCAACATTGGGGGCCCGGATAGGTCGAAAACCCTTAAAGGGCGGCCTAGGCAAAAATGAGAGGCTAAAATGTGCAGAAAAATGTGAGATGTGAGCTAAAGAAACATGATGTGTGGCTAGGATGAAAACTCGAAAGAGCTCCTAGGCAAAATGAGAGAAATTGAAAAATGCTATGATTTCACTCATTTGCCTGCATTGGAGTCATAAGGTTGCGGTTGTCACACGGATGGATCGGGTAGCTCAACATCTATAGACCTCTTGGGATTGGGTAGCTTAGTAGGTTAGGAAACGAAGTGTGGTTATGAAATTCCTTATCTCTTTCTACTTCGTTTTTGGTTGATATATTGGCATTTAGTGAAGCATGTGTTTGAAACTCTTATATGGTTTTAGCTTCATTTTATGTCATTGGATTTTGGTTGATATATTGGCATTAGGTGTAGTATGTGCTTGAACCTCTTAAATGGTTTTAACTTCATCTTGTGTCATTGGACTTTGGGAATATCAATTCGGGGCTTTGAAATATTTTTAGGGGTAGTGAATTGATAAGTGGTAGGTTTGGTTAGATTTAGGATTGGGGATGTGTGTGTGAAAAAAAAAATTCTCATGTGAGCTTTTATTTTGGGATTTTTGATATTGAGAGTTTTTGTGAGGCTTTGATTGGGGGATTAGTTTAGGTTTTGGATATATCATTTACTCCGTGTGCTTGGTTCTTTTCTTACTCGAGGGCGAGTAAGGTCTAAGTGTGGGGATATTTGATATGTCCATTTTGTGTGGTTATTTTAGGGGTTTTAGGATGTGGATATGCCATTTCCTCCGTATGCTTGAATCTTTTCTTACTCGAGGGCGAGTAAGGTTTAAGAGTGGGGAGGTTTGATGTGTCCATTTTAGATGCATTATTTAGTAGTATTTAGGATCACTTTTGTGCTCTTTTATTATCAAGAGCTTGTGTTTTACCTTGAAATTCACTTAGGAGAGGCAAAAGCAACTTTGTACTCTTTTACCTCTTCTAAGTGGATTTTGTGTGACAAGGGAAGAACACGGAAGCAACGAAGACCGGAAGACATTGAAGACTATACTTTCGAAGACTTTTGGATACTCACTTCGAAGACATGAAGACCGGAGGCCGTTGAAGATCATTTTTGGAGCCGTTGAAGACTTGAAGATTGAGAGGGATGGCTATGAAGAAGACAAAGAAACAATGCAAAACTCTGGCTCCCGTCGCGACACCATCGCGAGTCGCGACCAACACCGTCGCGAGTCGCGATGAACTCGTCGCGAGTCGCGACCAACGGGCAGCCAGAAATTAACTTTATCTTCTTTGCACTATAAATACTACTCTCTTTCTTCTTCTTCTCAAGTTTTGCTCAGCCCGTTTTCTCTGGGTTTTAGGGCTCCAAAACCCTTTGTTTTCTTCTCTTTCTTTTCTTAGTTTTTGTAGTTTAATTATGTCTCTTGTTGTTCTAGAGTAGTTTTTGTTCTTGGGAGCAAAGGATTGGAGCTTCCATTATCTATGTAGCAAGAACTCATTTCTATCTATCTATTTGGAGTTTTTGCTATTGTGCTTTTATTGTGCTTTGAATGTTAATTGTTGATTCTATTAATGTTGTTGAGAGCTTGATGATATGAATGCTTGTATGAATTGCTAGCTAGGGTTTGGGGGATTTGGGTTAATTTCCCCCCTGTTCTTGTTAGGAATGTATGAGTGTGAATTAGAGCTTTTGATTGTGTTAGTGTGTTGACAATGTGCTAGACGAATGTGATTGATGTCGAACTCTTCGTCATGTTCGTTTGTGTAGCAAACGAGAAGAGTTATATGCTCGTGGTCTATGAGTGGTCGCTCTTGACTAATCTCGTGTAATTGCATGAATTGGTTAAATGCTTAGTCACGGTGTAGTGGTCATAGGCATTGCCAAGCTTGTTGGTCCTTCGTGCTAAATGCCACCAATGACACCTTGAGTCGTGGTCGCGACTCGGGAGTCATTGGTGAGGTTTGACGAGAGATGTCGAACTCACTCTCGCAAACTACGAACTAAGAAGGATAGGAGTTTAGTCTCCACGACAAGTAGTTGAAGTATTGAATAGATGATTTAAATTCATTCTTGAAGCATTTGTTATTTGGTGTTTATGTACTCTTGACGGTGTGTTTCACTGCATGTGTGCCATGAGTTGTTTGAGCATAGGTAGTGCTTGTGTGGTTGAATTGTTCAGGTGTAGGAACGTGACGAATTCCGTAGCGCCTTTGCATGAAGATCTATGAGCATGAACTTAGAACTCCTTGTGGTGTGTGTGTTGTGGTACTTGCTAGATGGGTGTGTGAGTGTTGGGTCTTGAATGCTATATGATGGAATGTGTGAATGATTCGATGAACTACATTAGATGTGGAAGTGGATATCCGTTGCCCCCAAGGTATTTTATCTTTGTAGTTTAAAACCCCTTTTCTTTAGTTTCGTTTGATGATTAGCATAGTCACTTGACCTTGCTAGTTATCTTGTCTTTTTATCTTTGTTAACTTAGGAACAACCAACCAACCAACCCCCCCCCCTCATTTACTTGCTTTTAAGTGTGTGTAAATATAGTTACTCCTAGCCTAGTATCAACCATTTGTGCTTGATTGCTTAGGAAGATCCCTCTTCTCATTGGACGACCCCGATTTGCCACTATCTACCTAGTTGTAGAAAGTAAGCATTTAGGGCTTATAAATTATCTTTTGCACGGCGGGCGCGACGACCGCCCGCCCGCCCGTCAAAATGGCGCCGTTGCCGGGGAAGAGGCGTTTATTCTTAAGTATTTTGGTGTATTTGGTTGTGTATTAGCTAGTTGTTTTTATTTTCCACTACTTGGTGGTTGTTTTTGTTCGGAGTAGGTATTGCTTGAGTTCTTGGTAATTTGTTTTATCGAGAATCCTTGCACTATGATTCCGAACTTTTGAAAAAAAAAAAATTTTAATGGAGCGTCTCACCTTGAGGGAACTCATGATGAGAAGAGAGGCTCAACAAGCAAGGTTTTGTAGGATGTGTCATTTCGACCATCCTACCGAATCTTGCCCTTTGTTGTGGGAACAGCATGATGACCGAGAAAGAACCCTTGGTTTTCAAAACCATGGGTACTATGAAGAGTGCTATCAAGAGGTAGGAGATATTGGTTTTCAAGGGCAAGAAGCTCATGAATGCTATCCATACCACAACTCTTACAATCTGGAATGGAGTGGTAGTCCGGATTTGTGGTATGAGAATGAGCCGGAAAATCAATATTACGAGCAACCTAGTTGGCCATCACCACCCTATACCATACCCCAAAACCAAGCCCAACAAGGAAGTTCAAGTTTGACACGTGAGGATGTCTTAAATAGGATAGCAAACTTGAACTCCTTTACTAGTGAGGAGCCGGATACCCAGCTCTCCTCTAGTGTTGAGGCCATTGAGGGGCATGTGAGGAACATATTAGAGGTATTGGCCCGCATGGAAGCTCGTGATTCCGAAAACACACCATCCCAACTTGAACTCGATGATTCGGTGAGTGAGGTCACCAATAAAAAGGATTTTGAGTTTGAAAGGGATGAGGAGTTGGTTGTAGAGGATAGAAAAATGGAGGAAGAGGTGATAGTGCTACATCATCCATTAGCATTGTCACCCCTTCTCCCACCTAGTGAACCAACTCTAATATTTTCGGAAGTTTTGAGGGAAACGAGAGAGGAGCCAAAAGACTATCCCAAGCTCCCTAACCACTTAATTCCCTTTGAACCATCTCCACCTCCGCAAGACTTTCCTCTTGAAAGTTTTGTGCCCCCACCTCTCTTATTTTGGATGCTCATAGTGAAGAGCTTCAAGCCTTCACCATACGGATAATATTAGGGTCGTGCCGACGACCTTAAACATATGGAGCTTCGTCGTGCCGACGACGTAAAATAAATTCGGCATTTCTTTTAGTTTTTGTTTCTTAGTTTTTGTTGTTTTGTTTTGTTCTTTTTATGGCATGTTTTTCTATGATTTTGTAGCAACATGAAGTGCATTGCAATAAAGGAGATGAAGGAACGAGATCAATGAACGAGGGAAGAAAGCTTGGACAGTTGGTAAGCAAAAGAAAAATTTTAAGCCTGGGATACCCTGCCGTCGCGAGTCGCGATGGGCTTCGTCGCGAGTCGCGACGAACAGGGGAGAAAAATCACTCCCAGCGCCAACTTTCCGCGAGTCGCGATGACATCGCGAGGCTCGTCGTGAGTCGCGACACACTTCGTCGCGAGTCGCGACGAGCTCAGAAAATTTTGAGCTCTCGGACTCACCTTTCCGCGAGTCGCGATGACTTCGCGAGGCTCGTCGCGAGTCGCGACACACTTCGTCGCGAGTCGCGACGAGCTCAGAAAATTTTGAGCTCCCGGACTCACCTTTCCGCGAGTCGCGATGACTTCGCGAGGCTCGTCGCGAGTCGCGACGAACCTCGTCGCGAGTCGCGACGTGCTCAGTAACTGTTGAAAATTTTTTGAGCCCGGATTTCAAATTTCCAAGCTTCCAAGTTTCCAATTGATTTTAAACATTGCATGATCCTACCTTCTTCTCCACCCAACACTCCCAAGAACCACCACATCTCCACTCATTCTCAACCATCCTACATATATTGGCATATGAACATTCTTACATCTTTATAGTACATTTGTTGATTGTAGTATGCCGACTACATCATTGTGATCGTGAGTGCATATCCTATAATGATGCTTGTATACATGTCAGTATATGTTGGATATTTTTCATGATTATTCTTATAGTGTTGGTTGGGTGTGATTTAGTTGTTCTTTGAAAATACTATGGTTATTAACTCTTGATGCTAAACCTAGTATTACATATCCTTATGTACTTGTGAGTTTAATGTGTTCTTCGTGGTGTAGTCTTGATCAAACGGCGCCATGGAGACAATGCTTTTCTCGAGGGGTGAGTTCTTCTACGGCATCTTTGCTCACCCTTCCGGTTCCGAAACCTATCTCGGGACCATCCAAGTACTTGGATATCGCCATATCACCGGCGAATTGCGGAGAAATGGGTGTCACTCTAACTCCCTTACCTTGATTTTTATTGTTCTTGCCTTACGTGTTTACATTGAGGGCAATGTAATGTTTTAAGTGTGGGGAGGGGTTAGAGGACTCATATGCATGCTAGATTGTGTTGGAATGATTTTTGCTACTTTTCATTGGAAAAACATGAAAAAAAATAGAAAAAGAAAAAGAAAAAAAAGAAAAAGAAAACCCGCTAAGTTGAAAACCCGAGAGGGCAACTTAGGCAACATTGGGGGCCCGGATAGGTCGAAAACCCTTAAAGGGCGGCCTAGGCAAAAATGAGAGGCTAAAATGTGCAGAAAAATGTGAGATGTGAGCTAAAGAAACATGATGTGTGGCTAGGATGAAAACTCGAAAGAGCTCCTAGGCAAAATGAGAGAAATTGAAAAATGCTATGATTTCACTCATTTGCCTGCATTGGAGTCATAAGGTTGCGGTTGTCACACGGATGGATCGGGTAGCTCAACATCTATAGACCTCTTGGGATTGGGTAGCTTAGTAGGTTAGGAAACGAAGTGTGGTTATGAAATTCCTTATCTCTTTCTACTTCGTTTTTGGTTGATATATTGGCATTTAGTGAAGCATGTGTTTGAAACTCTTATATGGTTTTAGCTTCATTTTATGTCATTGGATTTTGGTTGATATATTGGCATTAGGTGTAGTATGTGCTTGAACCTCTTAAATGGTTTTAACTTCATCTTGTGTCATTGGACTTTGGGAATATCAATTCGGGGCTTTGAAATATTTTTAGGGGTAGTGAATTGATAAGTGGTAGGTTTGGTTAGATTTAGGATTGGGGATGTGTGTGTGAAAAAAAAAATTCTCATGTGAGCTTTTATTTTGGGATTTTTGATATTGAGAGTTTTTGTGAGGCTTTGATTGGGGGATTAGTTTAGGTTTTGGATATATCATTTACTCCGTGTGCTTGGTTCTTTTCTTACTCGAGGGCGAGTAAGGTCTAAGTGTGGGGATATTTGATATGTCCATTTTGTGTGGTTATTTTAGGGGTTTTAGGATGTGGATATGCCATTTCCTCCGTATGCTTGAATCTTTTCTTACTCGAGGGCGAGTAAGGTTTAAGAGTGGGGAGGTTTGATGTGTCCATTTTAGATGCATTATTTAGTAGTATTTAGGATCACTTTTGTGCTCTTTTATTATCAAGAGCTTGTGTTTTACCTTGAAATTCACTTAGGAGAGGCAAAAGCAACTTTGTACTCTTTTACCTCTTCTAAGTGGATTTTGTGTGACAAGGGAAGAACACGGAAGCAACGAAGACCGGAAGACATTGAAGACTATACTTTCGAAGACTTTTGGATACTCACTTCGAAGACATGAAGACCGGAGACCGTTGAAGATCATTTTTGGAGCCGTTGAAGACTTGAAGATTGAGAGGGATGGCTATGAAGAAGACAAAGAAACAATGCAAAACTCTGGCTCCCGTCGCGACACCATCGCGAGTCGCGACCAACACCGTCGCGAGTCGCGATGAACTCGTCGCGAGTCGCGACCAACGGGCAGCCAGAAATTAACTTTATCTTCTTTGCACTATAAATACTACTCTCTTTCTTCTTCTTCTCAAGTTTTGCTCAGCCCGTTTTCTCTGGGTTTTAGGGCTCCAAAACCCTTTGTTTTCTTCTCTTTCTTTTCTTAGTTTTTGTAGTTTAATTATGTCTCTTGTTGTTCTAGAGTAGTTTTTGTTCTTGGGAGCAAAGGATTGGAGCTTCCATTATCTATGTAGCAAGAACTCATTTCTATCTATCTATTTGGTGTTTTTGCTATTGTGCTTTTATTGTGCTTTGAATGTTAATTGTTGATTCTATTAATGTTGTTGAGAGCTTGATGATATGAATGCTTGTATGAATTGCTAGCTAGGGTTTGGGGGATTTGGGTTAATTTCCCCCCTGTTCTTGTTAGGAATGTATGAGTGTGAATTAGAGCTTTTGATTGTGTTAGTGTGTTGACAATGTGCTAGACGAATGTGATTGATGTCGAACTCTTCGTCATGTTCGTTTGTGTAGCAAACGAGAAGAGTTATATGCTCGTGGTCTATGAGTGGTCGCTCTTGACTAATCTCGTGTAATTGCATGAATTGGTTAAATGCTTAGTCACGGTGTAGTGGTCATAGGCATTGCCAAGCTTGTTGGTCCTTCGTGCTAAATGCCACCAATGACACCTTGAGTCGTGGTCGCGACTCGGGAGTCATTGGTGAGGTTTGACGAGAGATGTCGAACTCACTCTCGCAAACTACGAACTAAGAAGGATAGGAGTTTAGTCTCCACGACAAGTAGTTGAAGTATTGAATAGATGATTTAAATTCATTCTTGAAGCATTTGTTATTTGGTGTTTATGTACTCTTGACGGTGTGTTTCACTGCATGTGTGCCATGAGTTGTTTGAGCATAGGTAGTGCTTGTGTGGTTGAATTGTTCAGGTGTAGGAATGTGACGAATTCCGTAGCGCCTTTGCATGAAGATCTATGAGCATGAACTTAGAACTCCTTGTGGTGTGTGTGTTGTGGTACTTGCTAGATGGGTGTGTGAGTGTTGGGTCTTGAATGCTATATGATGGAATGTGTGAATGATTCGATGAACTACATTAGATGTGGAAGTGGATATCCGTTGCCCCCAAGGCATTTTATCTTTGTAGTTTAAAACCCCTTTTCTTTAGTTTCATTTGATGATTAGCATAGTCACTTGACCTTGCTAGTTATCTTGTCTTTTTATCTTTGTTAACTTAGGAACAACCAACCAACCAACCCCCCCCCCATTTACTTGCTTTTAAGTGTGTGTAAATATAGTTACTCCTAGCCTAGTATCAACCATTTGTGCTTGATTGCTTAGGAAGATCCCTCTTCTCATTGGACGACCCCGATTTGCCACTATCTACCTAGTTGTAGAAAGTAAGCATTTAGGGCTTATAAATTATCTTTTGCACGGCGGGCGCGACGACCGCTCGCCCGTCACCCTCATAGCTTGGGAGAGTCTCATGAAGTTGGCACCTTAGGAGCGTCAGTTTATCAACCCAGCCTTCAACTGAATTATTCTCACCTTTACCAAAGCTCCAAAGGTGAGGGTATAGGGGGTATTCAGGTTCTCTCGCATACCCTCCTCTATCGTGAGGCTAAAATAAGCAGCCAGGAGTAATATCATGGCCCCAACTACTATCTTGACCTTCGTCCTTATGGAAATCTCGCAACACTGGAAGATGAAGTATTCCACGAGTCAGGGAAGGCTCATCCCGTGCAAATCGACCATAAAATCCTGCAGCTCCACTCGGTCAAAGTGGTGGACTCTTCGTAGCACATCACCCTTATCATCAACAATCTCGCCACATACCTCAGTGCTGGATGCACTATATTGCTATTCTTGCCCGCCTTTCCCTGTGGCTGTCAGGTGATGGCAAGCCAGAATGTACCAATGTCAAAACCTGAGCAATCCTTGGTGTGACCATCCACCTCAGGCATATTTTTCCACCTGAAGCATGTGGCGATCTCCTGATAGGTCATGGAATGAGCCTCGTCCCCCAGACAAAATCTCACCACCTTGCTGCCTTCCCCATTGACTACCGACTTGATGGTCGCAAGAAACTCCAATGTGTACCTAGTGTACGTGGGGACCAACTACTTCATGAAGCCCTTCAACCTAACCATCTTCAAGAGAACCTTGACTGGTTTGTAGGGCTTGAGGTCCTAAGGACCTGCTCGTCCACAAACTTAGTCTCCGGGATAGGGCATCCCACAAGACGCTCTCATCATTCATGGTGGTCTGGGCAGAGTCCCCGCAGTCCCATAAAGGGCACACTAGGGCCAACTCTCTGTCTCGGCATATTTACAGCAAGAACAATACAATATATTCCATAGAATACTAAAAGACCCAACAATAGTCTCAAACTAACTACCCAAAACCAAAACTCTCCCACAAAAACTATGAAATTCTTAAAAATCACAAACAAGCCCCCAAATAACAACGTCTTCAATATGTCATTTCCCAAAAATCCAAAAATAAAATTTTTCCAAGTCTACCAATGGAGGGTTCGACCAAATTACCTAGATGGAAATATGAGGCAGATTTTGATGAATTGAAGACCGAGGAGTATGCTAGACTTCACCTAGGGAAAACTCCGGTGATCCCCAACACCCGTAAAGAACAAATCTTTGAGGTTTTGGGAGAAAGAATTCAAAGTGACCAAACTGCTATCTCTTCAAATTTGGGCAGATTCTTTTTGTTTTTGTAGGCATGTGTAGTGGGTTTTGTGTGGATTTGAAAGGGGGGTTGTTTTGGGACAAGTTTTGCAGAATTTTTTTGAGGAATGAGGGAGTTTTGGAGATTTAGGCTAAGAGAAAAGGTTGTGTTTGCGACTGGTTTTTTTGGTGAGAAAGAATGAGAGGGACAAGATTAATTTTTAGGGAGATTCGTGCCTTTTGATTGGTCATTCTGAGTGGAACAAGCGGCATTCATAACCCATGATGCTTGAATGCATCGTGTTGTTCTTGTGGCACGAGGCTTGGCATGGCCCGTGCCAAGTCCAATCCATTCAAATTTGTCGCAAAATTTCCTGCACCCAAAAACATGCAAACTAAGTATAGTACTGTTCCAGCCAAAAATCCAATGACTAAAAATCCCTAAAACACCACCAATTTGACAAACACTTTCCAAAAATCACACAGAAAATTTTTCAAAACCTACTAAAACATACTAAAATCACTGTTTCTTTATTGTCATCCTCACGACTTATTTTTCATGCATTTCAAAAGCTAAGAAAAGTCAAACGATGGGTCTCCGGAATCACCATCCATGATCCACCCCCAACCACGTCCCTATGGACGAGTTTCCACATCATATGAGGCTTACCCTTACGTTAGGAGAGGAGATACATACCAAGCACATTAATTCTTCACAATTGCTGACACATTCTTGCTGATTTTAGGAGTAGGAAGGGGTTTAGGAGGTTTAAATTTCTTAACCCGCTTCTTTCTTTGTTGCATGTTAGTTTTCGCACTTGGAAGACAGACATTCTTAGTCATAAAAGGAACATCAACATCATGTGTATCAACATTTGTATCATTAAAGTTATCACTCAAAGAAGAAAGAACATGTACGGCTTCAATAGTGGGTAGCACATCATCACAATAAAAATCACTAACCTTAGCCAATGTTGATCCCTTAGCCATTTCCTCGAGTTTCAGAGGTGGTCGAGGATGTTTTTACTCCTTGCCAATCTCCATCAACCGCTGCACATTAGTGATAATAGAAAAGCAATCCATAATAGAAATATTGTCACTAAAACCACAATTGGTATAAGTGTCATCAACATTATTTTCACAATCAAATCTCAAGGCATGTTTTCTCTCATCAATCTCATCAAGGAACTCATCATTATCAATCATGCAAGAATCATCATGTTGAAAACATTTATCACTTAATGTCATGCCATTGTATGCAAGATAAGAAGTAGATGGTTCACACTTAGACTTCTAAATTTCAAAACCAACCTTGTCAACACCATCCTCTAGGGTTAGTGTCCCTAAATGGACATCTATTTTTGTCCTTGATGTTTTTAAGAATGGCAGCCCCAATAAAATTGGGGGTGCACCTCCATCGTGCACTACATCAAGGACATAGAAGTCCACCAGGAACTCTAGATTACCCACCCTAACCATAATTCCCTAAATATACCCCTAGAGCTAGTTGGGAGTGATTGGCTAGTTCGACAATCACCCGAGTGTCCCTAAGTTCACCTATGTCAAGATTGTCATATAGGCTAAATGGGATAACACTGATAGAGGCACCTACAATCATAGCATTTTTAACCATCTTTCCTCCTTGAGAAATAGTGATTGAAAAAATTCCAGGGTCACAACAATTCTTAGGAATATTCTTATGAGTTAAAGTGGCTACTCCCCCTATTTTTAATTAACCTATTTTTCTAATTGGTTTGTTCCTTCTTTTAGTGCAAGCATTTTTCAAGAATTTAGCATATGAAGGAATTTGTTCAGTGACATCAAGTATTGGAATGCTAACCTCAACCTTTTCGAAGACATGGCGAATTCAAGCTTTGTTGGTTGCCACCTTTAGCCTTCCTCATAGAGCACTAGGGAATGACGTCGGAGGCTTGACCCTTGACTCGGTGGTGGGGAGCTCTTTTGAGGGCTCCTTCTCAACTACTATTTCCTCCTCTTCAATATTGGTCTTGTTGCCTTTCACAAATTTTTTGTCCTCTTTCATGAACTCCTTCTCAGTTTTGCGTACCTCTTTCCCACTTCTCAATTTCAATGCACTCACATTGTGAGGGTTAACTATCCATATTTGGAGCCATCAACTCCCTAAGCATCCGATTGTCTTCCGCCATCTCAACTCTTTCTTCAACAAAAACGATTAGCCCTTGTGGAATCTCTCCTCTAGTTCTCCTCCTTCTCCTTCTTCAACCACCTATGTTTTTTGGTAGATAGTGTAAAGTTCCTAAATTTGTGGTACGGGTATCTACCATAAACAAGAAACTAGATACTACCAGTCCAAAAAGAAAACACTAGCAAACAAATTAGAAGTAAACGAAATAACTATAAAAAAAATATCAACACAATAACCAATTAAATATACAAAATAAAAACAACACTAACTACTCTTCCAACTAGTAATGCAAGTTAACAATCAAATCTTTAAACTAGCATCCCCGGCAGCAGCACTAAAATTTGATATGCACTCCACGTGGTCGTTAACCTATGGGAGAATTAACCCATGGAGCACTGGGAGATCAAAGATATAATTTATATTGTTTCTCCCGTACCCACTACCAACTACCAAACAGTAGCTAAAGGCAAGTCAGGGATCGCCCACTGAGATTCTAGGATCAAAGGTCAACTATGCAAGACTCACAATCGGGTGCCACTCTGATTGTGTGTCGGGAATAGCTAGTGACACAAACATGGTTTAGGGGGGGTTATCTAACAAAATACCAAGCATGCAAATCACGAGAACAAACTATATTAAACTAAGCCTTAGAGATATTAGCGTAACATGAACGGTAAATGACTTTGATCATAGATTCTATCAAATACAAGACATATAAAATTATCCTAATGTCTATGTCACATAGAGTGGTTGATAGTCAACATTTCCCAATGTCTGTCACACAAAGGTACCCACGTATATCCTGTCAACACCACCTCCGTAATTAGGAAATGTGCATTAGGAGGCCCAATCGATCTGCACTCCTTTCTCCCCATAAAGAAATACACCATGGGCACTCCATTATGAACACTTCTCCCTAGACATGTAGAGGAAAAAGAATCAGCATCTCATGATGATTCTAGGGTTGAAACGACAATGGTTGCTACACTACAACCTTAGTTGCTACAAACTATCATGCCTTGTCTATCGGGGTCAATGACCCAGTCAAAATTAGGCATACACTCGTGGATTCGGTGCTAACGGCCTATATGCATACACTCACATAATTGAGGACTCACGATTCTGTATATCAAAACCAAACACTCCCAAAGGGGCAAGAAGCCTAGCACCACATATGAAACATATAACTATTGTGTATCATAGGAGATATAACATGCATTTCACAAGAATGTAAAGATTAAATCAAGTATGATATTCATAAACCTAAAAAGATAAGAAGACCTAGAATCTCACAAAATCTCTACCAAATCATGAATACAAATTAAATTCCCAAGTAAATTAACTACTCCCTAAGCATTGAACCCAATCTAATCATTGGGTTCAATGCCCTTGGGCACAACTAGGAAATACTAAATAAAGAGATAAAGGTTATTCCCTTTCTCTCTCTACCTACTCTTCAAAATTAGGAGCATGAACTTACAACTAATGAACTACTTTTCTCAACCCTAGTAGACTTTAGCCACTTATATAGTGGGTAGGAAATGGTCCTTACAGAGACTGAAGAGAAGAGAAACCCTTAGTTGCTGCATCGGCACGGGCTGTGCAATAGTACATGGCCTGTCATCACGACTCGTGCAAAAGTGCATGGGCTGCTGTCTGGGTAAGGTTCCTCGGTCAACTAAGCACGTGGCCCATGCAATTCCTTGCAGGGCGATAACTGGAGGATATTTTGGCCATATGAGTTGTACGGCCCAGGAAAATCCTTACGGGTTGCGGACTGGAGTTGGGTTCTTCATCTTCTAATGGTGCGACCCTGCATATCACCACGGGGCCCAAACCATGTCTTCGAGTATTAACCTTTGAGGCGCAAGGGCTGTGCAAAAAGACACGGCTCACACCAGTACTTAGTTGCACAGTCCTTCTGTTTGGCACAGGCTGTGCAAAAGGAAATAGCCCGTACCATTACTTAGTTTCATTGCCATCTTAGTTGGCATGGGCTATGCAGAAGGACATGGTCATTCCAGACTTCTAAATCTTGTAAGCTTGAACTCCTTCTCTTCAGTGCATTCCATTTACTACCACGATTAAGCGTGTAGACTTCGGTCTACTACCATTCTTGCGAATAGCCTTCAGTATCTTCCACCATTCTTGGGAATGACCTTCATTAATCTACTATGTAGTTCTTACGAGAGAACTACAATGAAGCTCTAAAAATAGGATCTAGATGCTTATAAGGACATAGAACCATTAGGTCTAAATAATACACAAAATGAAGGATTTAGACAAGAAAACCAACAAAGGCTATCTAAACCCCCTATGATGTAAACTTAACTAAACCTAGAAATAAACCATCCAAAATATACTTTAATAATGTGCTAAATGCATTAGGAAATACATGTTTCTAGGTGCAGATCACATTCCACATCCTGGTTGCTCGATGGTCCACATATTGGATCGTTGGGACCCCTGCCTAGGATTATTTGGACACATCATTGGTTGGGTCCAGGAAAGGAAATAAGGGATCCCTTCCATCATGTGGGGGTATAAGAAGGGTGGTTGGTATGTTGATCCCACCATTGAAAGGTTCAGGTATTATTGGGGAAATCTCTTCAACTGCGTCGGTGCGTTTGTTCCAATGGTCACAAGTCCATAATCAGGTTGGGCCACCATATTTGAGCTGGGTGGATCAAATATGCACTCAGAAAATGAAGGTTGGGGATGACCTAACCTCTTTATAAGTGGGTGTTCTATCTGGGGTATCATAAGGTTGGGCCCCAGGGGAGGAAAAGTCATTGGCGGATGTATTAATGCCAAAGGCGGCAGGGATGTGAGTGTTACTTGATATCTAGCCAAAGCTACAACCTGCACCATTCCCGTGATATTTGTTTGGCCACGGGATATCACATTCACGGGAGGATGCCTCGCACCACCCAACCTATTGTAGGTTTCATTTTGAGAGTCTGATGTGGACTCTATAAACTGGACATCTATCGGGGTGTGTGGATTCGTTGATGGTCCTGTGGAGCTACCTCCCTCAGCCAAGGCTCAACCCTGGCTTATAGACATCGTGGGGTTCCTGAAGCCCCTGGGTTTGGTTCCCCTATCATTGTGGTGGCCAAACTTTTCCCAACCGAGGTCTTGATTGGGCTAGTCCCCGTAGGGTGTGATCCTGATGCCACCATTCGCCTATTTCTCCTTCTTTTTGGCCGGTAGGCTGATTGAACCTCCTCATCGATGTTTGTGTTCTTGTTCTTCAACCACTCGCTCCTATACAAGGTTGTGGTTGTGTTAGCAAATCAGACATACACTTAGGAAATCATTTTTTGTGGCTAGCATGTCCCATTGGGAGTGCCAACTTGATGTATGTTTGAAACATCGTTGACAGAATTCCCAACTTAGCCTATAAGAAAGAGCCCTCAAAGGATTCTGATGGGAAAATATCTAAAGGTCTTATCGGTAAGATCTCTATATAAATAGTAATTTGAATAGAATATATCAAATATAATGTGACATACCTGCCTTTTTATAACGAATTTTTCTAGGTAGGGTTATAGTCTTGTTTTTGTGTGGTAGAAGTATTAGGGTTTGGCCCTATAAGAGCTATTAGTGTAATGAACTTTCTTAGCCCATTTCTTGGGAGCCCTCATCCAGCCTTCAACTTAGGCCTTCTTTTGTCCAGGCCCAAGCGGGATGCTGGGCTAGCTGGGGTACCATGACTCATGTAGCCAGATTGTGGCTATGGTCTCATAGCCCTAGGGTTTACATGAGGTTGCCCAAGGTAAGGGTAGGGCACATGGTTAGCTGTTGAAGGGTGATGGCTATGAGTTCTATACCCTGGATACAAACTAGTCGCAAGCATCTACGCCTATCCAGGCTTGAAGCTAGGGAAGGATGCTGAAATTATAGGCATTAATGGGGGCATTGAGTAAACTATCTTCCATGTATGATCTAGAAACAAAGGTTGTAGCTAGGCTTAGGTTTCTTCTCTTGTATAACCAGGATAAGGAATTCCCAACATGGCCTAGGATTATGGTATTGCTTGCATCTCAAAAGGCATCAAACACATGACTCCCCTCGATAACCCATTGATAGGCATCGATAGGGGTGTAATCAGATATCCTGCAAAGAATCCGAGCTATCTGCACCGAACTTGCATGCAATCTCCTTGTAACTCTGCCTCATATACTTCAATTTACCTAAATTGCCCTCTTGTAGGATTCAATGTGTTAGTCACATGAGGTTCCGTAAACTGACCATCCATTTCTCCACGCGAGCTGAGTAAATGGGTTTAGTAATAGAACCATAGTACTAACCCCTACCCAGTGCTCCACGCCAACCTCTGGATGCCTCGATGATCCTGCGGCTCCAACGTGAGATCCTTTTGCATCAATAGGGGCCGAACCTTGTCCAATTGAGACCTCGATTGGATCTGCCCCAATGTTGTGATGGTGGAGATTTGCCATATTTCTTCTATTCTTTCTCCTATACAGGGACTATACTTCATCACCAGTGCCTATTCATTTAATTATCAAGAATTCACTCATACGTGACATGGTGACTGTAGAAGCAGACATAAACCAAGGAATTTAGATCAAACTAAATTGGTCTTACCGAGTTTTTGAATTGATGCTTCTAGAAATCAATTGATATGTACCACCAATTCCTTAGCCGTGATCTGTAAGAAACAACCCTGTGAGTATTCCAGGGGGAATACTCTCGATGATAAAGTTAGCAGTCATTTTATAGTATAAGATAGTGGATGAATAAAATAATGGACATGCATTGATATTTATATAATGGTAACTCTAATAGTCATTATATATGATGCAAACTCTAATTCTTGTGTAAGTGTTAAAGCTGGCTAGAGTGTAAAATATCTAAGCAATACCACTGTTTACGTTTTAAAGTTTATGAGATTCCCCTCATACACTCTTAGTATCATATAATATTTCCATAAAGGGCAATGAAAATACACTTAGGTATGTTTGACCATGCGCAAAAAATTGGGTGTGCACAAATTCAATGTCTCCTTCAACGCTCTCCTCGGTGCTTGGGTTTCAGACATTTAGTGACGTATCTCAACTGTTTGACAAATGCCTTAGAAGTATGTATTTCTCTTGAACAAGTATTCGTATGGGAATTTGATCAAAGTGTATTGCAAAAATAGAGTGTCTAGACGCATTCGAGCTGGCCTGAGCTACTCACCGATGTGTTTTAAGTTCTTTTCCTAGGAGAACTGACATACTCCTAACATAACTTCCCATTTTGGGTGAGTCCCCCACTGGAACAACAAGAAATGGTTGAAAATTCTAACTTAAACATCAACTAAAACTAACAAAACATATACCATCAACTGAAAATCATAAAACATCAACTACAATTAACAAAACATCAAGAGATAAGTGCCAATATAACCCTATCTACTTGAGTAAGTGCCAATATGACCCTCAGATAATTTTTAGTGCAAATATAACCCTAACTAATTGACATAAGTGGGAATATAACCCTAATACACTATTTTTGGCATTGACCGGTGTTGACCACATATAATATGACTAAAATGCCCTTTAACTTAAATCCCATAAGTGTTTGGACATTTTTTACCTCAGGCCACCACCTCCACCTCCACTTTCACCGCCAGGCTACCACCGCCACCTCCTTCATCCTACCACAACCACCACTTCCCACCAGGCCTCCACCACTACCCCCATCAGCCAGCCATCACCACCACCTCCCGCCTAGCCACCGCAACCATCACTTCCACCTCCTCCAGCAAACCACAACCACCACCACCACTTCCACTGGCAAGGCCCCACCACCACCAGCCAACCACCACCACTTCCACCCCCAGGGCACCACCACCACCAGCCAAGCCCTATCACCACCACCACCCATTTCCCGCCATGCCTCTACCAATACCGCCAGCTAGCCATCACCAACACCTCCCGCCTGGCCACCACTACCACAACCACTAGCCAACCCCTACCACCACCACCACCACCACTTCCCGCCAGACCTCCACCATCACCACCAGCTAGCCATCACCACCACCTCCTCTAGCAAACCACCAGCACCACCTAGCCTCACTGTTAAACCCATCATCACCACCTCTTCCTCCGATCGTGAAACACTAGCCCTATCCCCGCCACCAGCCCTATCCCAGTCTTGAAACTGCCCAGCCTTGTCAGTACTTCCTCTCCGGTCAATACGGCCACCATCATAGCCTCGCCGTTATACCCTCGTCACCACCCTCATTGCCACCTCCTCTCTGGCCAATCCCACCACTATCATATCCCCGCCGTTAAAACCCAGTCACCAGCCATGTTGCCACCTCATCTTTAGCCAATATCGTCACCATCCCTAGCCCCGCCGCCATCACCTCTTCCTTCCACCGTGAATGCCAACCCCTTAACCCAACTCCTAGCCTCACTATGAAACCATCATCACCGCCTTGAAACCCTAGATCTAAACCCAGTCCCCCACCACCACCATAACCAATCCCTCTCCCTCAAGCCACCAGTACCAGAACCATCACGCCCTCTCCCTCAATCAATTGAATGGATGATGTGACACGATTGAATGACCACCAAACGACATCGGTGAAAACAAAGGAGAAGAAGGGCAGAGGTAAAGTAAAGGAAGAAAGAAGAGAATATAGGAAAAAAAGGAGAAAATAGGGGAAATGGAGAAAATAGGGCATAAATGTAATTTCATTTTTTCAATTTTTTCAAAGGGTTAAAATAGTAATTTCATTGAATTCTGGCTAAAATTGATTGGAATGGGTAGTTTGCACTTATGTCAACTAGATAGAGTTATATTGGCACTTTCAAACACTGAAAGGTTATATTGGCACTTACGTGAAGTAGGTAGGGTTATAAAGGCACTTTTTTCAAACATCAATATAATCATCAAATTAAAAGGCTTAAAACTTCATATTAAACTAATAAAACATATAACTTCAACTCAAATCAGAAAATAGCAACATCAAAGCTTGAATTTTCAAATTAAATATCAACTTCAAAGCATAAACCTTAATAAACTACACATGAACGTGAAATGATAGTAGTATAAACACTTACATAATGGAATAAACATCAACTAGGATAGCATAAGCATCAACACAATTGATATCAATGTAAAAACATCACTGAAAAGTTATTGAACATCATTAACTGAACAATAACCTTAACAAGCGTATAAAACATCAACTGAAATAAACCCGAGCAAAAATAAGTCTCAACAAACCATGCGCAAACATCAACAAAATTAAAATAAACGTATAAACATCACTGAAAATATATTGAAAATCATCTACTAAACAATTACCTTAAACAAACTTATATAACATTGACTGAAATAAACTTCAACAAACAACGTGTAAATATCAATAAAATCAAAGCTCAACATGTTATGTGTTAACATCCACATAAATAAGATTAGTATTCAATTACCGAGCTAAATAGAGAAGCTAGCAGCCTCACCCTTTGAATCTCGACTCTGACTCACCATTCGTCACCGACGAAAGATATCCTTCTTTGTGAATGCCATAGAAGAGTCACCATTTTTTCTTAGAATAAGCTTACTTTCCTTCTCCGCAACGCTGCCACCACGATCAGAGTTCTTCACGTGGTCAATTTCCTTGAACACAAGCGGCACCGGTCCAGAGGTTCCCCAGAGGCTAATACAGCATCGTTTCCTAAGATTGGAGCGGAAGAGAAGGAGAATTCAGAAGAATATAATGAGCGTGATGGTGACTACGATTACGACGGCATAGAGCGTAAATCAGAGGTGAAGGTAGAGATGTGGCAGTACTGGAGCTAAGGCGAAGCTGTGGTTGGATTAGGGGCTTGGTTTCAACCGATTAATAATTCAAAATTTTTGTGTATGTGGTTTCAAATTTTTAATAATTCAAAATTTTCATGATAGATTCCAATTGTTTTCTTGCATTTCAATTAAAATGTAGTCTAAACTTTAGAATGCCTAAAATGAGACTTCGTATTTACTTAAAATTAATGAAAGAACAAAGTGCTAAAATGATCCTAACTTTAGGCTGAAAGTACCAATTTAACCCTGCAGAATGAGAAAGTGCCAAAATAAACCTAAATTTATGATGTATGTGCTAAGCTAACCCTGAGCGCCGCTGACTTCAATTGTTAATGGGAAATTTGGCCAGAATTTAATGAAATAACATTTTGCTTCACTCTTCCAGTGCTATTTATATGTGTCATTTTATATGTATATTGTGTACACCTAGCCTATAAGCTCCATAGCACTGGGCTACTAGCCCAAATCATAAATAAACTCTACAATAGACCACGAACGGAACAAGAAAATTTGGAAACAGGTCAGAGGGAATTAGACCATGAATCGAGAAAGGAGGGAGCTATGATCAAGCATTCAGACATGAACTGCCTTTATCGGAACCATGATCAAACACATGATGGTGAATTCGGATGAAAGAGACCCACATTTGTAGCACACTATAAAAAGGAGAAGAATGATACCAATCCAGGTAAGCGTGACTATACTAGAAATTCAAATTCTTAGAGAGAGAGAGAGACTGACTTGATCGTCGGAGCTTTTCTCACGGAATCACTTCTGGGACTTGTTTTGCGGGAGAAGAGGTTTACGGAGTGAGAAGCGATTGGTTTTCCTGACAGGATTTCCACATCATTTGGTGCCGTCTTTGGGTAGCGGAAATTTTTTCATTTCAAAATGCTTCAGGTAAATTATGGTGTTCACCAGAAGTGAGAAGAGTCATAATCACCAGACATAAGAACACACACCTGGACTTAATAGAAGCATGCATCCTAGCTGAGACCGGGATGACATCCCCAGTAGAGAAAATGATCATAGTAAAGAAGAAATGGAGGAGGAAGAAGAGGAAGCAAAATCTCCCAACACAAACCAGGAAAAAGAAAGGAGGACATTCGCATCATTCTTAGAAGCGAACATGAAAAGTTTGTACAATCAGTTTCTGACGTCGCTCAAGCCAATCCCTCCAAGAATGGAAAAAAGAGTAGGTCAGGAGCGTGAGAATCTCAAGTATGAAGAAGGGTTACAGGACATAGTTGCAGATGATGATGCGAACAAATCAGCCCTAGCGCCACATCTGCGGGATTTTAATATGCTAAGGGACTTTAAACTTCCTTTACATGTTAAAATCTATGATGGGACCACAGATCCGAAATATTTCCTACACTCATATAAAACTATCTTGAGATTTCGTGATGCGAACATCGAATTGGTATGCAAGGCATTCCCCATTTTCTTGCCAGGGACAGTGATCATGTGATACGAGGACCTCCCAAATGGAAGTATCAAATATTTGGTGTAGCTGTCAGATATGTTTTTGAGCCGCTTTTATCAGAAGAAAAAATTCACAAAAATGATTGCAGACCATAATAACATAGCCCAGTGAAGTGATGAAAGTCTGGTGGAGTATCCTAATAGATTTGTCACCGAGAGTTTGCAAGTTTGTAACTTGTCACTCCAATCTTCCTCGGGAGCATTCAAATGTGGCAGACGATTAGGAGAGTTCTACATAGAACTAACAAAGAACATGCCTGAAAACCCAAGAGAGCTAAAAAAATGATTGAGCAACATGTGAAAATGGAAGAAGCAAACAAGCGCAAGATAGAACGGGAACGAGGCGAAAAGCAAACAATGGAGGATTCATAAAAGGGGTTTATAAATAAAGGAAAGGGGAAAATCCATTTCGAGGGAAGAGAACTAGGGTTGCAAGGCACACTATTCCAAAATATGCCTCTAACAAAATCAAGGAAAGAGATATGGAAATCCAATAAAGAGCTATTTTGCGAACCCGTACCTATGATGGCACTGCTAGAAAAGAGGTCCAGGGAATATTACTGTGCCTTCCACAAAGACCATGGTCATGATATTGAGTATTGCATAGACCTGAGAAGACAAATTGAAGAAAACTTGAAGAATGGCTAAGCCAATATAGCAAGGAAAGAGGAAGCCAGTATGGCGATGCTAACAAAACAGGGAACCACATGGCAAGAAACCAAGGGACGGTGACCACACTAGCAAAGAATCAAAATGATAGTGGCAGTAAATTACAATGATGATGCAGGAGAAGAAGTGCCAGAAAAAGTAATCTTGTACATACATGGATCCATTTAGTCATTGTCAAACAATTCTTGGAGAGCTAAAGCAAGATATTCTCCCCTGCATGAGCCTGTTGACTAAAGACTTTATCCAAGCGAGGCAATCACTTTTAGCGAGGAGGATGCATTACCCAACGTTTTGCCTCACAATGGTCCCATGGTCATTATGTCTAAAATAAAAAAATGGAACGGTTCACAGAGTGTTCATGGATGATGGAAGTGCAGTTGAGATACAATTCGTGGATTGCTTCGATAAGTTAGGTTTCAAGCGGATTGACCTAAAAAAGTTCACATCCTCGCTGGTAGGATTCACGGAGTGAGCAGAAAAGCCTTCAGGGAATATACAATTTCATGTCACCATTGGAGAAAGTGGAAAAAATTTTACCATTATGTGTGACTTTATGGTCATAGATGCTCCAAGCACATTTAACACCATCATCGGAAGGCTCTGCATGAATATAGCAAAAGCGATTGGTCCCTTTACCACTTAATGATGAAATTCCCAACTCTAGCTGGAATTGCGAGAATAAAAGGAAACTAACAAATAGCAAGGCAGTGCATGGTTATCGCGATGAAGAAAGGGAAAGTTGTGGAAAAGGTGAAGATGGTCTGTACAGTCTCAGCCGGTGGGCTACTAGAGCAGCCAGAATCAGCAGTTGACTTGGGGGAAGAAACGGAGCTGGTTAGCTTAGATGATGAGGATAATTCAAAATGCGTAAAGATAGGAAAACATCTTTCATGTATAGAAAAGAAGAGGGTTATAGAAATCCTACGAAGCCATAAAGATACTTTCACATGGAGCATCCAGAACATGGGAGGAGTAGACCCAGGCATCGCTACCCATTCTTTGAATATCAGCAACTCGGTTCAACCAGTTAAATAAAAGTAATGCTCCTTCACTAGCGATAGGCAAAAATCAATCGAAGAGGAAGTGATAGCGCTGCTTAAAGCCGGTATACTGAAAGAGGTCATATATCTGAAGTGGCTAGTGAACCTAGTCATGGTAAAAAAAATCAGATGCAGGGTGGAGAATGTGCATTAACTTCACGAATTTGAATAAGGCATACCTAAAGGGCTGATATCCTTTGCCTAAAATTGACCAACTAGTCAAAGCAATATTAGGGTATAAAGTCCTGGCATTATTAGATGTGTATAAGGGATACCACTAAATCCTGATGAATCCAAAGGGCGCAGATAAAATGTCCTTTATAACAAGCTTTCGAACATTTTGCTATGTAAAAATGACATTTGGGTTAAAAAAATATGAGAGCAGCATATTAGAGAGTGGTCGATTGCATTTCGTAATCAAATAGGGAAAAATATTGAGGCATAAGTTGATGACATGGTTATCAAGAGTATGAAGGTGGGTGACTTTGCTGCAAATTTTAAAGAAACTTTGGACACACTATGTAGCATCGGGATGAAGCTTAACCCTAAAAAATGCATAATTGGAGTAGGCACATGAAATTTCTTAGGATACAAGGTATCCTCAAAAGGAATCAAACCCAACCTAGAGAAAATCCAAGATATAGTAGACCTTACCCAGCCACGAACAGTCAAGGAGGTGCAAATACTGATGGGATCACTGGCAGCGCTTAGCTGCTTTGTCTCAAAAGCAGGGGAGAAGCATTTCCCACTCTTTGAAGTCCTAAGGAAGGCCAAAAGGTTCAGCTGGAGCAAACAATGTCAGAAAGTGTATGACTGTTTGAAGGGATAACTTTAAGCATTGCCAAAGTTGAAGCCACCTATTTATGGAGAAACCCTATATTTGTGTTTGGCAATCTCGCAGAATGCAGTCAGCTGTGTTTTGGTGCACCAAGAAGGCCAAAAACAAGTGCCAATCTACTATATCAATAGCATATTGCAAAACGCAGAGAAGGCATACATACCGGTTGAGAAGTTAACCCTTGCTTTAATATACTCATCAAGAAGGTTGAGAAGATATATTCATAATCATTGCATTGTGGTCTACACTAATTTCCCAATCAAGAACATCCTTAGCAAGCCTGAATCATCCGGAAGAATGACAAAGTGGGCTCTGGAACTGAGCCAATTTGAGGTCAAATTCCAACCAAGAAGAACAATCAAAGCTCAGGCATTAGCAGACTTCATGGCAGAAATGACTAGCGAAGACACACAGAGAGCAAATAAGAACCATAATTTGGGAAATTGAAGTGTGAAGAGATTGCATGGAAAATTTTCATTGATGGCGCATCTAGCAGAGAAGTTTGCGGTGCAGAACTACTGTTGGTATACCCGAAAGGAGGTGAATACAGATACTCGCTTTGACTTGACTTCTTGCTCACTAACAACGAAGCAGGGTATGAAGGTTTGATATGTGGACTGGACCTTACCATTAGAATGAAAGTCAAAAGCGTCTAAGTATTTAGTGATTCACTAATCGTAGTCCAGCAGGTGCGAGCAGACTATGAAGTACGAAAAGGACAGTTGGTAAAGTACTTAAAGAGAGTCCAACAGCTCATAGCCCAGCTCGAGTACTTCAATATCCAGCATGTACTAAGAAGTGAAAATACAAAGGCAGATGCACTAAGAAAGCTAGCAACGGTTGAATTTGAGTCGTTGAGAAAACAAAGAGATGGGGTAGTAATTGTTATTCCAGTCATAAGCACAGTGGCAACTACTATGTCAACAATCCAGATGGAAGGTGTAAACTGGATGATGACCCACCTCCACTCGGGGTCTCTAATTAGACTAATTAACCCAAGTGGAAGCTGAGAAGGTCAAAGATAAAATTTATATTCTGCACCCGTTCTCACTGCTATGCTATCTAGAGGGTAGTTAGCGGTAAGACTTGGGTTTTTCCACAGAGATTCTAGAGATCAAGTATCAACTGAAAACACAACCATGTACGGGTCGTCAATCCGTACGAGTGAAAGAAACAGCTAGTAAATGCAAACAAGGGGGGATTTTTGGTTTTCCAGATTAACAACTATAAAGCATAAAGTAAAACATCAACTAATCTAATTAGCTAAGCACTTGGGGGGTCATTGCACAACTTGATTAATCTAATATTTTGATCCTCGATTCATTCACATGCAAGATTTACTAAACAACCTAATAAAGTGTTATCAACATGTGATGTGGCCGATGACATACACTTCTCATACCTGTCATGTCGGGTGTGCTCGCAACCCTCCATCGACACCTCCATCGTAGTTAGGGGAGTACAACAAGGTCCGACCATTATTGTAGATCTGTTTCTCCCCCGTGCAATTACGTCTAGGGCTTCCACCATGAATGCTCTACTTCCCCCTGGCCTTATCAATTAAGCCAGGGGGTCGTTGGGACCTTATCTATGATACTAGGGTTTCTTACAACCCTAGCTTGCTACTATGCATTATCTCTACCTGTAACATATCGAAAAACATGACGTAACCAGTTAAGACTGGTGCAATGGAAATTAAGTCAGAGCATTTCTCTGGTCTCCCATGCACATACTCACGCAGTCGCAATGTACTCCCTTACCCATTCTAACATCCAGGTTTCTCTTCCTAAGGGACATCAATACTTGCACCATAAATGAATACAGCCCATTTTTTGCTTAATGTGGTCTAATATTTATGCAATTCAAATAATCAAGAACAATCACAATAATATCATGAACACAAATACTAGAATGAATCTAATGAATCTCAAAAAACAAGAGTTAAATCATGCACTACAATTATCCCCAAGCTATTGAAACTACTCCATAGATATGAAATTCAAATATGGATTTGAATTCCACTTCTAGGATGAACACAAAAATTAAAGGAAAGAAAAGAAAAATGAGAGAGTGTTTCTCTCTCTAAAAGTGCTCTCCTAATGAATTAAAAATGATCCAACCTTTTTTACCTAGTAGACTAAGGATATATTTATAGGAGATGGGTATTAAGCCTAAAAATAGGCCAAAATAGGCAAAAATGTGACTAAACCCTAGTTTATCCACTGCACGATGCAGTCTATCGCGGATAGCGCGGTCCACGCCAAGTACTTATCTCCGGCTGTAAAGTCTGGTGTGAGGCGCTGGATCTTGTGCGGGATGTGCCTCTTTATCTGGCGCAAGATACTGGATCTGGCACAGGCCGCCTTGCATCACCTGGCGCGGACCATGGCCTTTGACGCGGGCCACTATCAGCGTGCTGGATTTGGACTTTCTGAACCGAGGGGCACGGGTCTTGGCGCGGGCCTTTGTCATTAGGCTCGTTTTGCTAAGAAACTTGGCATGGGATGCGGCCTTTAGCACAAACTGTCATCTAGAGCATCAGTCTACGTAGAAATTAGGTGCAGGGTGCGGCCTTTGACACGGGCAGTCGGCTGGTCTTGGTTTCTTAGACTTGGAACGGTGGGGGCCGTCATGAATGGGAAAGTTTGCGCCCGTACTTAGCAAATTTTGAGCTAAGTCTTGAACTTATGCGCATGAGCCGTGAGATTTGTCATGGTTCACGCCATAGCTTTGTGCTAGAACTGTTAGCGTGGGATGTCTCCCTTCGTGCGGGTCGTTGGTGCTTGACAATGAATGGCTCATTCCAACCCATGGTACCTTGGCTTGTTGAACTTGTTTCCCTCACTACGAATGAACTGTTAGTCCGATATTTGAGTTCTAGTAGTTGATTTTGTAGTTCTCGAGAAGAAAAATCCAATGAAACCAGCCTTGAAGGCTTATTCTTCTCGGATAGTTCTCAAACTTTGGCATAACTCATTGGACCATGATTCCCCATTTCTTCATTTGCCGCTTTGATTTCCATTTCCGCCCCTTCTACCATGCATTGATGTTCGTGGCGTTTGTTTACTACCATTCTAGAGGTGAATGGCCTTCAATCTCTTCGATCGTTCTTGCAAATGACCTTCAATATCTTCTACCGCCCTTGCGAACAGCCTTCACATAGAATGTAACCAAAAGGTACCCACAGGCCACCCACTAAAGACCCACTAAAGATGATCAAATGGAATATGTAGGAGCCTATGGATACAAGATGTCCATTAATACTAATTAAGTCTTCAAAATGCGGGATTTAGACAAAAAACCAAACATGATCGTCCAAACCCCTTGTCACATAAACTCAACTAATACTAGCAATCCACCAAGCAAATCAAGCTAAAAACTATGCCGGATGCAACAGTTAACACACGTAAAATAAAGCACATCAGACTCTCCACACTTAACCCTTTACTCGTCCTCGAGTAAATAAAGACAAGACAAAGAATTAAGCGAAATGCAACGTGTAAGTAGAAGTTAACCGATGCATCCAAATTATTCCTAGATTACCCTGTTTCCCCCAAAAAGAGTAAGGATCTCACAACTCTAACACTCCCCGAAGAACATAAGCAATCTAACCACCCAAAAGTAAAATATGGAAAAGGTAAGCCAAGAAAATAGGTGTAAATCTAGCTAACCTTTCCTAAAATGATCCCTAAAAGCAATCCAAGAGTCTTCTCCCAAAAAAATCCACCAAGAAGGCAAATGTATCGTCAACCAAGTTTTTTGTTTTCTCTCAATTTCTCTCATTTTTTTCTAGGATCTCTTTCGGGTTTTCATCTTAGCTTTATCACACAAAGGTTACTCACTTCTCACCTTTTTCCACGTGGCCTCTCATTTTTTCCTAGGCTCGTAAGCCTAGTCGTGCCTAGCCTCTCATTTTTAACTAGGTCTTTCGACATATACGGGGTTTTCCTATTTTTACCCAAGTCACCCTTTTGGGTTTTCAACTTGTCCAAATTTTTATATTTTTATATTTTTCCATTTTTCAAGTTTTTCCCTTTTTTTGTGTAGCACAAATCACCCCAAAAGTGGGCTTCATACTACAAAGATAAGATCAATGACAAAAATACACCACCAATATCCTAAAACAACCTACCCCATGGAAACTAAATATCCTAGCATAGCATGTCATACCACCAAATATCCATCCAAAAACATGCCTCAATAATAAAAAATTAAAATCACCAACAATCAAGAAAAACTACTAATAAAAGCTTGAAAATGCACCAAGAAAATATAAGAATGAAACTCCCTAAGTGCTCACTACTCCCTTCCCCACACTTAACTGATGCATAGTCTCTAATGCAACAAAAATCATGTCAAAACATAAGTGAGGTTGGGAGAAATAATGACTCACTCTCGTGGCCCTGGAGGGTTTTCATCCTTGTGGCTCGTGAAGCTCCTCTCATTGTATCCCGTTACTTGAAGCATTTCCTCCATGGAGTCCATCTCGCACTCATCTCCTCCAATTGTGATCACATTCCTCCCATTGCTTGGACGACCTCTTGCAAAACTTGGGTAGTGTTTAAAAACTTTTCCCCAAGAGATTACAAGTCCACAATGCCCGTGGATACGTGAGAATGACTAAGAGGTGCTCTCGATAAGCTCTTACCCTCGTCCTCCTCAACATCTATCTTCGGGATGGCCAAAACTCTGTTGAAATCTCTCTCAAATTGCCAGTATGTCTCAATAAATAGGTCATCCAAGCATGTATCATGGTCGATATGGTGCGCTTCGGCTGTAGAAGTACCATGAAACTACAAGCGCTTGCTCCACCATAAAGCCATACATATCTACCCTCTGATGTCATAGGTCTCATAGATACCTTGCCACTCTTTCTGTCCCCCATTGCTAAACATTCATGCATAAAAGACCCCACTAAGTTTGGGTAAAAGTTACCCTCGGGTGTCATTGCCCAAAGGCAATGTACATCTGAACCCAGGTATTGCGTCAGTTCACCGTGGTAGAAAACCCCCATAGCCAATAGTCGATGAACATAACAGAACGTCGGGTGAACCTGGGCCGTACTCTTGCACAGTTTCTTCCGATCAGTGCTAGTCTGTACCCAAAAGTGTCTGAGAGAGAAGGGCACCCCCTGACAGTGTGTCTTCTGGATCTCCTTTCCATACCTCCATCCAAAAGCATAAGCTACCTCTCAGTGGGTCATCTTGTACTCCTTATCATCCAAGTTGAATTTGATCGCCTTGTGCCCATCATTGTCCACGACAAGCCATAGAGTGGCTAGGAACTCTAGGGTCTACCTGACATACTTCTTTGAGTGTCTCTCGAGAAACTCCTCTAAACCTACTCGTCCCAATTAGTAAGTGACGGGCTCGAGTAAGCCTAGAGCCGCCAAGGTGTCCTTACATGCAAATCCAGTCTCTAAAATAAGCATCTTCGGCTCTCTTAAGTTCCTCCACCTCCGGAATGCAGTTCTAGAGATGTTGGATAACACCATAAACTCTCTGATCACAAACCGGGGGTTGCGAAGAATGGAAGTCACCGGCTCGGGGTTTGCACCCTTAGCCGGTTTCTTCCTCTTCTCACCCCGAGTGGACTTGCCCTTCTCTGAAACATTCTTCTTAGGTGGAATTCTATCAAATGAAAGACAAGAGTGGTGATCATAAGCAAGGCATGGCTTACCATTCAATAAAATAATATTCTCCCAAATAACCCAACCATTCAAAACATGATAATCTAAGCATGTAGGCTATTTAAACAAGAATATTACTCATCAAACAACAAACTCATGTAAGTTCTCACCAACTCATTAATAAGATCATGCAATCAAGATTCATTGTGCTAAATCACCCAACACATGAAGATCACATCATTCAAGCATGATAGCACATCAATCCACCCAAACTTTATTCAACACAAGATCATACTTACAAACCCAAACATTTATCTTAAAAACACACACTCATTCAAGATCATGCTTTTCATAACACCACCACAATATCAATCAGGCATTGGTGAGCGTCGTTTAACTCGCCAAATAACATGCAACTCGGATTATCAATAGTTAGTAAACCAATAAGCAGGGTCGATCCCATGAGGAGCAAAAGCAATAATTATTATTTATTTTTCCTTATAATTTAGAAAATATTTTGGTGATGCCACCACGCCTTAAACTCAGTGAATTTTCTAACACTAAAAATGCAAATGATGACACTAAAAAAGAGATAGATGAATGATATCGGGTAAGAATAACTCATGCTAGTTAATATCGATCACAGACGCAATAATGAATAAATTCTTACAAATCTCTCGGTTATAGGGAAGTAGGTACGCTTAACCCCCCATTTTTTTCTTAATTTATCAATAGTCAACCAATTATGATTAATTAGCTGTTTCCCTTACAAAAATGCCAAAAAATTATTCGCTAAACTAGAACACATCTTGATAGCATTAAGTACTAAAAGAACCCGATATAGCAACTGTCAAAGTAAAAGTAAATAGCATCGCACACTCAATTATTCCCTATCTTGCTATTACAGTTTTATTAGTTAGCTATTTTTCACAAGGCTATGCTACTTACTAATCACATTCAATAATTATGTATTGACGGATATTAGATAGCAGTATTCTAAAAACATTCAAGTTGATCAGGGTTAAACATGTTAGAAATAAAATTCAACAAAAAACAATCAAGAACATACAAAAATCAATTATAATACAATTAGGCATCATATAAACTAACATTTGTTATTGTTTTCATATACATTAATTAGTTACTCATAAGCAAACAATCAATAAAGATAAAAAAAACATGACTACTAATTTAACTAAGAAATTAATAACACAGTGCTAAATCAGAGTTGCAACGCATTGAATAATGAAGCAAACAATACAGGGTGATTAAATACATGCACGTAAACCAATGAAAGTGAATAATTCAAGTAAGAAATTCCAAACTCCAATGATTAATGTTTTCTGCAGTGGAAGTAACTAAACCAAAAGAGAAAAAAAGTTGTCTCTGTTCTCGGAAAAAACTCTGTACCCGAATACTAAAAATTGCCTTCCATAACCTCCATTTAACTACGGAGAGAGAGAAAAGAAAGGCCAAAGTTTGAAGCATTCTAGATCTATAAGGAAGAGGTCAGAGAAATAATCAAACACAATCTGCAGAGGGGACGGAACCAAAGTTGGAACCAAAGTGGAGGACAAGGATCGTCAACAGCTCAACACCGCTACATGCCTTTACTGGAGAAGAAACTAGAAGCTACAATGCTCAAGCTCAACAACTGGAGCAGAGAAAACATTGGTGTACTGGACAAAATGATACGAAGGAAGGAAAAAGAAATAGATAGACTTCAGATGACCCTCGATTTTGAAGAAGCGAGAATTAGATCAGAAGAATTAGATGATCTACTAAAACAACAAAATGACTTCTGGAAACAAAGAGTAAAGATTAAATGGGATGCAGAAGGCAATAACAATACAAGCTTCTTTCACAAATGGGCCAAGAAGAAATAAGGCAGGAATCAAATCACACAGATGAAGAACATTCAAGGGAAATGGGTAACTAATCCTGACAAACTACGGCAGATGGTGGTAGAACACATAAGTATGGTTTTTGTCAACGAATCTATTATGCCACATGATGCATACGGGGATACTACAATCAATGACGTCCTACAACTTATTGACCAAATGGTGACATCGGGCTAACAAAGGAAACTATCAGCAGGAGTGACGACATAAGAAGTTAAAACGACAGTATTCCAAATGAGAAATTGGACGGCACCGGGACTAGATGGAATCCCACCGGGATTTTATAAACACTATTGGAGCGAAGTCGGAGACGATCTCACGAAAGCAGTTAAGAGTTCTTCACAACTGGAAGAATGCTGAAAGAATGGAATGCCACAAACCTCTCACTAATTCCAAAAACAAAGGTAACCACAATACCTGCTCATTTAAGACCTACTAGCTTGTGCAATGCTACGTATAAAGTAACTGCTAAGATACTAGCGAATAGATTAATACACATAATGGGGTATCTAATCTCCGGCAACCAAGCGGGATTTGTGAAAGGAATGTCGATAGTTGAGAAGTCGTTAGTAGCACACGAGATAATAGAGAAGGTTAGGAAGCAGAAGAGAGGGAAAGTAGTTATTGCAACTTTGAAGATTGATATAAGCAAAGCATATTATAGAGTGTCTTGGGACTTTCTAAGGAATGGCATATGATGGATGGGTTTTCCAATTAAGTGGATTCAGTGGATCATAGAGTGTGTCACTACAGTCACATACTCAATTAAATTCAACAGGGAGCTCTCGGAACCGTTTAAATCCACCCAAGGATCAAGACAAGGTTGTCCACTTTCCCCTTTTCTGTTCATTTTGTGTCAGGAAGCATTGTCGTCCATGATTGCTTCACAAGCATTCCAACAAGTGTGCAGGGGAATCCAATGTGGTGTTGGAGTGCCACGTGTCTCAAACCTGATGTTTGCATATGACTGTATCCTTTTCTTCAAGGTTACGGAAAGGGGTTTGCAAAAACTAGCAACTACTCTAAATATGTTCGCAGCCTATTCGGGACAGAGACTAAATTTTGAGAAATCTTCTTTCATGATAAGCCCAAATGCCTATGCTTTACTGAGAACCTGATCAAATTGAGATTCAACATAAAGCCAGATCTCCTACAAGGGAAATACCTAGGCCATGACATTAATTTTAAGGGTTAAAAACTCAGATTGTTTAAAGGCATGTAAAGGAAGATTATATCAAAGACTGCATCGTGGAGGAAGAGCAACCTGTTGGTAATGGGCAGGATCACATTGTGCAAGCATGTACTTTGCTCATTATCACAGTACACCATTGGGACTTTTAGGATACCAAAAACAATCGCAAAAGAGATTGACAAACAATTGGCAAGGTTTATCTGGGCAGGAGATCCGGAAGGGAGAGAAATTCATTGGAAATCATGGGATAAGCTATGTGAATTGAAATGGTATGGTGGAATAGGGATGTAATCTACATCTGAAATGAACCAAGCGATGCTCGAAAAGCAGGCGTGGACACTTATACAAAACAAAGAATCTTTCTTCTCAAAGTTCTTTCTTGCTAAATATTGCAGGAACAAGGACCTTCTATAGATAAAACATAAGCATGGAGAATCTTACGAATGGAGGGGAATCCTTTGGGGACTTGAGCTAATTAAACCCCACCTCAAGTGGAAGATTGTGATGGGTGATGTTGTGGATATTCAACAGGATTGGATACCAAATGCGATCAACCCAATCAAATATGAAACAAGTATCTTCCCATCTTTAGGTTTTAAAGTCTCTGACCTCATCGATGCACACAAATCCTGGAGGATGCCTCTACTTAGAACTCTATTCCCACCTACCACAATCAAGGAAATACAAAAAAAATACATATTCCGATGCACAGTGGATGTGGATTATTTGGCATGGGACAAAGAGACATTAGGGAAATATTCAGTCAAGACGAGTTATACATCAAGGGAGGCTAAGATCCAAGATAAACCCTCTTCCTCAACAATGCCACCACCAAATCAGTAAGAAACAAAAATGTGGAAGGCGCTTTGGAATACTAACATCCCAGAAAACATTAAATTTATTATTTGGAGGATGATCAATAGGGCATGCCCAATAACTCCGAATCTCCTAAAAAAAGGTATGATCCTTTCCACAAAATGCTGAATGTGCTCGAGGGCAGATGAAACAATAGAGCATATGATGTTCGAATGCGACTTAGCCAGGAAGGTATGGAGGCATAGAAGATTGGGATTAGATTTCAGCATAGGTATCCCAACTTCATTCAAAGTATGGATCCATCAATGGTTTAACATCGCTTTAGAGAAGGAAGATCGAGAACAAGCATGTTTTATAATCTGGAGTATTTGGTTCGCGAGATGTTCTGTCACACTACAACAAACACCTATTTTATTCAAATATATAATGGATGAAATACAAGGACTCACCAATAGAGCCACAATAAGAGATAAGGTTAACGACATGCACAATTCGGACTCCGATATAGATCTCACAGGTATAAGGCCACACAATGATACAGGTGCCAAACCACTCAAAGAGACAATAGAGATAGGAGACATCACTCTCATGTGGCTCAAGAAGGATAGGTGTATAGACCATCTCTTTCATGATAGCACAATTATCACCACTAATGCAGCATTCTGCAGCAGCAATGGAGAAGGAATGGCGGCGTGGTGCTCAAAGTTTTCCACACGGCTTCGATGGAGTGGAAAAGAAACCATCCATGCAGCATCGGCGGTCATGCTGAACTAATGGCTATATTCCAGGCTATGGAGCAGACTACCAATAAAAGGAACTGGAATATACTCATAAAGACAGACTGTGAAAATGCGTTACGACATATAGCCAATTACCCAGATATCCCGCCAGATATAACACAATTAGTTAAGGAAATTATAATCCTAGGGATGGTGTTCTAAAGGTTATCAATTCTTAAGGTGGATTTTAGACTAGCAGTAGTCGAGGCTCATGATCTAGCACATAACCATGTAACATGTATCAATCTCATTATCAATGAATGAAGCAAGACAGTATTATTATCAAAAAAAAAATTTTGCCTCTGAAAACCAAAGTCCCAGTATAGTTATATGTCTTTTGACCAAGAATTACATCTCTCAATTAAAATGCAATCCTTTTCCAATTTAAATTTTTATTTGAAGAAATAAGATCTAATTAAATCTCCAAATTACCTCCAAGGATATCTCCACAAATCTCATCAAAGTCAGCCCAAAATATTTTCCAATCAGCTCCAAATATTTATCTAAATAAGCTCCACATGGTTTTCATTCTTTCTGCACCCATTTTGATAGCTTCTTTTTACCATAATTATCAAATGCTCCTCCAAATTCCCCCTCAAGCCCATAAACTGTGATATGTTACAAATAAAACACCTAAAGTGCACATCAATTCCGTAAAATCACAGTTAATCTCAATAAAATAAACAACATAATTCATACACATCAAATATCCTCACACTTGAGTCATGCTTGCCCTCAAGTATGAAATGAGAATCAAATCATTTTGTTAATCACAAAAGTCCCAAGTACCTCCAACTAACTCTAAAAAAGACTCAAAAGAAAAATAATCATAAGACACTAACTACACACCCAACAAACAATTAAACTAAGCATACCAAGTCTTGATTTATTGATCCATAGACAAACCTTACCTTACTAATAACAAATGATCCAGTATAACACTCTTGACACTATCACACATTTCAAATGACATAGGTAAAAATCATCCTCAAATCAAAAAAAAAACCAGCCCTCAACTTTGTCAAAACCAGACAGGCATCAAACATTTCTCACGTTTCACACATTCGCTCTAGATGTAAGGGATAGTCACTCAAATATATGAATTTTACATGGTAATAGTCAAATCATTCAATGTAAATTAGAAAGGTCTTTATTCAAGGTTGTAATGGGGGCTAGGGGGAATAAAAACGAGGTAAGATCCTAGGGGTTCTAAGCTTTAAATATAAAATATACATTCATGCATTTCAGCCCAAAAATTTCTCAATCAAAGAAATACTTTTCAGCCATCATAAAGTGGAAATATCTGCTCAAAGCTGCCTGTAATTACTAAGTGTTGGTGCTGGATTTTTTTTTTCATTTTCATTTTTCTGATTTTTTCTAGTTTTTTTCCTTTTTTTCCTGGGAAAATACACCCTTTTTTCTGAATTATCCAGCACCAAATCACCCATTTTATTAACATTTTACTGCACCTCTGAAATTAGTACCACATAGTCACTTTATACATCAAATTCAAGGTACTCACTCATATTTTTCAAGCACAATCAGCAACAAATAATCTAAGAATTCAATATAGTCACAAGCATGCATACATATGGGACAAAAGAGTGGATAAAAAATAGGCTTTGGCTTCATTTTTTCCGTGGCTCAAACAAAGAAAAAATGTCAAGGCTTCTAAGGGTTTACTAAGGGTGATGTATGGTGGGCAATATAAGTTGTGGGGTTAAATCCTAATGTCTTTCATCACTTTCACACCAAACAATTCAAGTAATGACATGCTCTCAGAAAAATGATTGATGTAGAGACTGCTCTACTCTAGCTCAAACCTCACTTTTACTAGGCTAAAATGTTCAATTACTTGTCTTTTTTCGTCATCCCAAGTCTCATTTAGGCCAATTTACACCAATCATATTAGGCTCATTTACCAAGTAATTTTAGAGGTATATCAAGTAGCCAAACATATCACACAAAAGCTTTATTAGTAGCAAGTCCAGTCCATCAAAGAACAACAATATCAAGAACAGTATGCTGAATTTAACACGACTCAAAAAATTTTAAAAAAATTGTATTTTTTTAAAATGACACTAACACATAAACACATAATACTTCTAACACTTAAACCTTGCTTGCCCTCAAGCAAGCTCAGTAAAAATAGTAAGGATAGATATAAACAGTAGACAAAAAACAAGCAACAAAAAAATCTTTTAAAAGATTACAAAATGAAAGGGAACATGGAACTTATTGAGAGGGGTATGCCCATCGGCACATAGGCGGTGGAATCAGGGTTTGCATTTTGGTCCCAAGTTCTTTCCTTCATACCTTAGGCAAATTGGGCCTCCTTATCTGCCCAAAAGAATTTAATCCAGCCCAACCTCTTTCTTCATGAAGAAATTATCTACTTTGCCTTCTCCCTATACAATAAAAATAGAAATTATAACAAGAAGCTTTTTTTTCCAGGATTTTCTATTTTTTTGTGCTTTTCATTATTCTAATTTTAATTTTTCTTAAGAAAATAAAATAAAAAAGAATAAGAAAGAACAATTGAGCTGCCTCCCAGTAGCGCTGCCATTTATAGTCTTGGGCCAGGCTTTCAGATGCTGCCATTTGAGCGAGGTGGTGTGTAGAGGAATTTCTTCCTCACACTTGAGCATCTCCATATCCACTGGAAAATTATCATTACCATATTTCAGATCGGGTGGTAACGATTTCAATTCCGAACTTTAGGTTTCCACATCCAATGAGACTAGTCTGCCGGACGGGTCTGGTTTGGCCAAACTGGACACTATGTGCCCTTCAGAATTTTTCCAAAAATCCAGCATGGATTGAGTATGGCTGGGCCTTCCGTGGTTTACTTCAGATATGGGCACCACTTTCTAAGAGTACACTGAACACAACAATTTGCAGATTTCCTTATCCCTCAAACTTTGAATATTGACCTCGCCTGGACTTGTAGAAATTGGAATTTCCATCCTATCCTGCAAAAATTTTAGTCCCAAAAGAATCTTGGACAAGAGAGTCAGTATGATGGATGGCAAACACATTCTCAGCCTCTATAGATTTCTTCATGGGTTTATCAATGTTGAATGTGTACTTATCGCCAAAATAATCAAGAGAAATAATTCAATCACCAACATTAATAATGGTGTTTGTTGTTTTCAAGAATGGACGACTCAACAATACCCCTTATGTTCCCTTATCCCTAATATGATTCATTTTTTCCATATAAAAATATGTGAGGTACATAATGTTATTGACTCGCACAAGCACATTTTCCAACATACACAAGATTTATCTGCCAATTGAATTATCACTCTAGTGTCTACCATTTCAGCTCCATTTAAAAGTTTGATACACAAATAATGGAATAACATTAATTGAAGCTCCTAAATCACACATGGCAGCATCAATCTTCTTATCTCCTATATAACAAGGTAAGGAAAACATACCTGAGTCCATGCACTTTTGAGGCAGTTTCTTTTGGATCACAGCTGACACAGATTCACTCATCATGATCTTGCTCAAATCTTTTGGCTTTCCTGCAATAAAATCTTTCAAGAACTTACTTACTGGTGGTAATTTTATGGTTTGCAAGAACGGAAGAATAATCTCCATCTTCCCAAAAAATGATACAAAATCCATAGGCTCTTCCTTTTTCCTTTCTAATCTTCGAGGGAAGGGAGGCAAAGTTTTTATTGAAGGATCATGTAAACTTAACCTCTTACTTACCTCAGCTGGTACCTTGGATTTACCTTTATCTCTGGTCTCAGGATGCTCAGGATTTTCATATTGTACGGTGGTTTCATCGCCCTTTTCCTCTATTTCTTGATTCTGAATTTCTATCGTAGGGTTTGGTTTGGGCAAACCGAACCCTCCATCACTGAACTCCTTCGCTTCTTTGTCTTCGGATTTCAATGGCAATGCATCAACCACCTTCCCACTTCTGAATGTGACCATATTTACCATCTCATGTAGATTTAACTGAACTTGAGAAGGTAACCCGGGTTGTTTCATTCTGAGTTCGTTAAGAAAATTTAACATATGGGCAATTTGTCATGCATGCTCCTCTAAGGTTGATTCGGTCTTCTTGGATTACTTTACCATCATGTCCATCAGCATATCCATCTTCTCATTCAAAGATTTCTCTTGACCACCTTGTTGGGGCTGAGGAAAAACTGGTGCTTCTCATTGCATTGGTGGAACATAGGGCCGTTGGTGATGCTGAGGCTGCTGCGGTGGGAGACCTTGTTCTCTCCAATGGAAGTTAGGGTGATCCTTGTATCATGGATTGAAATTTTGGGGATATGGACCACCCTTTTTGCTGCATCGCATTGTAATTTCCATAGCATTTTCTTGGACATGTATCTCTCCCATGGTAAGAATGCATTGCGACATCATATGGTTGACTGCTCGACACGTATCGCAAGGCCCTTCTTGTACAGATGCAGCCTTATCAACAACCTTAGGTAGAATCCTCTCCATCCTTTCCATCCTCTCCTTAAATTTGTCATGTTTGGGAGTAGATGTTTGTGCCATTTTCTTCAAGATTCGGATATCCTGCTGATCATACTCCTTCTTGGAATCCACCAACCACTTGATGATTTCTCTTGCCCTTCTCTGAAACATTCTTCTTATGTGGAATCCTATCAAATGAAGGACAAGAGTGGTGATATAATCATAAGAAAGATATGACCTACCATTCAATAAGATAACATTCTCCCAAATAATGTTCTCCAATATCGCACAAGCCGCAGGCAGCATTAACAGGAATATATGGAGCTTGGCCTTTTGATAAATGGGGAATTGATCTCGTTGGACCTTTTCCAAAAGGTGCTGGAAGTTTCAAGTTTTTAATAATGGCAGTCGACCACTTCACGAAGTGGGCTGAAGCGAAGCCTTTAGGAAGAGTCAGAGTAGAAACTACAAGAAAATTTGTATGGCAGAATATAGTTTGCCGCTTCGGAGTACCACAAACCATTGTTATCAACAATGGCATGCAGTTCAGAAATGGGATCTTTACAGAATGGTGTTTGAAAATGGGAATCATGCAGAAATTAGCTTCTGTAGCTCACCCCCGAGCGAACAGAAAAGTAGAGGTAATGAAAAGAATGCTCGTTCAAGGTATCCAGAAAAAATTGGAAAGAAAGCGAGCAAGTTGGGTTGATGAGATACCCAATACTCTGTGTTCATACAGAACAACAATGCGGGAACCAACAGGAGAAACGCCTTACAGTCTGGTATATGGGCACAAAGGAGTAATACCAGTTGAAATTGGGCAATCAAGCCTTTGAGTCAAACAATACAAAGAGGACACCAACCTAGAGATGGTGAGGTTGAACTTGGATGAGCTCGAGGAAAAGAGACAAAGGGTAGAAGTCAAGGATGCAAAGTACAAAGAAAGGATAACCAGAGCTTACAACCAGAAGGTCAAGTAAACACAATTTCAAATTGGCGATCTGGTGCTAAGGAAGAATGAAGCTAGCCTAGCTAAGGAAAAAAGGAAAGGCGTGCCCAAAGTGGGAAGTGTCGTATAAGGTAACGAAGGCATACCGATCTAACTGCTACAAGCTAGAGATAATGAATGGTAGCAGTGTTCCTAACACTTATCACATAGTCAACTTAAGAAAGTTTTATGTTTAGAATCAGCAAACAGGCAGGAAAACCTAGTTCCATGTATAGAAACCATGATATAATCATTGGGAGTGTTCGTTCCTTTCTTTTGTGTTGAAGGCAATATGATCGCAGTATAAATCTTTCGGAGTACCATCTTTTCTTTTCAAACAGCCATACTTTGTATTCGCAAGACAAAGTTACAAATTCTTAACATACGAACACATGATGATAGAGGTATAATTATCATTTATGAACATCACTCAACTTCCCGCTTCGCAAAATACAAAGAAAAGCAAGTCATGAACTTTGCAATGAGGCATATATACCCACAACAAAGCGACAAAAGCAAGCTATAGATCTTGCGGCTTCGTACTATCAATAAAAAGCAAGCTATAGATCTTGCTACCAGGAAAACTTGGCTCAAATACAGCGATAAAAGCAAGCAATAGATCTTGCAGCTTCACACAATAAAGCAAAAAATAGATCTTTCTACATGGCACATATGCATACAATGCAGCGATTAAAGCAAGCTATAGATCTTGTATCACAAAGCAAGCTATAGATCTTGCTACATAGAAGATATGCCTACAATATAGCGACTAAAGCAAGCTATATGTCTTGCGGCTTTGCGGTAAACAGAGTTACAATACTCAAACATAAGAGATAGATATATAAGAAAGAAGTATTACGAAGAAAAGAGAACTACGCAGTCAAGAGCATTCAAAAGTGTAAAGATAGAAGAAAAAAAAAGGGACAACCACATAATCCAAAAACCGCAACAAAAACAATATCATTGGAAAAAATCATCACATTTTATCTACGCCTAGACGCTCGTGATGAACCAAAAGAAGACAAACTGCCACAACGACGATTGTGCTTAGCTTTGCGATGGAGGTGCTCAGCCCTACGCCGATGTTCTTCAGCCTCACACTCCTCGCTAACCATATGGTTATATCGCCATTTCATGTGTAAATAAGCAGGATAGCATGTTAGACCCCTTCGCTCCATATGACCAAGATACCTAGCATAATACACCTTGAAATTGGTTATAGGGACAAACTCCTCGCGGTCCAATTGCATACTCATCACATTAATAGTTTTCTCATACCACCTCATTTCAGCCCTTAAATTCTGCACTTTGTCCTTTAGGTCGCGGATATGCATTCGGAAAGCCTCAGAAAAATTAATCCTTTGATCACTAGTTCCCACAATGAGATCTCCACAGCTAGTAGTTCTGCGAGATGAAGAAAGGAGAGCCTGAAGTCTACCTTTGTACTTAATACGAGTTGGTGCACTAACGAATCAAGCCGATCGCACTCAGCGTGAAGTTGCTCATTTTCACTTCACATTTGTGTGTTTACAGAAAATTTCTCGTCAAACTTACTTTGCCAACCAAGTGCAGTAGAACTTAAGTGATCACACTCACCCTGATTTTTCTCCAACATCTCGAATAAATCATCAATACGAGTACATTATTTATCGATGATCAACATATTCTGATGGGCCTCGTGAGTCTTGCTCGCATCATAATTCCTAGCCTCTTCCTATTGCTGGAGCATCTTCACCATGCCCACCTGTTGACGGTGGATAAGACCATTCTGCTTGTTGCAAATCCTACGCAAATCGCGCACAACATCCTGGGTTTCTTTCACATCCTTTCCCCCTTTCACTTCCAGATCATTAATACTCAAGAGCATGTATTTTAGACAAATACCTAGTGACAACGCCCACTCCTAGATGCGAGAAGAGAGATTAAGAGATTGCGTGTACACACCAGCAGATTCAAGATCAAGTAGCCCACAAAAAATATCTTTGCTAAGTGATTCAACATTGTAACCATCAGGAGCAAACTGAGTACATGGACATTTTGTAGATGCAGACGACAATGCATTGGGAATAGGAAGTTGCCACCCAAGGAATAATTGGAACAACTCCACACGATAGAAGCGCAGAAGAAATAATCTCTTTGTATTCTTTAGTGAAGGACTGAGAAGCATGAATCAATCCAATAGGGCATTAAAAATCAAAGGATGGAGATCCATAGAGATCTGAAAAATGATCACTATATCCAAGAAAGTCAAGACGTTTCAAAAACTTATGATCAATCAAAATATTGAAAACCTACATATAAATAGGTATAATGAGAAGTTGCAGTAGATGAATGATAAAACAACAGTGATAATCCCAATCACGCAAATAGTACAAACGTACACCACAATATTGTCTCAAATTACACTTCAAAATCTAAAAAATTCTAGTACACTAGGAATTAACTGAACAAAAATCTCAGCCACCTCCTTATCGTCGCCATCAAAAAGTGATATGTCAATGTCACCTTTAGATGGATCCATGTCTAAAATAAAACGAACATCATAGATCAAACGAACGCACAAAAAAATGTTTGCCAACATAAGAGAGAATACATATCAAACACATCAAAACAATAACGAACAGAACACCTTCAACATCAAAGTCAGCATGGAGGAGATGTTGGGTATGAGCACGAAGTGTGGCCACGATTTCCATCTCAGCAATAAAATGGACATTCAGACTAGGAAGCTTAGACTTGGGAACCTTGTAGTTCCAAGAAGGCACAACCACTTTGGGATTTTGATTTAATTTTATAAAAAAAAATATTTTGTACGCCACAGACCAACATTACTAGGGAAACCGCTAACAAGCTCAACCCGAGAAATCATAGGATAAAAGGTGAATTCATCTGCTGTGTTTTTAAACTTTTCGCAGATGATAGAAATTTTAAAAAAGCTCAAGAGAGAAAGGAATATCTGCTTTCTCACAAACCTGAAGAAACCCCATTATGATAGCGATGCTCTTGGGGTGAAATTGGGACAACACGACCTTGTATGAATAGAGAAGATCAACCACATGTTGAGGGAGTGGAAAAAATACCAAAGTTTAAATAGGCTAAGTAACAGGATATATAGCCAGGCGGAGGAGTGCGAACACATTCAGAATTCACAAGAGCGTGGAGCTTAAAAGGAGCTAGAACATGAAATAATTCTCCAAGTCATCTAAATACAAACCAGACAGCATACTGTGTATGGTAGGGGATCCGATGATATCACCGGAATCCCCATCGGAGTGAGTATCTTCTACGGGAGACTCAACGTGGTTAGAGATAGACATGTGGATAGACAAGGGTTCTGGAGTTGAAAATAACAACCTTAATTAGGGTTAAACACCACAGACACAAGTTTTTCAGAATAAATATTAATAGAAGACGGGCCGGAGAAGATGACAGGAAAATAGTTAGAAATACAACAACTACTAAAATTACAAGAAATAGTAGAAGAAACTCAACGTATAAAGTCCAGAAAATGCAGCAAAGAAATTGGAAATTACGTTAAAGACAAAACTTACTCTTAAAGTGGATGGAGAAAGATGATATGTAGAAAACCTAGGGATGATCAGAGCAGATGAAGGCTTGGGCAATAGAGGAGATGAACTGAAAAAAAAAAAGAGAAGATACTTAAATATAAAAAAGAAATGGCTAGATCGAGGAAGACAATCAGTTCAAAAAATGCAACGATGATAATTTGACACAAAAAGAAAATTACCTTTTGCTTATAACGAGATGGCGGCGGTATATGAAAAGACAGCGCACTGAATGAGGGCAACATTGAAATACTTGTTTCATATCCCTCATTTAAGAAGTAAAACTAGAACAAACATAAAAAAAATATGGAACGGAATAGCAAAAATGAGGATCGAATCTCGGTCTTTAGAAACAAAATATTTGCAAATAGAGCCTTAACACGAGGAATTCAAAATTCAAAAGTTCAAATTTGAAGAAGGATCGAGGACAGAGATATAGCCAAAAAGCTAACGTCACTTCGCAATGGCGACAAAGGTAGTATTAAATAACAAATAGAATGTTGACTAGCAACAGTAGTTCGCATTTAAACCACAAAGCCACGCCATCACTTCATTTATTTGAGTCTTCATGGCTAGGGGGCTTATGGTGTATACCTGGCCCAAAGGCCCAAAGCTGCAAATAAACCCAAAACTAGCCTGCGATGCGAGCAGAGATAGAGGCAACTTAAGAACTGTGAAAAGCGGAGATCATGGTCAGGCTCTGACCACAAACTATCCTTCTCGGAGCCACGATCAAGCACACAATGGAAAACCCAAGAAAAATGGAGTCACGTTCAGAACAGACTATAAAAGGAATGGAGAGATCACAGATATAGGTAAGCGCAACCATACTAGAGAAGCCTGCTTCTAAAAAAGAGAGTAATGACTTGAGCGTCGGAGCATTTTCCACGGAACCACTTCCGGGATTTTTTTTGCAGGCACATTGTGATAGAAGACAATCAACTGGCCGAATTGGGAATACCACAACACCAAGGACCAACGTTGCTAGGAAAACCACTCACAAGTTCAACCCCAGCTATCACAAGATAAACGGTGAATTAATCTATTATATTTTATACTTTTAAAAGGTGGTAAAAATTACAAAACAAGTCAGGGTGAAAGGAACGTTCACTTTGTCACACACCTGGAGAAATCCCATTATGATAGAAATGCCCTTGGGATGAAACTGGGACAACACAATTCTATGCGAACGCAGAAGGTCAACGACATGTTGAGGAAGAGGAAAATAGAGACCAAAGTTCAAATAAGTTAAATAGCATGATATATAGCCAGGAAGAGGATTGCAAACACATTCAGAGTTTGCAGGAGCACAAAGCTTGAACGAAGAGAAAACGAAAAATAGTTATTCAAATCTTCTAAGTATGGATCGGTCAATATACAGCATACGGTAGGGGGTCCGGTGAAGTGATCGAAATCCCCGTCAGGGTGAACATCTTCTAAGGGAGACTCGATGTGGTAATAGGAAGACATTCAGGTGGACAATGATCCCAGAGTTTAAAAAAAATTTAATCATGGTTGCAAACCTAGAAGGTAAACTTTTCAGAGCAGAGGTCAGGAATCAACAAAAGGTTCGTCGGAGAAGATGACCAGAAATTGGTAAAGCAAAACCAGAGGCTGTAAATTTACCAGAAATTGAAGCGAAGATACCCTATTAAATTTAGCACATGTAGCAAAGAAATCGAAGATAGAGCCAGAAACAAACTTACTCTTAAGTAGGGTGTAGGATGGTGATTCGCAGAAGAACAAGAGATGGCTAAAGAAGATGAATATTTTGGTGACCAGGAGATAAACATGAATAAATTTTGATAGTTAAATAATGAGGAATAAATGGCAAGAACAAGGTGATCAATCAGTTTAAAAGCATAATGATTGCTTGGCACAAAAGTAGGTTACCTTTTACATGTATCGAAACGACGACGGAAGGTGAGTGGGCAGCACACTGAATGACGACGAAATTAAATTAATTGTTTTTAATTCCTTATTTAAGAGATGGAGCGATAACAAAAATAAAAAATAAAATCAAAACAATACAACGAAGAAAGAGGAACGAATCTTGGCTCTTAGAAACAAAATCTAAACAGATGTCCTTATCACAAAGATGACATGGACAAGGGAAATTCAAAATTCAAAATTTGAATTCAGAAGATTTGGCTGGGTTAAATGTATAACCAAAAAGCTAATGTCACTTCACAATGACAACAAGAGTAATACTAAATGGCGAACAGGTTGTTTGCGTACAACATCCGCTCGCATTTTATTTTACAAGTAATGCCATCGCTTCATGTCAATTAGTCTTCATGGCTAGGGGGGCTTATGGTGTATACCCAGCCCATAAGCTCCATAGCACTGTGCCACTAGCCCAAATAATAAATAAGCTCTACAATAGACCACGAACGGAACAAGAAAAGGTGGAAACAGGTCAAAGGGAATTAGACCACGAACCGAGAAAGGCGGGAGCTACGATCAAACTTTCAGACACGAACCGTCTTTATCGGAATCATGATCAAACCTATGATGACAAGTCCAGATGAAACATAGCCACGTTCATAGCACACTATAAAAAGGAGAAGAAGTATACCAGTCCAGGTAAGCGTGACTATACTAGAAATTCCAGTTCTTGAAGAGAGAGACTGACTTGATCGTCAGAGCTTTTCTCCCGAAATCACTTTCGAGACTTGTTTTGTAGGAAAGGAGATTTACGAAGTGAGCAACAATTGATTTGCCTGACCAGATTGCCACATCAATATAAAAGACATAATTGCCCTCTTCTTCTTCCCATTTTCTTCTTCTTTCTTCCCTCCCCTTTTCTTCTCCTACTTTATTCTTTCCGTTGCTTCTTGCTTCTTCCCCCTTTTCTTCTTCCTCTTTTCTTCTTCCCACCGTCCGGAATTCATGGTTCCCTTAGCAAGTGGCGTTGAGCCGCTTGATCGAGACATCGGCGAGGTTGTTGTTGATTTTCTCTCGGTAGACTTTTCATAATCCTCTCGTTCCGATCGCCAAGGTTGTGTCAAAGTCGGTGGTCGGCGCTTTGATTTGCTCGAGGAAAAACCACCGGTAGAGATCCAACGACAGGGGAGATGAGCCATTAGACGCGGATTTCTTCCGGTCAAAGTTCTTCGTTCCTCTCCGTCGGCGGCAGATGACCCACCCATCACCATTTAATTCCAACTTCCACTCAAAGTCCTTCCGCTTTGATTTCCTCAGTGCCACTCTTCTAGTAAAAAACCTTCAATCTTCAGTCTGCTGCGGCAGATGATGAACAATTCTTCTCTTTGTCCCCATTTAATTCCGACTTTTCTTTTCTTCTTCACTGGTTGTGGTGAATTTGGCGAAGAGGGCATAAATCTCGGGCGGTGGAGTGGTGGTGGTGGTGGGTGGTGGGTGGTGGGTGGCGGGGGTGTGGGGGTGGCTAGGGGAGGTGGTGGCGAGTGGGGGTTAAATGGGGATAAAAATTTCAACTTAATGGGTGAGGGTATTTTAAACCTTTCAGGTCAATCAATGCCGAAATTAGCACAAAAGATTATAATTGCACAATTTATCATGAAGTTAGAATAATTTTAATTTTATTTTATACCATTATAACGACACTTTCAATTTAAAGTTAGTCTTTGAAGTGTAAAAATCCTTTAATAAAGTTATATTACTTTGACTTGTCTAATTATTAGGCGGTCGAACACTTTGTGAAAGTTTGTGCTACTAATTTTCCAATTTTGCACTCAAGTGAGTGCTGGGGAAGACGAAGCCCCCATCTCCCATTTAATGCAATTCAATGCCTACCCCTGCCTAAACAGTACAGTCCACCCAACCAAGTCTGCCTCGTGGTTAGACCGGAAAGTAAACATAACCCTATTCTCAATTCCATTCTTCACCTGATGCTGTTTGATTCCATATGTAAGCACTTCCTTTTCACCTGGGACTTTCTGCAGCTTGTCGATCTTTTTTGCGTTTCTTCCAAATGATTCTTTTTTTTGCTAATATGTAGAAACCCAGATGGAATTGAAGCTGTTGATGCTCTCCCGGCTTTATATGTTATGCTTTCTGCTTCAGCTTCACTCTTCCAGTGCTGTGAGTAAATTTTGACGAGTTCTTTTAACATCAAAATGTGAATTTTGTTAAGTGGGGTGATTGAATTCTTGAAATTTCTACCTTTTCAGGTGTTAAAGGACTCAGATATTGTGCCTTTAGCCAACCAAACTGCAGGTTAGTAATCTTCTATAATCAATGCTTTTTTTATTGCCATTAATTTCTAAAATTTTGTTGTTCACGAGCCATGCTATTTAGCTAAACTTTTCTTTTTTGAACGAAGTTCTTAACTTATATTGAGTTAATTTAGTTACTCGGTACTGAAATCAAGCTTGAGCTAATGTGTTTGGCAGTTCGATGAGGTCATATGTAATCTCCCATTGGTAGTTAAAGTTAAGTTAGATCAATGATGAGGCTGATACGGAGTCGGATGCCTTTGCATAATATTATTTAGCATCTCATGTAATGCTACCGACAGTCTATTTATACTGGTTTGTTCGCGTAGAACTAACAGGAAACAAGGTGTACAATCGGATATCCACCCTCCACATGTAAAACTTTTCTGAATTGTTCATTCCTTGTGTACTGAAATTAAGCTTGAGCTTATGTGTTTGGTGGTTCAATAATCTCCCATTGGTACTTAAGGTTGAGTTAGATCAATAATGAGGCCGGTTTCAGAGTCTGATGGATTTTCTTAATATGATTTAGCATCTCATGTAATGCTACCAATAGTCTAGTTGTACTCGTATGTTCGCATAGAACTAACAGGAAAACAAGGTGTACAATCGGATATCCACCCTCCACATATAGAACTTTTATGAATTGTTCACTCCTTGTGTGGTGCGTGGTGTGGTAACTGTTTGGACTGCTGGTCTAATTTAGTGGAATTAACACAGAATTAGTTCAATATAATGTGGAAGGGTAGCGCCTTAACTGGTGTTTTGAACCTATTGCTGCTCCATGGTTTGTTTCATTGCTTGGATGGTGCCTCAGTAAATATCTTGGAATGTGAAGCAACTGAAACTTCACTTTTACCCCTAGCCAATTTCACCGAAATTAATATATCCACAAAGTAATATTTAAATTCTTCTCCTTCCATAGTTCTATGTTGAAGTCGTTTTTAATTTCCCCACCCCCAAATTCAGCGTTCTGCCATGATGTTGGGTCAGACTATTCCAGTGAGAGGAAGTGTATACGGTATATGACAGAGCCCCGGCCATGGGATGAGGCAGAGGCCAGCTGCATAAGCTATAGTGGACATCTTGCCTCCTTGAGTTCCCTGGAGGAACTAACTCTCACTCAGAAGTTGTGTGATCAAAATAGCACTGGATGCTGGGTTGGCGGAAGAGGCACTAATGCCACTGTTGCAGTCGATTGGAAATGGTCAGATAATACAACTTCTTGGAATGAAACTATTGGTCCCAGAGTTCGCTTCAACTCAAGTTGTTCTGGTTCATCATGCCTCAGAATCAATTTGGAGAACTTCTGCACATTGATAACCAATGAAACTCATCACCTTACAGCTCAAAGTTGCAACACATCTCATCCCTTTATATGCATGATCAACCCAGGTCCGTGTTTCTCTGCCTTATGATTGTTGCAGCTTGCAATCTTCTTCTTCAGCCTTCTTAATTTTAGATTTTGACATCCACAGCGCAGGTGATGGTTCTGATAATTAGAGATCTTGCTAATGTCAATTTTATTTATGTATGATTTCAGAGGAGAAATGTCACCACATGCACTGCCACAGAGAATACCTCATAATACTTGCTGTGGTGAGTGGGTTGATTCTCTTAACCACTTTTGCTGTTGTCACTTGGCTTCTCATATATCGACGGAGTAAGAAAAGCAGAAAGTCTCGCAAAATGTTTAGCCCTGCTGAACTGGCATTGGTTCCTCCATCATGGAAAGCCTTTACCCGTGATGAATTGAAGTCAGTTACGAAGAACTTTAGTGAAGCAAACCGTCTACACGGTGATGCAAAAACAGGGGGCACGTATAGTGGGATTCTACCTGATGGGTCAAAGGTGGCTGTTAAAAGGTTGAAGAGGTCCAGCTTCCAGAGGAAGAAAGAGTTCTATTCCGAGATTGGGAGGGTTGCAAGGCTTCATCATCCAAATTTGGTGGGTGTCAAAGGATGTTGCTATGATCACGGTGATCGCTATATAGTGTACGAGTTTATTGCAAATGGACCTTTGGATAGATGGCTACACCATGTTCCCAGAGGGGGGAGGAGCTTGGACTGGACAATGAGGATGGAAATTGCCACAACCCTTGCTCAAGGAATTGCGTAAGTAAAATTCTTACTCCTCCTTTGAACAAAGAGCTATAGTTTTGGGCTCAATTCATACATACATGTATGTGTGTATGTGTTCTGAAATACCAGGTAAATGTTTTGAATGGAAAGCTATAAATGGTAAATTTCATTTTAAGATTTATCTACCTTTGACATCTTTCCTGTTGAAATATAAGTGGCAATCTTATTTCTGATCTGTTTCTGATGTTGTATTCCCAGTTACACGTCTTTAGCTTATAGAAGTGGTTCTTATTAATGAAATTTAAGGATTATGTCCTATTTATATGTAGATGTGTTTGCACTTTTTACTCCAGGCAGAAGGAAAGGTTTTCGGTTATAATGTACAGATTTTTAGTGAGCTTAGTTATACGTGAGCAAAGAAGTCTTTGTGTATGTGCTGGTTGATTTAATTTTTTTAATTTCATAACAGATTTCTCCATGACAAGGTGAAGCCCCAAGTGGTGCACCATGATATACGTGCGAGTAATGTACTCCTTGACGAAGAATTTGGTGCTCATTTAATGGGAGTTGGCCTATCAAAATTCATACCATGGGAAGTGATGCATGAGAGGAGGGTTATGGCTGGTGGAACACATGGATACCTTGCTCCTGAATTTGTATATCGAAATGAGCTAACGACAAAGAGTGATGTTTACAGCTTTGGAGTACTGCTGCTTGAAATTGTTAGTGGACGCCGACCAGCACAGGCTGTTGATTCAGTAGGTTGGCAAAGTATATTCGAGTGGGCAACACCCTTGGTGCAGTCTCATCGCTACATTGAACTGTTGGATCCTTTAATAACATCTTCTTCCCACCAAAATCCTGAAGTCGGAGTCATTCAGAAAGTAGTAGATCTTGTATATTATTGCACTCAGCATGTTCCCTCTATGCGGCCCAGAATGTCGCATGTTGTTCACCAGCTGCAGCAGTTGGCCCAACCATCAGCCTCTAAATAAGGTGCATTCTTCCACTCCCCACCGAACTAAGGTAAATTTCCAGTTGGTGACCAAAATAGTATTACAAGGATGCTTTAGCTGTTAGAGCCAATCTAGATTTACCTTAAAAATTTGTGTAGTACTTAGTCTAACCTAGTACGTAGCAGGTTAGCGACAGTTCCCTCGTGTAATGTAATGTACTTGTAACGCAGTTCAACAAGCAACATTAGAACGCATAAACTATGACCATTGAAATACACTTCTAAATTCAGGATGATTCCATATTTTACATTTGCTAATGAAAACAAGGCTAGTTCCAGTCCAAATTTAAGATTCATGTTGCTGTTCATTATTTTGATGGGTAATTACAGGAGATAGTTGATAGTAACAGCTAACACTACTGAAGGATATTACAATAAGGTCTCTAGAAACGCAAGGACAGCCATACTTGATACCCAAATATCATCATCCAATACATGTTCAGCAGGAGAATGGCTGATGCCACCATGGCATCGGACAAAGAGCATGCCTACCTGCAAAACAGCAGCAGAACTCAGTCGCAAAGCTTAAGAGGTGGTCAACTTTGATTAGGTCCACAATAACAAACCTTAGTTAGATGTGCCATAGCCATTGCATCATGTCCAGCGCCACTCATCAATACTGGCACATCAAATTCGTGTTCACCCGTGATTCTTTTCACGGCAGCATATGCTGCAGACTTCAGTTGTGTGCTTAGCTCATGGTCACAAACTACTGCCTTTGCGTCGTGCTGGAAGAGAATGGAGAAGTTAAGTGCACTAACAGGGATGTTATACGATATGGGGAAGAAAGGCCACACCTTGCGTTCAATTGTGCAGAGAACTGAGCGGCGATCACATATCTGATGCATTTTGTTGAATAGTTCATGCAGAACAGCTTCACGTCCAATGTCATCAATAGCACGTAAATCCACAGTGAACGTTACCTGCAGCCATTAGACCACAATGGGGTAAATGAAACTGCACCAAAATATAAACACCTGAGCTTCTAAATATCATCTGTCTCCAAGAACTGCTTACATTCATTTCCACGCATGCATCTGCCAATCTTTGACCTTTTAACGTCCACGATTAAATTACTCTACTTACTAAGTAATCTTTTTTCTTTCATCTATGCTTAAAAAGGAACACAGTAACGGAGAGAATAGGAATGTTTTCTTAGGTGCAAGTTTGGGGAAGATAACAGTTACAAGGTGCCTATTTACCTGGCCTGGGATAACATTGCTAGCACTTGGCCAGCTTGAAATTTCTCCAACAGTACAAACAAGAGATCCAGCAAGAGACTCCACATTAGTATCTCTACATTCACCATTGTAAGAAAGATACTGCTCTGGTTGTTTACAAAGTCCCTCCAACAAAACCATTAGTTCAGCTGCAGCAGCCATAGGATCCTGACGCATGGTCATAGGTACAGTCCCTGCATGGCCTTGCGAACCTCTCACAATCACCTGCACGTAGGTGTAGGCTAGTTTAAGAGAATTATCTGCTGGAAAAGTCACTAATGGTTACCCAGTCTTTAGAGGATATAGATTCTGATGACAGATTCTATCGGTGGAAATTAACAATTTTGAGATACCGAGAAACAAAACTTCTAAATCACATGAGAATAGGAAAACACAAATGAGATGATTTCAAAAATTCAACAATGACTCTAATGATTTTTTGTTGAAATTGTCTGAGCTATCAATTACAGAGGCTAAACTAAAGGTCAAGGGGTATTGGTTACTCTTACAACTTACTAGTAATTTGAACAGCCAATTCCTATCTAGACTAAAAGATAATCTCAAGTCTTCAAATAGTTAGGTCACCGTTAACAATGTTCAAAATGTTACACACATAGTGAGATTTAACAAAGCTAAAACTCTGGGATTTAGGCAGGAGAGTTGATACATGCTTTAGCTATAGAACAAGGCACTGACAAAAGAACAAATCAGAGAAGAACACCTTCAATCGAGTCTGTCCAGCAATTCCTTTCACCATACCAAGAGGAAGACCAATATTCTCAAGTACAGGTCCTTGTTCAATGTGGACCTGGGAAACAATAAATTGGAAGTAAGATGAATAACGTTGGAAGCAAATATTGAAAATTAAATATACTATCTTGCAACTCTATGTTGTGAAATTGTATACAGACCTCAATGTATCCCCAAATTGATTCTGGATCATATTTAAGCTGCAAAAGGTTCTCTGCAGTAGTTTCAATTAAGTTCTCCTTTAACGCGGCTTGCACTGTCATACCACTGAATAATATTTCCTCGTTAGATTCAGAGAACCAACAGTTAGAAGGTGAAGTTGACTAGAGACCTCTTATCATTTATCTGCAATGCCAATACCGGCAGTATACCAGCAATAGCTGCACTTCCCAAGAAGGTAGTCTGGAACCTAACTCCTTCCTCATCACTGAATGCTACTACCTAACATTGTCATTGGAAAATCTAGCTAAGCCAATATATGAAATAGAAGACTCTTACAGAAGTTGTTGGGATGGTCAAATATACTTGACATAGACACACGTGCTTTGTTAAACAGAAAACTGAAACCAAGTAATGATGCAAAATGGTCTTTACTCATGAAAGATTGAGGGTTTGACAGAAAGAGTAGCATACAGATAACAGTATCTTTAGTGCAAGGTTTATATGTAACACACAAATGCTCTCCATCTTCTAATTTTATAGAAGCTGCATATTTTACATACTATTAACCATATACAAATGAAAGAAAAAAACAAAATTTATAGTGGTAAGATGACACCAGGAAATGCAGAGTATGCTTAATACTTTCAACTTCTCAAGATGACACTAGGTTTAATAAGTACTTAAAGCACAGAAATTTCCCTGCCCTGCTAGTTTGTTTTCAAAAGAAAATTAAACCCCATCAATCTTTCTTTTCACAAACATAGAAGGATCAGTGTATGTAATAATTATCCTCAAATTCATCCATCTTAGCCAACAACATCTAAGCTACCGTGGAGTCACTAAATACATTATACCTCGCTATTATCTTTGCCCGACACACATGGTATGAGTTATATTTAAATAAACATGTTTTTCCTAGCAGTTTTATTCCAAGTCTTCCCCTTTAATTCTATTAAGAGGGTTGGGCAACTAAATATGAACATAAAAAAACTGAGGGCAGCAGAAATGACAACGTTGATATGGAAGGGGAAGTCAATCCAGATATTCTCAACAAAATTGCCTATTCTTTTGAGTTTGCAAAAATCATCTTACAATCTTCCTACATAGAAAGAGCTCTGGGCTTAGACAAGCTAGGACACAAATAAAACATCAGCAAGATCTTGAAAATTTAGCAGACAGGCAGCAACTTTATTCATAAATAAGTAAATAAAATTTTATCCTAGCTTCACAGCATGTTTAAGTAAAAGAAGGGAGAAAGCTATAATCTCACTTATTTCTACTTGTAGATTTCATAGATCAATAACCTAAATGATTACTTCTAACTCACCTCAACTGGCCGCCGTAGTCTTCCCAACCTATTAGTCAATTTCAAAACCTTCAGAGCAGATATTGCGCATACTATACCTAGTGAACCATCATACATCCCAGCATCAATGACAGTATCCTGTCCAAAAAATTTTTAAAAAAGTTAATCCGAGTTCCTCTAGTCAAAACAGGAAAAGGACAATTGAGGAGCTATTGACAGCAGTAAATCAAAATTTGCATCACCAAATGAGAGCCAATTAGTAGAGCCATTTCCCTTGGATTTATCCCCTGAGTTCGTCCATGCACGTTACCCATTTGGTCTACCCACCTGGAATTAGAGAAGGCCAAATTCAGCTTTTTAAACCAGATGAATATAAACAAAATAAAACAGGCATCTCACGTTTCCAAACCAGCATCCTCCATCCACATCCGAATGAGGTTCCCTGCTTTAATAGAAGCGGGGCTCTGAAAAGTCCTCTCCAGATAATCATTTGCATCACTAACCTGCATTGTAGGGAGAAACATAAAGCACAAACATTAACTTTTGCCTGAAGCTTCACTGGAAATGATTAATTTGATTTGCAACTGGTATCTAAACTAATTCATAAGATTCAAAGACTGCCATCAACACGTTTTGACTTTAGTAACAATGGAGACACTGCGGCAAGCCTCAAAAGTTCTGAGGTGAACTGAGTTTAAAGAGTTTGCATTCGACCACTTAACCTGTTATTCACCAACTTTAAGAAAATTGAAGTGGATAAAGTATCACTCCTTTAAATCAAATGTAAATATTAGAACTTTGCAACAGAAACCTACTGCAGCAATATGACATTCACACTTATGATATTCTGAATTCCATACAACGAACAAAATATAAAACACTTGATATAAAGAGAACCAAAACGTGACACCAACAACTTTTTATTTATATATCTTACATCGTTGAGGTGCCATTTAAACCAAAATTTTTACACATCACGCCACAGGCGTGCTGAAGCTTTGCTAGTATGGTCTTACTTGATATGCATAGTGCTTCTCACAAATATACAACTTGATGTGGAGAACATATATAATAAATTCAGAAAAATGACAGCATGAAAAATGCAGTCAAGACTACATCATCCAATTTTATGGATAAATTTTGCGTTGGAGAAACACAATTCAAAAGTTATGTGGTACCTTTCCAAGCTCGATTAATCTTGCCACTGCCTCTTCCCTTAAAATTTCAGGAAACAGATCAATTTCTGCACCAGCACATTTGCTCTCTTCTACACCTAATCAATTCACAAAGGTTACTACGGGTGAACAGGGTGACATGATATATAGAAAATAGAACAGTTGGTATAACAAGTTTATCGTGATAACTGATAAAGCACCATGTATTGTCACTTTTGGATTGAGCTTCACAGTTAACATGGATAGCTCCTCCACGTGACAGGGTGGCTTTTTCAGCCAGAGTATAGAAATCCACAATCACAGAGTCAAATAATTGTCAAACCAGAAGTAAACAAATTCATACCACCCTTTTTTTTCTGAGAAAAGGAGAATAAACAAAATATACTGGATACAATAGTTATCCAAATGGGAATCATAGCTCGGGAAATAGAGAACCAAATGGCTTGTACTTAAAATGGGTAATAACAACTTTGAAAAGGGTCACTAAATCTCGCACCTGAAGTGCAGAGCTGCAATGTGGAGGGCAGTTCGGAAGAAGCGCAGATTGACGTGTGGAAAAACGCAGAGAAAAGACAAACTATTTGCAATAGGGCTCCGATCACAAGGGGTGCATTGCCCGCCATTGCTAGCTTGAAGGATAATAAGATGAGGAAACAGGAGAAACGAGCCAAGAAGGCGGAGCACGGAAGTCGGTCTCTGGGAGTTGTGGGTATTGGTTGGCTGGCTGGCTGGCGGCATGGCGAAAGTGAGAAATGAGTGTCCACTCGTCTTATATTTTTTGTGGCTGCCTTGTGACTAGATGTCATGTGGTTCCCACTGTAGGCAACTTGTGGAATATTCAAGAATAGCCATTTCTTCTTTTCTCTTTTTGTAGATTCCTATAAGGAAACGATGTGCTCCCTCCCTCTGGCCGAATTTACACACTTTTTTTTGTTGTCCTAGGTAAATTTACACACTTTTAAAATTTTTCTCATTTGGAAAAGAATTTCATCATAAATTCCCACATTACCCTTACTAGATTTATCATATTACAAAAAGGTCACTTATTTAACAAACAAACCAGCTCAATTAAACATTAACAAACCCAAATCCACTAATCTCAATCCCACTAATTCAGGTTTTAAAACATCCCATTTGCAGCTCCCATTTCAAATTTATTCACTCCTCTTTACTCCACCCAACCGACAAAAGTGGCCAATTAAAGATTCTTGGGCAGTGAATTCACATGCCTTAGTCTCTGATTTCTCACCGCTCTCATTCATTATTCATCTTCCTCATCTTCTTGCATTCTCTCCCTCTACTCCTCTAAACCCTAGTTCATATCTGCTCAAATCGGTCCAAATCTTGCCATTTTTTGGTCTCATCATCTTCCATGGTCCCCATTCTTCGTTTAGAATGTCGATTTCCACCAGTTCTTCCGGTCAATCATGGCGGAGATGCTCATTGTGTTATGTGTCCGACACCTTTAGTCCGTTAGAGGTCGTCCCCGAGACGGAGTCTCATGATGCGACCTCAATTTGGAGGCCTGACGCCATCATCGGGGAAGCGAAAGTGGCGAAGCCTTGTATCGGCTATCAAAGGTCAGATCCGGCTCTCTATGGCATTGTCATCGGTGTTGTAGAGGTCAAGGCATCATCTCTGGTGATGCATGTTCACCCTGAACACCGTCCTCGTCGCAGTGATGTTGTTTCAAGCGGTGGGTCGTAAAACCCTAACATTGGGGTCGGCGGCGGTGGACCAACAACCTTAAAAGGTGAGTCCCCATCGATGTCGGAGATGGAGGACAGTGAGTCCGACGACACCCACCATAGGAGCAATGAGATGTTATATTTTCTCTGTTCTTGGATGAGGGGAGGCAGGAATGCGAAGCGTCGGTGCCGGAAGTGATGAATGCCTGTAAAAAGATGTTATATTTTCTCTGTCCACTACCATGGATGACTATAAAAAGATAAGTGGCTTTACGGTTTTGGTATATTAGGGTTTTGGATTATAGGTGATTTATACTCTATTTGTGGCTAACTAATTTATTTACTTCTTAAATACTTCAGTTTTGGATGTATGGAAAGGCTGCTGGGAAAGATGCTTCAAACAATGTGAAGGGGGAAACCCTCGAACCTCTTATTGTGATGCAAGTTCCAAAGAACTATTCGTTAGTGCAAATTAGGTGATTTTGCTCCATCTCTGGCTTTATTATTTTGATTTGAAGGTTTTTTTGTAGCACTGGGATATTTTGAATGTTTAGCCTTGTGTTGATGTTGTGCCTGTGTCATTTAGTTGCATCTTCCTGATCAATGGCTGTTTTTTGTATCTTCCCTGATCAGTGGTTTGTGTGCTCAGTACTTGTGTTGATGTTGTGCCTGTCTCAGTTAGTTGCATCTTCCGTTCTTGTTTGGCTTTTTTTATGCTCGGTATCTGTGCTCCCCTGTCTTCAGGTGAACCTGTGCTCCCATGTTAGTTGCTTGTGTGCTCTGTATTTGTGCGCTCAAAATTCTGTAACTATACCTGATCAGTATGCATCTTCCTTCTGTTATCTGTGCTCCCCTGTCTTCAGGTGAACCTGTGCTCCCATGTCAGTTGCTTGTGTGCTCTGTATTCTGTGTGCTCAGAATTATGTAACTATACCTGATCAGTATGCATCTTCCCTCTGTTATCTGTGCTCCCCTGTCTTCAGGTGAACCTGTGCTCCCTTGTCAGTTGCTTGTGTGCTCAGTATTTGTGTGCTCAGTATTTGTGTGCTCAGTATTCTGTGTGCTCAGTATTCTGTAACTATACCTGATCAATATGCATCTTCCCTCTATTATCTGTTCTCCCCTGTCTTCAGGTGAACATGTGCTCCCATGCCAGTTGCTTGTTTGCTCTGTATTTGTGTGCTCAGTATTCTGTAACTATACCTGATCAGTATGCATCTTCCCTCTATTATCTATGCTCCCCTGTCTTCAGGTGAACCTGTGGTCCCATGTTAGTTGCTTGTGTGCTCAGTATTTGTGTGCTCAGTATTCTGTGTGCTCAGTATTCCGTGTGCTCAGTATTCCGTGTGCTTAGTATTCTATGACTAAACCTGATCAGTATGCATCTTCCCTCTGTTATGGGTGAACTTGATCGGTATGCATCTTCCCTCTGTTATGGGTGAACTTGATCAGTGGATTTTGGTGTGTTCATTGCTTGTGGCTCAACTGTTTAAGTGGGTTTTCTTGTTTAACAATTATGCACCTTCCCTAGATCATTGATGCATTAGGGAAGATGTCATGCATTTTCGTGAAAATGAAAACATGATAATAGAGGCACAAACATACAAATTTAAAAAAAGGGGTAAATGACATTAGCAGAAATGTGCATTTATCCGGTGTTGGTCTTGGAACATCCCATTCACACCAAAAGTGGGATGTTCCTGGCTTTCAAAATTTTCCAATTGACCAACCCCCAAAATGTTTTACACTTGTGTACTCACGGTCTATAACCTAGGGCATGCATCAATGGTATGATGGTTTCATCCAGTGCCCTCTTGTTGATCAAATGTTCAATGCTGCCCCTCACCACCTCTTCATCTACCTGCAGTAACCTTGGTAGAGCCCCATTCCTTATGTGCATGTCCTTGTTCATGTGTGGCATCTTGTACTTGTTTGATCCACGTACTTTCAGTATCTCTATCATTGAATGCTGATGAGTGACAAACACTTTGTTCAAAGTGATTGCATCTTCCCTTTCATATGTTGATTGCACTGCTTCAATTAGTTGCCCCACATTTGTTGATGCTTGTTCTTGTTGTAAGCTCTGAATTGAGTTAAAAAAAAAACCCAAGTCGAGTATGTTGCAATCGGGTGAATTTGCTGGTTGACTAACTAGTTTCATGTAGAAGCCATCCATTTCTGCCACTGCCCTAAAAACTGGATCACGTTTGGAAATATGTGGCTTTGCATTGTCTTGTTAAATGTGGATGAACTTGCTCAGTAAATGTGTTGGCCACCTTGCTTTGATTGCTGGAATTACTTCTTATATTATCTTGGCTCTTGTCACATCTCTTGTGATCTTTGGTATTGACACCTTTTCCACTGTACCTGCTGGCCTATTTTTGTTGTTATTGATTGCAACTTGATCTTGCACAAATGGAAATATACCTAGTTTCCCATAAAAAAGTAGTTCACTATCTTCCCCCCAAATTGGCCTACTTACTGCACACATGCACATCAATTTTGGTATGTGAGACTTGTGCTTACATGTTCGGTATGGCTCCTGTTCATCTGGGGCTAGTAGGTACCTAACAGTGGGTTTACTCAAATAGAACCATTTTTCATCTATGTGAATGACATGGTCCATGGACCTGAATCTAAGACCTGGATCTAACTTTTCTAAAACAAACCATATACGAGATACCTTATTATGTTCGGTGAGGTCAGGTTTGATACTATTTGTATGACTTCTTATGACCTTGGCTGCGATGGCACGTTGAACGCTGCTCTTCCCTATGCCTAATGCTTTGGTTGTACCCCTTATGGTTCTTTGTATTGCAGGCAACATTTTTTGGAGGATGGCCCGTCATCTGATGATGCATGTCCAGCGAGACTCTGACTGCCATTTGAGCTCTAGTCAGCGCCCAGTTTGTGCTGACAGTACGAATGCTGCAATCGAACATAGCAGCTGCCCTTCCCTTTTTGAGTGCTGGATCTTTCCATCTTTGTGGTGCTCCAACAGAAACTCTGCCATGTGCTGTCTCTCTTCATTAGTTAGATTCTGAGGATAGTTTTATGTTATTATTTAATGGCTAACATGGCAGAACATACCCATGCTCTCTCTGAATTCAAACTTCCTACTTCATTTTGTGTTATTATTTAATGTTCAATTTTTACTACTCCCTCCGTCCCAGGTGAATCTGCACACTTTCCTTAAAGGGGTGTCCCAGGCAAATCTGCACTCTTTTTGTTTCTTTCCATATTTGGAAAAAAAGTGACATGAAATCCCATAGCTACCCCCAGCATATTTTAAGTTTTACCAAAAGACCAGAATGGCTTTTATTCTAATTTGGGCCCAAATCCATTCTTCTAAACCCAAGTGTAGCTAAACTAATCCACCTAATTCACCAAACCCATTTTCAACTCTTTGATACTCCCAAACGTTTCCAATTCAAGAATAAGATCTGGTTTGATCTTATCTCTTCTCCACCGAAAGTAGCATCCAATGAATGCATCTTGGTCTTGTGCAAAGCAGAACTCTCCTTTATTTGTTCCACAGTTTTCCATGCATCGGTCATTTCATTTGCTTCCCTCTCAGACGCTCCTCTCAATCGTCCTCTTCCTCATCCTCCTGAAACCCTAGTTCTTATTTTTTAGCATCTTCCCCCAGTTCCCGTTGTTATTTTCATCAGTTTTTCTTATATCCGTTTAATATCATCGATCTTCCCCCTATTGTCACCGTGATTTGGTGCATTTTGAATGTCGTTTAACACGAATTCCACCAGTGAATCATGTCGGAGGTGTTCGTTGTGCTACGTTTCAGATTCATACAGTAAATCGGAGTTTGTCCCTGAGACAGGCGAATGATGCCACCTCCGCCTAGGGGTTTGACGCAACCCTTAGGGAAACAGTGGTCAACGACCACAGTGAAACTCTCTCCACTCCATATCTGGGGGAATCTGGTATTGTCGAGCCTTGGGATGATGTTAAATCTGCCACCGGCGACTTGCATAGTGAAAAATATGTTCAAACGCTCCACAGTGAGCACATTTTGGTGCCTCCAGGCCGTGATATCACCGGTGGTGAAGGTACAGGGAACGTCGCCGAGCCAACGCGCTTCCCCTGGGACACAAATGTTCCAGATGACCCAGAAGACACCATGTATGGCAGAAACGAGGTGCTTTACCTGTTATGCCCTTGGTTGCGGGAGAAGCGCGACGCCAGGTGGTGCAAACCCTAGATCTGGTGGCGTTTCATTACATACATGCCCGGAAAAAAAAGTGTCAAAGTTCATATTAATAGTGTTAGTTCCTTTTCAGTCCCGTTGCAGTGGTACACATGTTTTCCTCCATGAATCTAACTTTTCTGTTCTTTACACGGATAATCCCATAAATATACAAGAAGCATTCATTGGATGCTACTTTCGGTGGAGAAGAGATAGATCAAACCAGATGTTATTCTTGAATCGGAAACGGTTGGGAGTATTAAAGAGGTGAAAATGGAAGAGTTCGGTCTTCACATTAGGTGAAATCGTTCCTCCCATGAATGTAACTGTTTATGTGTTATGTGCGAGAGCCACTGTTTTGATGCAGTTGCTCGATGATATATTTGTGATTTTAATGTTAACATTTTGTTCAGAAAATAGTTAGATTCTGCATGCATATTTATGTGCGAGAACACCTGATTGCTTCAGGTGTTCGAGGATATACTTGAAACTGTTATGAGAAGCTTTGTATTTGTGCATCTTGCCTGAATTTTGGTCATGTGTAGAAGCCTGAGTTTGTTGTATCATCTTCTGACTCTGTCGTGTATTTGAACATGACAATTACTTTGAGCATCATCCCTGATTGTTGCCTAGCTGTAACATTGAGCATCGTCCCTTAATATGGAAAATATTGGTTTTTTTTAAAAAGGTTAAACTTCATTAACCAAATGAACATTTCACCGGGGTTGGTCTCAGAATATTCCATTCACACCAAAAGTGGGATGTTCTTGGCTTGCAAAAAAGGCCACCAAACCAACCCGCAAAATGTTTACAATTTTGCATCTAAGGCCTATAACCTAAGGCATGCATAAGTGGCAGCACAGTTTCATCTGCTGCCCTTTTACTGATTAGATACTCAATGCTGCCCCTTACAACCTCCTCACTTGCTTGTAGTGATCTTGGCATAGTTCCTTCCCTTGTGTGTTTGTCCTCGTTCATGTGAGGCATCTTGTAGTTGTTTGACCCGCATGCTTTCAGTATTTCTATCATTGATAGCTTATGTGTAAGAAATACCTTGTTCAAAGTGACTGCATCATCTCTTTCGTACGCTGATTGCACTGCTGCCATTAACTCCTCAACATTAGATGATGTCTGTTCTTGTTGTAAGCTTTGAATGAAGTTAAAACATCCCAGGTCTAGGATGTTACAGTCGGGTGAGTTTGCTGGTTAGCTGACTAAGTGTATGTTAAAACCATCTGATTCAGCAACTTCCCTGAAATCTGGATCATGGTTGAATATGTGTGGCTTTGCATTATCTTGTTGAATATGTATAAATTTGCCCAAGATGTGAGATGGCCACCTTGGCTTGATTGCTGGGATAACTTCTGTAATTAGCTTTTCTCTTGTGACATCTCTTGTGATTTTTGGTACTGGAGCCTTTTCAACTGTCCTTGCTGGCCTGTTCTTGCTGTTTTTTATTGCTACTTGATCTTGAACGAATGGAAATATGCCTAGTTTACCATCAAATAGCAGTTCACCATCTTCTCCCCATATTGGTCTGCTTAATGCACATATAAACATTAACTTTGGGATATGTGACTTGTGTTTAGCTGTGCGATACGACTCCGATTCATCCGGCGCCAGTAGGTACCTGACTGTTTCTTGGCTTAAATAAAACCATTTCTCATCTAAGTGTATGACATGGTCCATTGATCTAAATCTTAGTTCGGGATCAAGCTTTTCTAAAATGAACCACATACGTGATACCTTATTGTATTCTGTGAGAGCTGGTTTGATGCTGTTTGTGTGACTTTTTATCACCTTGGATGCCACTGCCTGTTGAACACTACTCTTCCCTATTTTGAGTGCTTTTGCTGTACCTCTAATAGTGCGCCTCTTCAATGCAGGCAATGATTTCAATTCATCTAAGTTGATTTCCTTCTTGTTCTTCGAAGGGTAGCCTGTCATCCAATGACACAAGTCCAGAGGTCTTCCTTGTGGCATTTGAGCTCGAGTAAGAGCCCAGATGGTGCTCACTGTTCATATAGAACAGTCGAACATTGCTGCTGCCAACAAGCGTGTCGAATGCAAGAGCTTCTCATCCTTGTGATGCTCCAGCAAAAACTCCCCCAAATGCCTCCTCTCCTCGTTCGTCAGATTCTTCCGCATTGACCCTAAAAAAACCCAGTTAGGAATGGGAAGATGTGAAACACTGAGAGCAACCAGTACCCTCGGGTGAGTCGGGATGGCTCAATGAAGTGTAAAACCATACCTGAGGGTTCCCCAAATACCCAAATGTGTATGTATTTATAGAGTAATGGTTCTGCTATTGTGTGAACATTTTTTGATCTGTAACAGTTAGTGCACAGTGGAAAAACTACTTTTTGGCGCCTACCCATGTTGACAAAATAGCGGAAAATGCCTAAGAAATACAAAAGGAGGGAGAAATTATCCCTCCTAATTGACCCTTAATTTTTTTGTTATATCACTTAGGAAGTAGGGTGGGGTGGGGTGGGGTGGGGTGGGGTGGGGTGGGGGGGGGGGGGGTTGGATTAGGAGACAGTGGGGCCCAGGAGAAAAAATCTACAGAGATTTATCTCTTTGCAGATTCCCCTGAGATGGAGGGAGTATATATTTAAATAAATAATAATATTATTATATAATTAAATTCATCATAACAAGTAATTTTTTAAAAATAATTTTTTATTTACTATTATTATATGTAGTTAAACATATTAACAATAAAATATGTTTCTTAATAATTTTAAAAAGTATTTAATAAAATTTGAATTGAGACAAAGGGAATAAAGAAATGATACACCTAAGCTACAAGAAAATTGCCTATTTTAACTCATTCTTTAGGGATAATACATTTATAATTTTAATTTCCCAATAAAAGTGGAGTCCGTCTCTTGAAAGACGGTCTTTCCATAAGTTATGGAAAGACCAAGGTTTAAAGTGTAAATTAGAAAAAATTAAGATAAAATTTTGGCAAAGTCTTGGGAAAGACGGTCTTTCCATAGGCTTATGGAAAGACGGAGTTTGATTAGAATAATAAAAGGTAAAAGGTCTTAGTTGCAATATTAAAGTTTTAGTATGAAACATGTAGTAGTTATAAAATTTATAACCCGGTTCATGCAACCCGAATATTTTATCTTAATTTCTTCTATTTTACACTTTAAACCTTGGTCTTTCCATAACTTATGGAAAGACCGTCTTTCAAGAGACGAACTCTAAAATTTTTGGGTTGCATGAATCGGGTTATAAATTTTATAACTATTACATGTTCCATACTAAAACTTTAATATTGCAACTAAGACCTTTTACCTTTTATTATTCTAATCAAACCCCGTCTTTCCATAAGCCTATGGAAAGACCGTCTTTCCTAAGACTTTGCCATAAAAGTGTCTGTATGCAATCTAAAAAAGTATTAATTTAACCTAATTTTAAAAGAAAAATTTTGTTCATATAGTCGAACATCCTAATTTTATCCAAGTGAATTTAAGGATGACCAAAATAAAATGACAAAACTACCCCTCATTCAAAACTCCGACCGTTCTTCGGCGAGTGGCGCCGGCGCCACCTGAAACCTTATCCCTGTTGCCCAGAAACCCTCCGCCAATAGCCTCGCCGCTCTGCCTAATCTCCTGTCATCAATCAACCCTAACTCCCCAAATAATCATCACAGCAACAATAAGCTCCTCCAAACAATCCCTTCACTTCCGGCAAAAACTCATCGGAATCCACTTCTGCGCCACCACCTGGAACCCAAACAGTCTCTATATTATCCAGGTACAAACCTTCCAGAAGCTGGAACCTAAGAAAATGACATCTTTGCCGAAGAACTACAAATGCAGATTGACAAGTTGGAAAAAGAAGAAGATATAGCCGGACAATCTGAAAACACAATCATTTTGTCCACATATAGTCCTGTTGAGAATGATATCAAGCCTAACACGGCAGAGAATACGGAGTTGAGAGATCAGGAAGGCTTGCTGTATAAGAATGGATGTAGCTCATCCGTTTCTCTGGCTAATCATGGAGTAACTGGTGAGTTCTCTAACAAAGAGAAAGTATTTGGAGTATTTGGTGGTGATATGTGGATAACTCCGCTTACAGCAAAAGTATGTGGTTCTTCACTGAACATGGTTTGGTCAAAGAGGGATGATTGTTTAAGCCTTTATCTTCAAACTCGGAAAAGCCCAGATTTTGCTGATGGGGAGAAATGTCCAGAGAGGGCTAATGATACAGAAAACGTATGCGGTACTTCACTGAACATGGTTATGTCAAACAGCGACTCAAATTCCTCCGACATAGCCATCCCGCTTGAGCTCCAACCGATTCCTCCGCCGCCGTGCTCTGACTTCTCGCCGTGCGTCGCACCAATTCCTCCGCCGCCGTGCGTTGCGCCGATTCCTCGTCGTGCCTTTCTTCCCCATCACCACCACGATAGCTGCACCACCACAACGCCAAAATCCAGCGTGAGAATTCACACTCCTATGAATGAAGTCAGATCCACAACCTTCAATCGCCACACAAATAAAAACCCTCAAAAATTTTAATCGGGAAATTGATGATGCGCGGAGGAATCAGCTATAGGTCAAGCAGATGCGGCGCACGGAGGTAAGTCGGAGCACGCGGTGGACGAATCGGCTAGAGCTTAGGCGGATGCGACGCACGGCGGCGGAGGAATCGGCTGGAGCTCAAGCGAAAACGATGAAAGAATACGGGGAAGAAAAAAAACAGGGTTTTCATCTTTTATTTCTAATTTTCAATTCAGGGGCAAAATCGGATTTTATAATCTTTTTTTATAAAATCAGGCCATCATAAAATTGACTAAAAAAATCAGAGTGCGTCTCTTGAAAGACGGTCTTTCCATAAGTTATGGAAAGACCAAGGTTTAAAGTGTAAATTAGAAGAAATTAAGATAAAATTTTCGGGTTGCATGGACCGGGTTATAAATTTTATAACTAATATATGTTGCATACTAAAATTTTAATGTTGCAACTAAGACCTTTTACCTTTTATTATTCGAATTAAACCCCGTCTTTCCATAAGCCTATGGAAAGACCGCCTTTCCCAAGACTTTGCCAAAAAATCAACGGAGCCGCACATATTTTTAAAAATATGTCAAAGTAAAGAATTTGACGGTGATAGAAGAGAATTTAAAAAAGAAATAGATGCCAATCATATGAAATCACACATATAAACACGTACCGTCAATCTTATGATGTTCAAATTAGATAGTTAAATAACTAGAAAAACAATTATCGTGAAAACATTCTCACAATCACTACATAAATTCGAATAAGATTTGTCTTAATTCCAACATAATAGAAATTACAATAAACTTAAGCAACTCGCATAATGATGAACTTGAAGACGATATGTCCCCCGACTTCGATCACCTCGTAGAACAAGGTGTTCCTGATGCGTAGGTTGTTTCCCGTAAGGAACTCGCCATAACCCTTTGGGGAAAGGGCCTTGATCTTCCCACCCCGAGTAGTTCATACGGTACTCTGTCCCGTAGCACCTCAGCACTATAGGGTCTTCTCACTCGGCAATAGTCGTACAATCTCCCAAGGGATGTACTAAATCAGAAAAAAAGTATTGATTAGAAATATATGTGTGTGTGTGTGCAATTATTTAAAATTGCATATTAATTTTAAATGGCTTACCAAAGTTGGATTTTTCCCGAAGTTCTGCTGTTTCAGAGTACAGTGAAAACGTGGGCTTTCAGGAGCTATTATATGATGTTCAATGTCGAGGACAAGAGGCTCATGATTGCTCCGTTGTGCAGAGAACTACATGAAAACAAAATATTGTGGTAAAGTGTGAAGATGTATTGGTAAATATATGTTGTGAAATGTTAGAAGACCTGGAAAAACGGACGACTTAAAGATCCTTCGCTAGCCACTAGTCATGAATAAGAAATGAAAATGTGAATAGGGAAGCAGCCCATGAATTGCAACGTGCGACGTTGTCTACGTGTTGCAGGTACCTATAGGTCCAAACCCGTGGCATCGTATAGAACGACATGTCGACTCTAGAACGACGTCGCATACTCAAGAATATATGCTACAAAAAATAAAATTATGCGATATCGCTTCATAATAGCAATACCCGAACTGTAACAGACATGTTACCGACGTTGCATGTATCAGAGGAAGCTACGGAAAAAAACACATAACCCCAGAAAAAAACTAAGATTTAACGACATAAAATTATACAAGAACCCTATGGAGACATACCAAAACGTAGTACGTAAAGTCTACAATAAAGGAAAGTTCACACTCTCAAAAATGTGAGTAAAACTAGAACACAAAGAAAACATAACACATTGACAAACCACAAACCGGACAATGCAAAGTAGGAATTACTAACATTAGGTGTTAGAAGATTAGAAAAATCATACATTTTTTCCAAGAGATACGTGAAGGGAGGGGGGAGGCCGTTGGAATTCGGGGGGAAATTGTGAAGAGAAGCTTGAACTCGCAGTTACGGTTCTCATATATATATATATATATACATACATATATATATGTATATACACGTATGTATACACACACACACACACACACACACACATATATATATATGTTCTGAAACGATGTCGTTTTGACCACATTGTGAAGTCCACCCTGCATAGTATGACGTCGCACGTACGTTGGTAAATCCGAAACTATGCCGATCATTGACCGACGTCGCATGTGTGCATGGGCCTACCACTTTCAGCCCACCAACTAGTTATGTTATGTTAAATACCAAACATTCAAAAACATTGAATTAACAATAATAATTTCATATAGAAAATACGCCTGTATTAATATTCTTCCAAATATGAATCAATTTGTTTAAAATACATGGCATGCAAAGTCTAAGATAAACATCTAAAGTTTGCGGGAAAGAATGACAATATGGAAAATTATAGGCCCAACACCATTTAGGAGCTTGAAGCAGAGGGTGTCCCCAACCACGAGTTGTTATGCGGAAAGAAACTGGCCAAACGCCTTCCGGGTCAGGGTCTTGAGCCTTCCGTTCCCCGAGTAGTGCATGTGATACCCTCCCCTTTGCACTTGATCACATCATCCAACTTGTACGACGACATGAGCTCAACAATCTGGGTAGGGACGTACTGAATTATAAACAAAAAACTTTTGTTAGTACATATCAAAGTCATCTATAGAAAAATTTAATTAAAATTCAATTTGTTTTAAACATGTAGGATTTACCATAATTGGAATTGCCCAAAGTTCGTCTGGGTAAGAGTATGTACAAAATGCGGATATCTGCCAGAGAATATGCGACGCAGACTGTCATCATCCGAATCAGCACAAATCCATACTGGTAAATGGAAATATTTAAATTTCATTTACAATATTATTAATATAGGAGAAGGAATATTTAAAAAATAACCAAAAATTGATCACCTCAATCGGGTCACAGTTGGAACTAGCATTGTTAGCCATAATTGCTGTAACTTATATTGTCACGGGTGTTAAATGTTGTAATATACAGAGTTTGGTTAATGAACACAAATAATATTGTTAATTGACCAAGTCAAATCGATGTCGCTTAACCTTTGGTACAACCAAGATGGTCGCGACATCACATTGACCAATTTCAGGAAGAAAACATTATTTGCGACATCACATTGACCAATTTCAGGAAGAAAACATTATTTGCGACATCACATAGTACTGGTAAAACAGAGGGATGGATGGTTTACTAGCACGTGCCACGGGATTCAAGCATATGGATTACAGTGACAACAACAGAATACCGGGAACAATCTTGGTTCTAAACCAAACAATTGAACCACTCCATAGCTAGAAGACATAAAAACCAAATACTAACTCCCCAAAACCATATTTTAGCACCCTAATCCATATAAACTTCAAAACTTAAAACAATTAAGACATTCACACCCTAATCCATATACATAAAAATTATAGGATAAATACAAAAACAGAAGTAATGTAACCACATGTGGAAACCATACCTTTGAGAAGGTTAGCAGGCGGTACTGTTAAAATTCGAGGGAAATGTGAAAGTTTGAAGTGATGTATGAGAGGTGAGCTCCATTTATATATTCGTTATGAACGAGTTGTGGCTTCCACTAAGGGCAGTTTCAACGTTGCATACTAGCCGTCTTTACCGACAACAAAGCGACCGACGGGCGACGTCGGCCGATCGGTCTGTGTTGGACCTACGTATGTGCGACATCGTATGCGATTCAAGTACAGCGACATGTTACCGACATAAGGCCGAGGTCGGCTAATCTGGAATTGGGCCTCAAAATTTCATCTCAATAGCATATCAACTAGGTCCGCATTTGACCAAGATGAAAAAAATGACCTTAATAACGAGTAGTTGTATATTAGATACTGCTATTTTACACTTATAACTGCTCATGAACTTTATTAACGTCATTTGTGTTAGTATTCCATTAGTACCCTTATAATAAACATTATGAGCATGATAATTTCCACCACATTGAATCACATGAACTTCAATATTCTAGGTTTTTATGAAATTAAAAGCTAATAAAACTCCTGATGCGAAAGATCTTTCAGGGAATCTAGTCGTCCTCTCCAATAGCTTCTTCACCTGCAAAGCTTATCCCAGAAGTGATTCTGAGAGAAGGGCTCCGACGATCAAGTCAGTATTCTCCTTATAGAACTGGAATTTCTATAGATAGTAACGCTTACCTTAGCTCCTCCAGAGCTTGTTGTATTTATAGACTGATATCCTTAAAAGTCCTTGATTTCCAAGAACTAAGATCCTGGGCATGTCACAATCCTACGTTCTTTGTTCGTGGTCATTGTGTTTGCTGCCTATTCTGTATTCTTCGGCCTACATAGTCTGACATGACTAGAAGCTCCGTGGCCGTTTTCTCTTTGCCTTGGGCTAGGAACATTCCCCTTTCCATGAGATAACGTTGAGCTGGGCCTAGTTTCTGTTGGCCTTTTGATCGTTGGTCCACATATACACCATAAGCCTCCCCTAGCCATGAAGACTATAAGAAACGAAGTGGTGTGGTTTGTGGCTTAAGTGCGAACTGATGTTGCATGCCACAGAATGTTCGTCGCAAAATGCTACTTTTGTTGGCATTGCGAAGTGATGTTGTCTTTTTGGCTATATCTCCGTCCTCGTTCATTCTTCGAATTTTGAATATTTTAATTTTGAGCTCCTTGTGATAAGGCTATTTTTGCGATGGTTTTTTTTAAAAATATTTGAGATTCGCTCCCCATTCTTCGGTATTTTAGTCAGTAATTTTCTTACATTTGTTTTTGTTGTATCTCTTAAATGGGGAATTTGAAACGAAGAATTCAATATAGCCCTGAATTAGTGTGTTGACTTTTCATATACCATTGCTGTCTCATTATAAGCAAAATGTACTTTGCTTTTTGTGTCAAATAATCATCATTATGTTTTCCTGAACTATTTGTCCTCCTCGATTGTGCCTTTTATTACTTATATTTAAGTGTCCTTTGTCACTTCCATTTCAGCTCCTCATTTCCATTATCCAGAGTTTCATCTTCTCTGCACATTCATAAATTTACTGTGCGTCACCCTCCATCAGCTCCTTCAAGAGTGAGTTTTATTTCTTAATTGTTTCTGATATCTTTGCTGTATTCTTTAGGATTGATACGTTGGAGTAATTTCTCTGATTCTGGTAATTTTGGTGGTCTATATAACTAATTTTTGGTCATCTTCTCCGGTCTGCTTTTCGTAAACCCTGTCTCTACAAAAAATGTTTCCATTGAATTTGATCTTAACTAAAATTGTTACCTCCAAATTTTAGGATCCCTATGTCTTCTTCTGGCCGTGGTAAGTCTCCCATAGAAGATGGTGCTCTGACGGGGGATTCCGACCATGTTGCCAGATCCTCCACCATACCCAGTATCTTGACCAGTTCTTATATACATGATTTGAAGGATTTTTTCCTTTTCTATCTTCTTTTATGCTTCGTTCGCCTTCCAAATCTGAATGCATTCATACCCCTCCTCCCGACTATATTTCCTATTACTTAGCGTATATGAACTTTAGCCTTTATTTTCCTTTTTTTGAACATGTGATTGCACTTCTTTGCTCCTATAAAATTGTGCTATCCCAATTTCACCCTAAGGGCATCGCTATTATAATGGGGTTTCTTTGTGTGTGTGAAAATGCAAACGTACCTTTCAATCAATTTGTTCCGTAATTTCTATCACATTCGAAAGGTGAAAAATACAATATACAAGTTCACCTTGTGTCCTGTGATTTCTGGGGTTGAACTTGTGAGCAGTTTCCCAAGTAAATTTGGTGGCCAGTGTAGGAGATACCTTTTTCTTTTATAAAAGTGAAACAAATCTTTTAGTCTGATGTACCTTCATGGAACTACAAAGTTCCTAAGTCTAAGCTTCCTAGTCTGAGTGTTCGTTATACAAAGGAGATGCCAATCGTTGCCACATTTTATGTGCATAGACAACATCTTTGCCATGCTGACTCTGATGCTGAAGATGTCTTGTTTGCTTATGTTTTGATGTGTTTTAGTATACTCTTTTTGTTCGGCGTACTGTTATCTTCTCTATCTCTGAGTGTGTTTGTGGGAGGTCATCGCCATACCTCTCAAAGTTACAATTTATAAGCCCTTTATGCTTACTAAATACAATTAAGTAGATAGTGGCAAATCGGGGTCGTCCACGAAGAAGAGGGATTTTCTTAAGCGTTTAAACATAAAAGGTTGATATTAGACTAGAAGTAGATATATATATATATATATATATATATATATAAGCAAGTAAAAAGGGGTGTTTTGGTTGGTTGTGGTCCTAAGTTATGAAATTAAAAGACAAACTAACTAGCAAAGTTAAGTAACTATGCTGACCATCAAACAAACTAAGAAAAATGGGTAAAAACTACAAAAGATAAAGCCTTGGGAGAAATTAATATCCACTTCCAAACCTATTGTAGATCATTGAACCATTCACTCATTCTATTACATTCGTTACCTATGGGGAATGCTAAAACTTCCCATTCGAAGATCAACATTCATTCCTTCTTAATAGTAATTTGCAAAGACAAACAACGACCATTTGCAAACCTCATTGATAATCACTCTAGGAAAACCACACCATAAAGGTATTTCATCAATGGCATTATACACGAAGGACCATGGATTTGATAACAATAAGCCTTCTACCAAAGACATAACCATTTAACCAAACATAGCATTCATTAGTCTAAACCTAGAACAAACCACATTCAAGATTCAACCTTGCATTGCATCTATAGGATAAACATGGGAACAATCCACACTAACATATTTATCTAGCAAGAATCACAACACATTATGCACGGAATTCTAATTCTGTGTTGGATTCTCATGTCAAAGAGATAAGAAATAAGCAACTTTCCTAACACCCTAACACTTCAATCATACAAACACTTCATTTACTGAAAAAAAACCATAGCATATATGAAGTAAAACATCACATTTAAACACATGAATGCTAAATAACAAATGCTTCAAGAAAGAGTAAAATAGAGGTTCTTACTACATAGGTGTGGAAGCTTCAATCAATTGCTCCCAAGTACAAAACTAAGATAGATAATCAATACCAATAACATAGAACAAAGATCTACAAAGAAAGAAGAAGAAATGGAAGAAAATGGTTAAAAACTAGGGTTTTGGAGCCCCCAAGTCGGGCTTGGGCAAATGGGGAAGAACGGGGGCTATTTATAGTCCAATTTGGTCAAGAAAAACCAAAAATGCAGCAGGCTCCCACCCGGGAGGAAATGGAGTTGCTCGGGCATAAATGGCCTCGCCCGGATAGCGGAGGTCTCAGCCCAAAATTCAGATTCATCCGCCCGGGTGACGCCATTTCCGCCCGGGTGAGCTACAATTTGCGGCTTCTTATTTTGCTTCCCACAGGTGAACCGTTGATCCGTTTTGGGAGTTCTTGTAGTCAATTTTGTAGTGCCCAAGAAGAAAAATCCAATGACATCACCCTTATAGGCTGATTCTTCTCGAATAATTTTAAGAACATTTTCTAAACTTCCGAGTGACAATTCATCCGCTTCTTTGCCTTCCTTCTTCGACCCTTCTATCTTCTACCACATTTTGGCACGTGGCCTTCACAAAACCCCTCCAAAGGGCTCACGAGACATCTATAAATGAAGCTCACAAAATGGAATCTAGATGCTTGTAAGGACCAAAAATCCATTAGACTAAACATAGGTTACAAAATGAAGAATTTAGATATAAAAACCAAAAAATGGTCATCTAGCCCCTTATCATGTAAACCTACGCAAATCTAGCAATCTTACAACAAAAATATGACAAAACTGATGTTAAAGGCTTTGGAAAATACATGCATTTGACATCTCATCAGTTATTTTTAATCGATGATGTTCATCTTGTGTCAGATATGGATCTTTCTAAAGGTGAGATTGACCAGTCGTTCTTCGACAACAAAGAAGAGAATATGGCCGCTATTCCAGCCGAACATGTTGATGGTTGTAACACCTTGTCCCAGGGGGCGAACACTTCAGGACCTAATAATAAAGATAAACAGACTGAGGGAAGGCAGACTAGTAATTTTTGCCCTGTTAATTTGCAGAAGGAAAAGAAGAATAAGAGGAATAGGGTCAGTGGGCCTTTGGAGCATTCAGTTCCCCCTGGTAAAGGGGGCGTGTTTACCCAACCGGTTTGCAAATTATTACGTGAATTGAGAGCCCTTTGGCAGAGGAGATGATCTCTGATATCTTCTCTAACCTTTCTTTACCTGACACATTGGCTGCAGTAAGGCTGCAAGCAAACTTTTGCAAGTCTTCCTATGTCCTAATCTGCGGTTCGTAAAATACTGAATAACTTTGTCCCATGTGTTGTTTGATAAGGTTGGTGAAGGCATTCAAATTACAAGCGAGCGGTTGTCCAAGTGTTCTCCTGTTGATGATTCATTTTTGGAGAAGTACAAAACACTGGAAAGAAAATGTTCAATGATAGAAAGCTCGCTTAAGAAAAGGTGAGCGGTGCTACAGTGTGTGCTAGGCTCGCAAGGGTGTAAACTACTGAGCTTCGTTCTCAGCTAGATGAAATGCACACCAATGGACCTGCCTCTCCTGAATACTTCCAAGTGCTGGTAGATCGGCTTTGTAAGACAAAGTTATTATATAAGTTTTTAGAAGACATCTCCAAAGCTGCTCGCACCGTCGAGTATTGCAATGCTGAGAAGAATCAGCGAGAGTTGAACCCATTTTGTGCTTGTAAGAGTTTGCCTCCTCTAAAGAAATGCACTAATACCTGGGAGAGCAAGATAGCTGAGCTGAATCAAGCCTTTATCCAGAAGATTACTGACGGGGGGGGGGCATCCATATGCTTTGCTTTCGTATCTTGCTAGCCTCCCCAATTTTCCTTTCGTGGCTGAGCTGAAAGAATGTGAGGTGGATATTTGAAGATCTTCCATTCAAGCCTAGCGCTGATGTTGCAATTCCTAATTTAGATGCTAGTGTGGCTAGTGCGAGCACTGAAACTTCTATCCAGTAGCCTAATAAGGGGAACTCTACTCAGCAGCCAAGCCAAGAAGCCTCTGTAATCGTTGCAGCTTACGCCTTACCCTAACCCCAAAGTCAGCTGATTCTTAGCATTTTCTGTTTATTGGATTTTTGGAATGTAATAGTAAACAATATTTTAATGTTTTGAATGTACTATTTGTGCGAATTTAGTTATGAAAGTTGATCTATCTACTATCATATTTTTTCTTATTTCCCTTGCTTGTGTGCAGGGCTTCAATATATTGATTGATCATAAATTCCTGAAAAGCTTTGATTTTATGGGACATAATGACCCTCTTTCTGAGCCCGTTAGTTTTATTTGTGGTACCCAATCATTCATCGAAGAATGTGCGGGGGTTGTTTCATCTTATCTGTTTACACGTATAGAATCGCTTCCTATGTGTATTGGGTGGCAACTTCCCATTCCTTCTTCATCTCCATCTTTGTCCATAAATTTCCCATGTAGTAAGCTCATTCTTGATGGATACAATGTTAAATCGCTTAGCAAGGAAATCATTCACGGTTTAGTCGATATTGAGTCCGTTGGTACGAATCTACGATACTTAACCTTCATGTTCTCATTCAAGAATAGGCTCTATGTTTGGGTATTCGTTTGAAATATATACTTCTGGGTATCAATGACCTCGAAAGGAAGTGAGGTGCAGCGGTAAAGGACACCCAGGATGCTTTGCAAGATCTACGTAGAATTCTAAGTGAGCAGAATGGTTTTATTCATCGTCAGCAACTGAACCTTGCAAAGATGCTTTGCTAGCAAGTAGAGGCCAGGAAGTATGCCGAGAGAAAAACTCGTGAAGCTCATCAAAAGAAACTGATTATTGATAAGAAATGTGTTCGTATCGATGATTTACTGGTAAAGCTTAAGAAAAAGCAGGATGAGTGTGATCACTTCTCAACTTCTGTCGTTGGATGAAAAAATAAATTTGATGAACAACTTGCCATAAACACACAGCTGCGAGGATAAAAAAAAGAAATTCTTACTGAATGTAATCGTCTTGATTCGTCTGTGCACCAATTGGAGCAAGCTTGTGCTGATTACAAGGATCGGCTTCAAGCTCTCCCTTCATCGTCACGCCGATCCAGTAACCGTGGTGATTTGTCTGTTAGAAGTAGCGAACAAAGTATTAAATTATCTAACACTATCAGATCACATATTCACTGCCTTGAAGAAGTTCAGAATTTGAAGGCTAGAATGGAACAGTATGATGAAACAGTTAACATTATGAATATGCAGTTGGATCGTGAGGAATTCTTTAAGGCGTATTATGCTAGATATCTTGATCATATAGGTCTAAGGGAACCCGCCATCCCGCGTACTTACATATGAAATAGAAATAGGATCACTTAGTTATCGAAGAACATGAGGCAAAGGAAAGCCATTGTAAAGCTGAGCAGCATCCTTACAGTGCTGGACACTCTTCTCGCGAAGCTAATTACCCACCTTACGAGGCTGAACATAGTCATCATCGTGGTGGTTCCTCTTCCTCTGGACCATCATGACAATCTAGGCGTAGAGAGTATGTATTGTTGTTATGTTTTTCCCCTATAATGTCTTCTTTTTTGTTATAGATGTTATGATCATCTATGTATTTGGATGATGTTCGATTCCATAACTTGTCTTGTTTTGATAAAAAATAATTTGTGTTTTTCTGCTGCTGTGTCTTTTCTTTGAGATCATTTTATCATGAATTTGCACGGTGCCTAGGTTGTTTTAGTCTGTGTTTTGTGGGCATATCTGCCTTGTAGCAAGATCTATTACTTGCTTTGTTGATATTGCAAATCCGTGAGATCTATTTCTCGCTTTTTTTGCTATATTAAGAGGCATGTTCGCATATGAGCAAGATCCTTAGCTTTCTTTGTTGATAGTGCGAAGCCGCAAGATCTATTTCTTACTTTTGTCACTATATTTAGAGGCACATTTTCCTATGAGCAAGATCTATAGCTTGCAATCGTTCGAGTTGCAAAGCTGTAAAATCCAAAGTTTGCAAGCTTTTGTACTTGTGTAAGCTCCATAGCTTGCTGTTTGTCAGACTAAGTTGAAGTTTATAAAGTCTGAGTATCTTGATCTAAATATGTTATGAACAAACTAACTTCTAACATTCCCATGTAAAGAATAAGAGGCATGATCGTGGTCCAGCAAAGTTGCATTTTTATACTAAATACGTACTCCCATGATAATATCGTGTTAAAGACAAAAGAAATAGAAACCATCAAGAATACTTTCCTGGCGTCTGTACATGTAGATGTTCGCTGCTCTCTTCCTAGACATAAAACTTCCTTAAGTTGATAGCATGCCATGTGTTGGGGACAATAGTACCATCCAACCTTTCTAACTCATAGCTATTGGATTTATGTGCTTTTGTAACCTTGTAAGGTCCTTCCCACTTTGGGCATAACTTTTCGCATTCTTCTGCTAGGTTGGCTTCATTCTTCCTCAACACTAGATCACCAATTTGGAACCATGTTTCTTTCACATTTTGATTATGAACTCTGGAAATCCTTTGATTGTACTCCACTTCTGCGATTGTTGCCAAATTTCTCTTCTCTTCTAGTTCATCCAGTTCGAGCTTCATCATCACTGGGTTGTCTTTCTTGTCATAATCAGTTACATGAAGACTTGAGTAACCAATTTCCACTGGTATGCTAGCTTCGTGACCATAAACCAAACTGTAAGAGGTCTTACCCATCAGTTTCTGAATAGACGTTCTGTACAACCAAAGTGTGTTTGGAAATTCATCCACCCATTTAGCTCGCTTCCCTTCTAATTGCTTTAGGATTCCTTGAACAATAGTCCTGTTTGTTACTTCCACTTAGCCACCAGTTGGTGAACACTCCCTTGTGAATTGCATACCATTGTCTGTGACAGTGGTATGTGTCACCTCACAGTGGAATACTGTGTTTTTCTAGATAAACTTCCTGGTGACTTTAGCTGTGACCCTTCCTAATGGTTTCACTTCTACCCACTTTGTGAAGTAGTCAATTGCTACAATTAGAAACTTGGCGTTTCTTTGTCCCCTTGGGAGTGGTCTAACTAAGTCAATCCCCCCATTTATCAAGCGACCATGCACCGTAGATTCCTGTCAAAGGTGTTTGTGGCTTATGTGACAGCGAAGCATTGATTTGGAAACTCCTACACCTAAGCACAAAATTGTATCGTTGAACATAGTCGGCTAGTAGTGCCCAGCTTAGATAATCTTCTTTGCCATCGTTCTGGCTCCTTGATGTGTTCCACAGAGGCCTTAATGAACTTATTTTAGAATCTTTGCTGCTTGCATTGGTCCCACACACTTTATCCACTCAGACTTCACTACGACGATGAGATCTTCTGGAAGTCCTTTTTTGTATAAGATCCCATCCACGTAAGCGTAATTAGTAGAACGTAACTCTAACTTCCTAGCACAAATCTTATTTTCTGGTAACGTCCTGCCAACAAATAAGTCTATTAGTGGGGATATCCAGTTAACATCATCCTCTTGGATGGTGAGCACCATGGTTGACGCGGCGCTTCTGATTGGGATGACTTTCACAATGACGTCGCTTTACTCGGTTAAAGAGTTAAATCCCGCTGTTGCTAGCTTACTTAGTGTGCCCACCTTTATATTTTCACTTCGTGGTATGCGCTGTATGTCAAAATATTCAAGCTGTACTATGAGTTGCTGCAGCTTCTTCAAATATTTTTCCAATTGCTCTTCTCACACTTCAAAGTCCCCTCGCACTTTTTGGACAATGATTAGCGAATCGTTGGATATTCGTACGCTTTTGAATTTCATTCTGATGGTAAGGTTCAATCCACAAATTAAGGTTTCATATTCTGCTTCGTTGTTCGTGAGGAGGAAATTGAACTGCAATGCGTATCTATGTTCACCCCCATCTGGGTCTATGAACAGCAATCCTTCTGCGCAACCTTCTTTGCTGGATGCACCATCAATGAATAAGGTCCATGCAAATTCTTCCCACTTGACTTGCCTCAATCAATCTTCAAGCTCCGATACATGTTCGCTTTCTATTCTTCTTCGCTCGTCATTTTGGCAGTGAAGTCTGCTAATGCTTGAGCTTTGATCGCCTTCCTAGGCTGAAATTGAATTTCAATTAGCCTAATTCTAAAGCCCACTTCATTGGTGTTCCTGATGACTTCAACTTACTAAGGACGTTCTTGATTGGGAAACTCGTGTAAACTATGATGCAATGAGCATGAAAATACGTTTGCAGCATTCGTGCTGAGTACATCAAGGCCAAGGTTAAATTTTCCATTGGCATATACGCATTTTCTGCGCTTTGCAAGATTCTACTTATATAGTAAACTTGCACTTGTTTCTAGTCTTCAAAGAGAACCAAGACAGAGCTGATGGCATTCTGCGAGATGTCTAAATATAAATATAATGTTTCCCCAGAAGCGGGGGGTTTTAGCGTTGGCAGTGTTAAAAGCTATTTTTTCAATCCATCATATGCCATCTAGCACTCTTGATTACAGCTAAAATTCTTGGCTTTCTTTAGAACTTCAAACAGTGGAAAGTTCTTATCTCTTGCATTTGAGACGAACTTGCCAAGTGCTGCCAGTGACCCCATTAGGACTTGTATTGCTTGACTGTACGTGGCCGAGGATGGTTGATTATAGCTTGGAATTTTTTTGGGTTGGCCTCGATTCCCTTCGAGGACACTTTGTATCCTAAGAATTTCCCTGCACCCACCCCAAATACACATTTCTTGGGATTGAGCTTTCTTCCTATGGCATTAGTGTATCCAGAGTTTCCTGTAGATCCGCTGCAAAGCTATCCACCTTCCTGCTTTTGATGACCATGTCATCAACACACACCTCCACATTTTACCTTATTTGATTGCGAAAAGCATTATCTACTACTCTTTGGCATGTTGCTCCTGCGTTCTTTAGCCCAAATGACATCTTTACTTAATAAAAAGTCCCAAAGCTCATTTTGAAAGCCATTTTCTCTGCATCCTCCAGGTTAATTAATATCTGATGGTAACCCTTTTACGCATCCAAAAATGCTAGCACCTGATAGCCTGAAATTGCCTCAACCAGTTGATTGATTTTTGGTAGGAGATAGCAGTCCTTAGGACATGCCTTATTTAAATCCGTGAAATCGATGCACATTCTCCATCCAGCGTCAGACTTTATTACAATTGTTGTATTTGAGAGCCAATTTGGATATCTGACTTCCCTTACTATACCGATTTAGATTAGTGCTGTAACTTCTTCTTCAATTACTTTTTGCCTATCACTAGCGAAGCAACGCTGCTTTTGTTTGATTGGCTTGATCTCATCACTGATATTCAAAAAGTTTGTTGTGATGTGTGGATCTACCCCTCCCATGTTATGCAAAAGTGTCTCTGTGTTTCCGTAGGATTTGTATGATTCTTTCCTTTTCTTCATTGGCAAGGTAGTTTCCTATTCGTACACACCTTGAACTCTCTTCGTTATCCAGGTTTACTAGCTCCGTTTCTTCCCCTAGGCTCCCTGTTGATGCTGGCTGATCTGGGGTCCACCATTTGATAGTGTTTTCACCATCTTCGTTTTCTCTCCTACCCTTCATGCCTTCAATGCGATGACTATGCATTGCCTCGCTGTTTGAGGGTTTCCTCTAGTAGTTGCAATTCCATCCGGCATTGGAAATTTCATGACCAAGTGGCAAGGGGACCATATGGATTTTGTTCTGTTCATCCATGGTCTTCCTATTATAGCGTTGAACATGCTTGGGGCATTCATGACTACAAAGTCACACAGGATTGTGTAGTTCCTTCCGCTTTCACCAATCGTGACAGGTAATTGTATATTTCCCAAAGGCATTTCTGATCACCCTGTGATCCTAACAAGAGAGGATGTAGATTTTTTGAGGTCCGTTCGCTTGAACCCAGTCTTTCGAAGCAATCTACAAATAGTATTTCAACCGTACTTCCATTGTCTACGAACACTCTGTGTACCGTAGCATTTCCAATTTTTGCTACAATAACCATAGGATCATTGTGAGGCAAAGTATTTGGTACTGCATCCTCTTCACTTAAAGTAATTTCCTTATCCGAGCTGAGTCACTTGTCAACAGGTTCTTGTGGGGGAGAATATCATGCCTTAGCTTTCCAAGCATTGTTGGATAACAATTCTTGTCAACATGTTCACGTATAGACAAGATTACTTTTTTCGGTAGTTCGTCGCCCTCAGCTTCCTTGTAGTCAATTGCTATGGTCATCTTTTGATTTTTTGGAAATGTAGACAATGTCCCCTGATTCCTTGCTAGGGTGTTTGTTGTTTTGGTATTTTTGCTATACTGACATCCCCTTTCCTTTTTGTATTGACTTAAGAAGCCATTCCTCAAGTTTTCCTCAATATGTCTTCTTAAATATCTATAGTATTTAATATCATAGCCATGGTCCTTGTGGAAAGCACAATAATATTCTCTTGATCATTTTTCTGGTTGTGCTAACATGGGTGCTGGCTCTCAAAACAGATCCTTGCGTGCTTTCCATATCTCTCTCCTTGGCTTCATCAATGGTGTATCTTGAAATGTCACAACCTGCGAACTTGGTTCTCTTACTTTGAAAGAGATGCTTCCCTTTCCCTTCTTCATAAATCCCTTCTGTGAATCTTCCATCATTCGCTTCTAGCCTCGTTTCTCTCTATTTTATAATTGTTCGCTTCTTTCGTTCACACATGCTACTCAATCATTTTCTGCAGCTTTCGTCACTCCATTGGGCTATGTTATTGAGATTTGCAATCATCTGGGTGAACTTTTTCTTTTGGTAGAAACAACCTAAGAACAAGTCCGACAACTGTGCCCAAGATTTGATGCTCCCGTTTAGAAGGTCTTCGTACCAAGTGATTGCCGTTCCTGTAAAAAAATGGAGATTTCTTTAAAACTAACTTGATGTTCTCATCATGAAAACTCATGCTATTTCTGTATGAGTGCAGAAACTCTTTTGGGTCCGTTGTCCCGTCGTAGATTTTAACATGCAAAGAAAGTTTAAAATCCTTTGGCATTTTAAAATCACACAAGTGTGGAGCTAGAGGCGATTTATCTGCATCATCGTCTGTGACATTGTCACGCAATTCCTCTTCATAGTTAAGGTTTTCACGCTCCTAGGTTACCTTTTTTTTAGTTTTGTGGGCTTTTGCTTTAGCGTACTCAGGAATTGGTCATAAAGGCTTTCTTTGTTCGCTTCTAGAAATGCCACAAATGCCCTTTTTCCTTGTCGTGGTGGTTGTTCGGAGACTCTACTTCCTCCCCTGTCTCTTCCTTGCTGTGCTCTTTCTCTTTACTTGGAGTGTGTTCCTAATGATGATGCATTTCCCTATTGCGTCCCAATGTCTATTCATGTGACTGGTGGTTATGGATTCTCTCACTCCTGGTGAACACCATTATTCACCTAAATGACCTAAAAATGAAAATAAAAATTTGGTTCCCACTGACAGTGCCAAATGATGCGAAAGATCGTTCAGGGAATCTAGTCGTCCTTTCCAAGAGCTTCTTCACCTGCAAAGCTTATCCCAGAAGTGATTCTAAGAGAAGGGCTCCGACGATCAAGTTAGTATTCTCCTTGTAGAACTGGAATTTCTACATATAGTAACGCTTACCTTAACTTCTCCAGAGCCTTCTGTATTTATAGACTGACATTCATATCAGTTCCTTAATTTCCGAGAATTAAGATCATTGGTGTGCCACAATCCCACATTCTTAATTCGTGGTCTTTGTGTTTGCTACCTATTCCGTGTTCTTTGGTCCACGTAGTCTGGCATGACTAGAAGTTCTGTGCCTGCTTTCTTTTCGCCTTGGGCTGGACACATTCCCCTTTCTGTGAGATAGCATTGGGTTGGGCCTAGTGTCCATTGGCCTTTTGATCGCTGGTCCACATATACACCTACTCCATCTATCAAATTTTAAAAAGCATAAGTACATTGTCTAAAGTAAATTGTAGATGATTACTTATAAGTATACAAGGGCCATTCATAAAGAACTTGTGTATGTCTCCATGGGATCATGCCTATTTCTTTATCAATAATGGTGATAAAGAGTTTGACTGGGGATTGCAAGGGTCTGGTCAGCAAACCGAGGTAGTCATCCGTCATTTTTGTTAGTATTCCATTAATACCCTTAAAATAAGCATTATGAGCCGATAGTTTTCACCACATAGAATCACATGAAATTTAATATTCTAGGTTTTTTATGAAATTATAAAAGCTAATATAAATCCATCCATCAAATTTTAAAAAGCGCGAGTACATTGTCTAGAGTAAATTGTAGATGATTACCTATAAGTATACAAGGGTCATTCGTAAAGAACTTGTGGAAGTATCTGTTTAATCATGCCAGTTTCTTTATCAGTAACGGTGATAAAGAGTTTGACTGGGGATTGCAAGGGTCCTGTCTGCGAACCGGTGTAATCGTCGATAATTATTGTTAGTATTCCATTAATACTCTTACAATAAGCGTTATGAGCATGATAATTTCCACCACATAGAATCACATGAAATTTAATATTCTAGGTTTTTATGAAATTTAAAACTAATAAAACTCCATCCATCAAAATTTAAAAAGTGTAAGTACATTGTCTAGAGTAAATTGTAATAGTAGAAAGCTAGATGTTGTGTTGAAACCCTAGTATCACAGATAAGGTGCCCACAATCCTCGTCCTAGTGTATATAGGACCCGGGAGGAGTAGTTGCATTCATGGTAGAAGGCCGGACCGTAATAGGATGGGGGAGAAGTATATCTACAACGATGGTCGGACCTCATTGTACACCCCTAATTACGATGGCAGTGCCAATGGATAATTGTGAGCGCACCCATTGTGATAGGGTTGGGGAAATGTTGTTAACACACTGATAGGTCTTTTGTAAATCTTTATGTGAATTAATCTAGGATTGAAGCATTAGAACTGCCATGTTGCTAAATGATTCCCAAGTGCCTAGTATAATTTTTTTTTGTTTTGTTCATTTTATGCTTTGTAGTTGATAGTTGAAAATACTAACCCCCCCTAAGTTGCATGTCTACACTACTAGCTGTTCCTTTTGCTAGTGTGGATTGATGACCCGCACAAGGTTGTGTTTTAACTAGTACTTGAGCCCTAGCATCCTTGTGGACAAACCCAGGGCTTGTCAGTAACTACCCTCTATGTAGCATAGTAGTGAGATCAGGGTATAGAACTATAAATTTTATCATCTTGACCCATAAGTCCTCTGCACGTTTTTTAACAATGGCCGGGTGGAGGGAGGTCAACAACCAAAGGAGTAGACGCATTGGGTTGGTTTAGTACAACCCTTGCCTCCCAATTTGGCTGAAATCCCCCCCTCTCAACACGGGAAGTGGTTCCTTTCTCCACTCGACTTCTCTTAGGACCCATTCTATGAAAAACAGGATAACATGGAAATAACAAGATATAAGCTTTAAACACTAAGATAATCTCACTTAGCAAGAAACATGCTACCCTAAAATATATCATTTAGCACATCATATAATCACAAATAAGAGTCCACACTCTTCCCCTACTCTTAGTCTAACATACAAGCTTACACATTACCCACATACACCCACAAACGCCATATTTTTTCTAATTTCAAGTTCCCTCCATATTCCACAATCATGCCGATGAAAGCAAGTAAACAAGAAATTTAAAGCATTACCCAAATTTGCAGCTTCGGAGATGAAGAACGCACAAGAAAAGCAAATAAATTCTTTCTTTAGAGAAATGCCCAAAATTTGAGTTTTTCCTAGTGGGAGAAGATATGGTTGGATTTGGTTCAGAGGATTAGTTATGTTTTCCAAATGGGTTGTTTGAGGTAGAGAGAGAAATATGAAGGTAGTAATGGTGTATAAAGAAAAGGGAAATTTGGGAGTTAAAATTTCTTCAATTCAAATTAAAAGGGGATGTTATGGCTTGGTGCAGTGACAACTGGAACCACCAAATTCAGGGAAAAAAGAAATTGTAGATCCGACATGGCACAAATGCTCAGTTTGGCAAAATTTGATTTTTCAAAAAATTCAAAGTTCTGCTCATTAGGCACAACTGTGTAACTTAAAGGCTGCATACCCAGTTCTGCTCATGGAACACTCATGGGCCTTTTTGGCCCATTTTACCCTTTTTTTCAGCCCAACTTCCTATATTCTTCTAATTAAAATCACGAGACTTGATTCAAATCAATTTTCAACCACAAATTTCAACAAAGCTTCTTCAAAAACACACAGCAGCTAACACACAGCTAAAACACAATCAAAGAAAAGAAAAACCACCGTATATTTATTATCGTCCTTACAATTTATTCCTACTTTCAATGTTCAATTAAATAAATGTTACAGTTAGATCTCCGAATTTGCCATCCGCGACTCCACCCACGATGCCATCCTTGTGGACAGGCCTCCACAAGGAGTCATCCTTATCTTTGAGTCCATTCCTCATTGAATGTTCATGTTTGATATTCATCAAGGTTAAGGCCTTAGATTTCTCCTTGGATTTAGGAGGAGGTCTAGGAGGTTTTAACTCCTTCCCATGCTTCATAAACTGCTGCATGTTAGCGCTTATAAACATTGAAGAACAATTCATCATTGACATGACAACACTAGAATCATGCAAGTTACTATAGCTATCAACATTTTCTCATCAGGCTCTCAACATGAAACCCCTCCTCAATTATATAAGGATTAAAAAATTCATTATTCATGAAAGACACCTCAACATGATAAATTTCCACATAAGCAACTATACCTTTACATGCAAAAGAAGAAGAAGATGATGCATGATTAATTTTATAAATCACAAACTCGACCTTATCAATTCATCCTCTACGGTTAATGTTCCTAATTGAACATATATCTTGGTCTTCAACGTGTTTAGAAATGGGCTCCCTAACAAGATTGGGGTGCACCTCCTTTGTTCAACATGTTGGGGAGACAGAAGTCCACTAGAAACCCCAAAACCTACCTACTCTAACCATCACATCCTTCATTACTCCCCTAGGACTAGCTTGGGAATGGTCAGCCGATTGGATAATAACCCTAGTTTCTTGACCCACCTCCACTCGGCATCGTTAAAAATGAGCGGAGGCCAAAGAAGGTCAAAGATAAAATTTTATATTTTGCACCCAACTCACCACTATGCTACCGATATGGTAGTTAGTGGTAAACTCTAGGTATGTTCACAGAGGTAGGGCTTAACAGTTAATTAAACACAACCACGTCTGGGTTGTCAATCCGTACATGTTGTTAAGAGTAGACAATATACTAAACGGTATGGGTTTGGTTTTTCAGTTATCAACTACAAACATGAAAGTAAAAAGCACGTAAACTATATAAACTAGACACTTGGGGAATGCTTGCTTAACAAAGCTGATTTAATGCTTTGATCATCAATTCATTCATATGTGAAATTTTGACAACCTAATCTAGTGCTCATAACACGTGGTGTGGTCGATGGTCAGCACTTCCCCGTACCTATCACTTTGGGTGCTCTTGCAATCTTCCATCGGCACCACCTTCGTATTTAGGGGAGTACAATAAGGTTAAACCATTGTTGTAGGTCTATTGCTCCCACGTACGATTACGTCCCAAACACTCAACCACTGAAGCTCTACTCCCTAGGCTATAAACGAGGCAAAGGGAGGTAGACACCTTATCTATGACACTAGGACCTCTTACAACCCCAGCTTGCTACTTTTTGAGATCTCTGCCCGTAATCCTTCAGACTGCTCTAAATAATCACCTAAGATTGGTGTGCTATCATCATAACATTAAAACTTAAAAAAGACCTATGTGGACACACTCACGTGGACCCGGTCCCTGCTACCCATATCACATATGGGGTTCCTTTTCCCCGAGGGGTATTAATATTTGCACCAACATGAATGTAGACTAGAGTGTGTGCTAATGGAGTGTATCATTCATGCAACTATAAATTCAATAACAATTCCCAATAATATCAAAAGCACAATAATTATGATGAACTAAGAATCTCACAAAAGCATAAATCAACACCTGAATACAATTATACCCAAGCTATGGAAACTACACCCTAGATATGGAATTAAAATATATATTTGAATTCCATATCATGGGATGAAAAAAAAATAAAAAGGAAAGAAAGAAAGAAGAGAGAATGTTTCTCTCTCTAGGACGCTCTCCAAATTACAAATGAACTAATGAAAAATGATCCAACTCTCCAACCCTAGTAAACTAAGGCTATATTTATAGTAATAGGGGATTAGGACAAAAAATAGGCCCAAAATAGCCCAAAATATTGTGAAACCCTAGTTTAGCCTCCACTGGCACGGACTGCCGTGAATGGTGGGGTCTGTATCGTACATAAGGCTCGTGCCGACGCAGGGCGCTAGATCTGGCGTGACCCATTTGATCCATGCTAGCACGGGGTTGCGAGATCTGGCATGAGCCATGCCACCTCCCTGGTGTGGGTCGTGGCATCTTTTGCGGGTTGTGTCAGACGCGATCCATATCGTCTAGCGCGACCCATCATCTAGATAATCGTTTATGGACTTCTGATCCATGGTATGTGTTGTTTAGAGCGGGCTGTCATTAGAATCCTTGTTTTTCTCAGTATTTTGGTGTGGGCAGCTCAATTTTTCACATCCTGCTAGCTGGTCTCGACATTTTGTACTTGAAATGGTACGGGCCATAAAAAATGGGATGGCTCGCGCCCATACTTAGCCATTTTAGATTGAAAATTGGAATTATAGCATGCGGCCCATTGAAATTGGCGTGGTCTATGGCCGGCCTTGGCACGACTCGTGCCTGAGACACTTGGCATGGGAAGTATTGTCTGGAGTGGGCCATTGGTGCCACCCATGAGCGGTCTGTGCCGACCTGTCTGACTGAACTTCTTTCCTTCATTACGATGAACCGTTATTCCATTTTGAGAGTTCTTGTAGGCAATTTTATGGTTCTTAAGGAGAAAATCCAATGGAACCAACATTGAAGGCAGATTATTCTTGGATTGTTCCCAGAATTTGGTGTAACTCTCGGAGCACGATTCTCCATTTCTTCCTTGGCCGTTTTGAACTTCAATGCTGCCTATCTTTGGCTCCACCCTTCTACTACCACAATTTGATATTTGTGGCCTTCATCTATTACCCTTTTAATATGAATAGCCTTCAATCTCTTCTACCATCCTTGCGAACGGCCTTCAATTTTTTCTACCGGCCTTCACGTAGAATGTAACGAAAAGTACCCACTAGTAACCTACTAAGGTTGATCACAAAGGAAGATCTAGGTGCTCGTGGATACAAGATGTCCATTAGCACAAGTTAAGTCTACAAAACAAGGGATTTAGACAAGAAAACTAAACATGGTCGTTTAAATCCCTTGTCACGTAAACTCAACTAATACTAGCAATCTAACATATAAAACAAGCCAGTTATTATGCCAAATGCAATGGTTAATGCACACATAATGAAGCACATTATTTTTCTAAGTTCTCCTAAGTCAAGATCCTTATAGAGGTTATATGGTATGACATTAATTGAAGCCCCTAGGTCAATCATAGCATCATTCACTAATTTATTGCCTAAGTTGATAGGAATTGAAAACATGTCCAACTCGTCACACTTTTGGTACACTTTTATGAGCTAGAGTAGGGGTAGAGTTAGGATACACATAAGGAATGGGATGATCTATCAGTAAAGAAAATTCTCAATTTTTTTCCTTACCAGAGGGGGCTAATAATTTTTAAAATTTCTTTTACTACCCGTATTCCTCGTATTTTTGTCTCGGCGGGGGCTAGAGCCCCCTCCAGCCCCCATGTAGTTCTGCCCATGATCTATAGTGGCTAATCCTCCTATTTCAATTTACCTACCTTCTTTATTAATTTAGGCCTTTTCTTCATGCAGACATTTTTCAAAAATATTGCATAAAGAGGAGATTGGTCAATAATGTCTAAGAGCGGAATTCTTACTTCACAACGCTTGAAAGCCTCTCTAATTTTCTCGTCGTTGGTCACCACCTTTGCCTCACTCTTCAATGCTTTTGGAAATGGAGGTGGAGGTGTGAATTCACTCACCTTGGTGGTAGGGATTTCTTGATCGGACTCATCTTCAACGATAATTTCTTCTTCTGCAAGTGTTGCCTTATGTTTCTCCACATGGGGGTCATCCTCTTGTACAACTTTATTCTACACTTCACTAACTCCTTTCCGCATTGTAACTTTATTGCGCTTATGTTTCTTGGATTAATCTCACGTTGGGAAGGTAGTTTTCCAGAATCTCTTACTTTTAGTCAAGTAACAGAGGTGGCCAAATGCCCAACTTGAACCTCAAGGTTCTTGATGATTGAAAATTACCTTGTGCTTAACTCCTCAATGTCTTGCATAGTCCTCTCCATGGAGATCTAGCTTTCCTAAAGATTTTTGTTTCTTGGAAAAAATTGATAATATCCCTTTTGCTGCCTTGCTCTGGGTGACTTGGACAATGGTATCCATCAACTCCTCACATTCCAGCTTAAAGTTCCCTACATGCTCGTTTGAAGTTCCTCACCCCTCAGGTAAGGTTGTAAAGCACTTCCCCAATTGTAACCATGGCCGCCCCTATAAGCATTCCCTTGCTCTTGTTGGTCTTCTCTCCAATTGAAGTTAGGGTGGTCAAGATATTGGGGGTTGAAATAATTAGCATATGTGTATTGATTTCGGTTGTCACATCCTTGATTCTATGGGATTTTTGTTGCCCTCTATATTGCATATTCTCTCCTTGATACCCCAAAGCTTTAACCTCTTTGAACTCCACCATGACTTGAGGACACATGTGCATTAGGTGGTTTAAGGCACATACTCACAAACGCATACTTGTAGGACTCTTCCCTTTATGGACTCCTTCATCATGGAAGCAAGAGCTTGGACTTTCTCCTCTAACTTGGGGGGAATGAGTCAGCTTCTCACTAGTCACTGCCCTTGATCGAGTTCTAAATTGCTTTGTCCCATTAGCCATTTTCTCGAAGAGTGCCATTGCATCTTTTAGGATTTTGATGGTGATCAACCCATTGCATGCAACATTAACCATTCTCATATCGTCAACGCACAAACTCTCTAAGAAATAGTATACCAAGTATCTTTCCTTAAAGGATTGATATGGACAACTTGCGATCAATCTCTTGAAATGCTCTCAATACTCATACAATGTCTTGTTGGGAATCTAGGAAATGTTGGATAACTGCTTCTTAAGCCTGTGGGGTTTAGAGGCGGGAAAGAAATTCTCAAGGAACCTTTGCTTCATATCCATTCTAGGCGTTATGCACCCTGAGGGTAGATAATATAACCAATCTATTGCCACGTCTCATAGTGAGAAAGGGAAGGACCCAAGGCAGTAATATTTTTTGGACACGCCCAGTAGCTTTATGTTGGTGTACACAAGATGAAACTTTGAAAGGTGTCTATTCGGGTCTTCACCGGCTATACCATGAAATGTGGCCAAGCATTGATCATGCCAAACTTGAGCTCAAAGGCAACGTTGGGAGAGAGTGGTGGAAAGATAATTCATAGAGGTTAATTCTTCAAATTTAGAACCATCAACTCCCTTAGTGTCCGATTATCTTGGGCCATCGGGATATCTAACTCTACCTCAATATCAAACTTACTTGGCTCCCGTGGAACCTCCTCTTTCACCTTCCTCTTTCTCCTCCCTCATTCTCCTCCTTCACCTACCTGTGTTTCGAGATAAGAAATGTAAGGTTCCTTGGTTTGTGGTACATGTGTGTACCATAAACAAGGAACGATGCAGTATTCATTCTTAAACAACTCTAGCAAACGAAATTAGAATACTTCAAGAAAAGATAAACAAGTGCTTAACAAAGAAACCAACCATCTACACAAAACAAAAATAAAAATACAAGCTACTCTACTAACCTTCCCCGGCCCGGTTGTCGTTAAAATATGAGCCGAGGGGCTTAAAAGGTCAAAGATAGAGATTTATACTTTACACCCATTCTTACTGCTAAGATACCAAGGGGTAGTAAGCGGTAAGCCCTAGGTTTATACATAAGGATTCCTGGGCTCAAATACAAATTAAAACACAACCTGGTGTGGGTCATCAATCTGCACGAGTAAAAGGAATATCTAGTAGTGTAGACATGCAATGGGGGGGGAGGATGTTGGTGTTTTGAACTAACGACTACAAGCATGCAATTGACAAACAAGTAAACTATTTATACCAGGCACTTGTGAATCATTTAGCAATATGGTAGTTCTAATGTTTCAATCCTCGATTCATTCACATATAGATATACAAAAGACCTATCAGTGTGTTCACAACATGTGGTGTGGCTGAAGACACACTTCCTCAACCCTGTCACGGTGGGTGCGCTCGTAACCCTCCATTGGCACCGCCATCGTAATTAGGGGAGTACAACGAGGTCCAACCATTGTTGCAGGTCTATTTCTCCCCGTGCTATTACATCTTGGGCTTCCACCATGGATGCAACTACTCCCCCCGAGTCCTATATACGCTAGGCCCAAGGTTTGTAGGCACTTTATTTGTAATACTAGGATTTCAACACAAAACCTAGCTTGCTACTATTCACTATCTCTACACGCAACCTCTCGGACAACAGTTACGAAGTCACCTAAGACTGATGCAATAGCAAATAGGTCAGAACATTCTTGATACCCCCGTGAGCACACCCACGCAGATGCATTCTCCCCTACCCATTCTAACATCAAGGTTTCTCTCCCTATGGGGGCAGCAATAATTACACCATACATGAGTACATCCCAAAGTGTGTGCTTATATGTGGTGTACTGCTCATACATTTATAACATTTAAGAAAAATCAAAATAATATCATAAACACAAAGATATGATGAATCTAATGAATCTCATAAAGCATTTAGAACATATCAAGTGCCAAGATGAATCCCAAGAAAAAAATATACTCTAAAAAGGTTAGATCCATGGAAAATATTAGGTTAGATGCCATGGATCCAGAAAATAAGATGAAGAGGAAAAGATAAGAAAAAGAAGAAGGAAGGAGAAGAAGAACTCTCCTCTTTATTTTTTCTAAACTAGAGAGAGAATCTACTCTACATTATACCTAGTTTCTAATCTACTTCCTAATAATTTAGTAGAACACTAAGTCTTCTATATATAGAAGTAGGAGATTAGGCCTAAAAAATGCCCAAAATAGGCCAAAAATAGCAAACCCTAGGTCAGCCGGCATAGTTTCACGGACCGGCACAGAAGTTACGGTCCGTGAAGCATTCAAGCACGGGGCGTGGGATCTGGCACGACCCATGAACATTTATAGCCACAGTCTGTGGGATCAAGCGCAGTCCATGAAATAGGTCTCGTGCCATGGTCCGTGAAGATTGTCATAGACCACAAACAGTACCCAGTTTTTGCACAGAGTTTTTCTACGGTCTTAGCTCAGAACTTTTGCCACATCCCGTGAAGGTTTTCACGGACCGGCTCCATATTTAGTCAAATCTTCTATTCTTCATCCTCAAGCTCCATGGTCCGGGGTCTTTGTCATAGCCCGACACCTTGCCTCGTGAAGGTCTCGTGTAGGTCTTCACTGAACCCCTTGATTCTTGTGTAGTGCAGGCTGTGAAGATTGTCACGAGTTGCTGGTGCTTGACCATGCACGGTCCATGACCAGCCTCAGGTGCTTTGTCTGCTAAACTTCATTTGCTTGCAATAGGTGAACCATTAGTCCAAATCAGGAGTTCTAGTAGTTGATATTGTAGTTCTCGAGAAGAAAAATCCAATAGAACAAACCTTGAAGTATAAATCTTCCTGGATCATTCTTGAACTAAGGCAACACTCCTCGGACAATGATTCACCATTTTCTCCTTTGGCTGTCTTGAGCTTCGAAGCCGCCTATCTTTGGCTTCAATCTCCTACCACACATTGAAGATTGGAAGGAACTATGCGCTAACAAAGAGAAGCTGATTTGTAACCAATAACATAAGCTGGTTAAGCTATTCAGCTAGAAGAGCTGTTGGCAGCAGTTTGCGGCTGATAAGGCTTGCATTACTGCTAATAAGACTAGGATCATGAACACACAAGCATATCACATAGACAAGATACTTGAATGGTTTAATACTATGAAGAATGAGTCTGTTTAATTCAACGTATGTCTTACAAGTTGTGGACTTGGTTTGATAAGCAGGGTGCCCTAAACCAGCAAGAGAACAATACTTTATGCCTCGAGTGTCAGGGGTAAATACCCTCAATCATCATCTCAAGCAGAAATACAACATTTGTAAGGACCACTCAAGGAGTGCGAGCCTAGGGAATATTGTGGCTTTTGATGGGGATCGATCTTTCATTCTAAGAGAACAAAAAGATATTGAGGATTTTGTAAGAGCCAGTGTTCATTGGATCCAAGAAGATGAGGCTGGCTTGGAGCGATATGTTTATTCATAATGTAGATTGTCAATATCATGAGTATGCAACTTGATTTTGGGGATTTGATGACTATTCAAGGCTACAAGGTATACCACATTGAGTTTATGAGAAGGATGAAGCATGCTGGTAACACTAGACATGAAATATTTCTTCCTATGAGCTATCATCTTAACAATATGTTAATGGAGGAAAAGTATATAACCAAGATGGAAGTTTGTTGCAAGGTTGGAAGTAACGTGGAAAGTTCATCGCGTTGGACTTATTTTGCCTTATCATCCTCCTCTCATGGTCTTAGGAATAGGTGATAGTAGTATGCTTTATGTAGGTGAGGTCTAATGAGACGGTAATTACATGTTTTCTAAGGGCATTTAACACCAATTTTTATATAGTTTTGTTCATGGTTAGTTGTTTTATGAGTGTTTTACATGATATAGGGTAAAAATAACTTTGTTTGGTTATTTGGATTACCTCTTCTATTTTGTGAGACAATTGTGACTTAATTGGATTTTTCCTCCATGAGTTGGTTTACTTAATTTTGTTATCTTAGATGAAAATTGTCATTTGAGAAGGTCAAATGCAATAATGGAGATAGAAGGCCAATTGCAAGGTTGATAGTAGAATAAAGGCCTTTGGATATAATGGTAGAATATTGAAGAAGTTGGGAGAATAATAGGGTAAAAGGAGAAAGTGTTCACGTTAGGATCAGAATTGTTCATAGGGCATGTACCTAACCATTTGGAATGAAGCGTGTCGGTCAAGCTGCCCACAAAATACATGGCCTAGAGGATGGACCATGTAATCTCACATGGTCCGTGTTTAGAAATTTTGGAACACACCCTAGAGGACGGATTGTGTGGTGAGTTTGCTCAAAACATGGTTCTAAGGCAAGGACTGTGTTATTCTACACAGTCGGTCCCCAAAAACTTTGGCATCCATGTCGGCTAGCACAGTCCGTGCCACTCAGTTGATTAGGGTTTTGACCAGCGGGTAAAAACCTTCTCTCTCCTCCAATTATATATAGGAACCTTATCCATTGGATATTGGAAAGAAGGCGGATCTGAAACATTTCAAAACACATTTCTTCTCCTAATTCATTCATTACTCCACATTGATGACTTCAAAACTCATTTTTGTTGTGGGTTTGATTATGATAGATTAAATTTAGTATCTTGGGGATATTTGTCAGTGTATTAGACCATTAACTTGTAATATTTCTAGATTCATTTGCTTTAACTATTATTATTTCTTGGTTTGTAATTCTTATGATTATACATTTTGTATGTTAGTATGTAAAACTAATTTATTCCATCACATGATTCAGCACTAGGCACATGAATGAACCTAGGAGTATTTTGTATTTTTGTCAAGCTTTTTCAAAGGTCGATGCAAAGGTCGTGTTTGGAAGTGACAACTCTGCATGGTTGTTAATTTTGTAGGTGAATTAGGCTAGATAACTTAATTTAATTAGGATATGAACGATGCGAAGTAACCCGACCACATACTGTAGTAACATTATATAAATCTTGTTGGGGTTGTAGTCATGTTTCGAAAGTCATGTCTTGTGTTTTTAGTAAGCTAGTCCAGATAAAATTCTAGAGGCCAACTAATACCCTCTGTCGTAAAGAATACACCATTATAGTGGGAGTTCCCGGTGGAGGCCCCGGTGAGTCATGCTCCTCCCATGTTTAATTTACTGCCCGTTGAGAGTGAGTTTATTAACCACGAGGGTGAGGGATAGAGGGGGTCAATGGTAGCGTTCCTCTAGCTATAATAGGCAATAATGAGAATTTGACGAGGGGTCATAACCGGGATATTAGTCATCGTGGGAGTTCCAGGTGAATCAACCTCTCCACATTGGGTAATAATGCATAAAGTAATTAAATTGTAATTATGTGAATTGGAATCGAGGATCAGGTCTCAAATGTCAAATACGTGATACAAATACTCCCAATATCATCATTACCATATTTTATCTTGTAGTTTATATTTGTATGCTTGTAGTTGTAACTTAAAGTTTTCAAACCAAAAATCCTCATTTCCTATACTTTCGACACATACACGGGCTGACGCTTGTGTGTGAGTTACTTAAACCTATACGTGTAAACCCTTAATTCTCTGTGGACGACACCTGATCTTGCCACTATCTATTTTCTAGTAGTTAGGAGTGAGTGAATCAACAATACAAATCTTTACTTTTACTTTCTAGCACTCTGGGTTACAAACAACGCTCGGGGTGCCGGTCCAATTTTGGCATCGTGCTGGACCAACTACAAATAGCTCATCTTTTTCCCATTTGAGTGAGCCTGACTTGAGACCTCTAAACCCTAGTTTTTTTCATTTCTCCTTTAATTTCTTTCCGTGTTTCTTTGTATATTTATTTCTATTTTGTGAATTTTCATAATCAGGCTAAATATACTTTTGGAAGCAATTGGTAAGCATTTCTAGTATGAATTTGTGAGATTTGGTTTATCCTATTTTTCACTATGATTATCAATTATGTTGTGTTTTGTATGTTGATTAATGCATGATTTAGACTAGGATGATCGACTAGTTGATGATTATCAATTGATTGTTTGCTAGGTTTTTGGTCAACTATGGAAGACTTTGTCTTTTTGTCTATATTATTATTATTGATTGATGTTAGGTTGTAATTAGGGGTGACAAATAATTGTGATTATTGATTGATGAAAGTTCTTAAGTTTAGTATGAATTTTAATGAGTTTTCTTATTTATTGATGTGACTCATTAATAACGTCTAGCATGAAGGTTGATCCTCGTTTTCATTATTAGTATATATAATTTTGCAACCTATATGTTTCTCCCTTGTAGGACACTGTGTTAGTTGTATTGGGTCTCCATGTTTATTGCTATCCTCAGATCATTCTATGATGCCGATCATCTAGAGTGACCTGAGGGTAAGGGCTATTTTGTGGCACCGATCGCCCATTCTAGCTATAACCGATAAGAGGTTAGAAATGTGTTCACTCAAAAGGTGTTGACAAGTTCTCCACAATATGTGGTCGATGCATGATGATAAGATAATTAATCAATGATAAAATAATAACTATACATGTAAACCAATTAAGCCCAAAACTCGTTATAGTTGTATTTACCTCTGTTGTGCTAGTTGCTTGCTAATTTAATTGATAAAAGTAGGCATTTGCTACCACACACTTAAAAGTGACATCTTTGTGTGTTTTTAACTACATTCAACACTCGATAAAACCTCTTTTTCCTTGTGGACAACCCTGACTTACCATAAGCTACTTTCTAGTATTTAGCCGCAATAAGGGCCTATATATACTATCATAGAGAGGTACGACGATGCCCTCCCAGATGGTAGATTTTTGTTTTTTGTTTTTTTGTGTTTTTGTAATTTTGCTATGATGATTAGTTTCATGATAATTCTCACATTTGTATGCTAGTTGCTTTGTTTGAGGCATAGTAATGTGTTAGCCCTTCTTTATGGTACAAACTAGTATCACAAACTTAGGACCATTACACTGATTGCCTGAAACTACTAGTAATCGTAGATAACATTAAAGAAGAATGAGATTAACTGCAGAAGTTCCACAAGAGTTTTTTTAACTGAAGAGGCGGATACTATGGCGGAGGAAAAGTGGACACGTAGGGAGTTGATGGCTCTGTACTTGGAGAATCAACCCCTATGTATCATATTTCCCCCGTGGCCCACCAACGTAACTTGTGAGCTAAATACCGGAACGATCCAATGTCCCCCACTTTTCATGGGATGGCTGGAGAGGATTAAAAAAAAACTTGTATAAGTTTCATCTCGTGTGCGCACATGTTGGGTTTTTCCTCCTATGTAAGGAAATTAGTTCTAAGCATTTGTGGAATTTGGTACAAATTAAAAGGGGCATTCCAGTTATTTTAGCACATTTTTGGAGTAGGGTTTACTTGGGGTTTGACTGCCTTAGGTTCAGTTAGGAGGAACAAGAGAGAGACGGAGATAGAGAGAGGGAGGGAGAGAGAGAGAAAGAGAGAGATAGAGACATATACAAAAGTGGGTGAAAGGGGATTTTCTAGTTTCAATGCGCAACTTTGATAATTCTATGATTTCTTGCAATCCGACCGTTGGACTTTTTTGAAAATTTGGCAGGGTGTTTCTAGGCCAGATAGAAAGATTCTGAGCATTGGAGATTGGTTTTTGAGGTTTTTTAGTGACTCATTCGTTCTCGTGAAGTACCACGGAAGATTTGGTGATTTCTTCTCCTATTGTTGTTTAATCTTCATTGTTGTAGTGGTTATCGATCCTATCTTTGTTGAGAGAAACTTGTGATAATATTATCTGGTTGTTGAGGTTCTTGTAAAACTCCTGGTTGATTATTGAAGATGGTTTAGGTGGGTCGATTGACCCTGTGGGTTTTACCCTTCGCATTGGAGGGGTGTTCCACATAAATGCTTGTGTCTTGTGTGCTTGGTTTGTTCTTTATGTTGTTGCCATTATTTTTCTTTTTTTTACTCCTCATAGATTCAAGCAAATAGGGAAGGATAGTTTTGGTTATTTTTCCATCAAAGTTGTATCAGAGCCTTATTCCATGTTCTTTGGTTTTCTTATATTTTGGCTTGTTTGGTATTTGTTTGAATGATGGAGGCAAATGTAGGCAAGATGATTTGTTTGAATAGGACTAACAAACCACAAATGGAAAGGAAAGATGAAAGATTTTTTGTTTGTAAATAAGATTCATTTACCCATTTTTGCTTCTGCTAAGCCTACACATTATAGTGCTGAAGATTAAGAGTTTGAGCATCTACAAGTTTGTGGTTGTATTAGGCAATGTGTTGAATATAATGTTCTTAATCATATATCTAATTAGACACATTCTAGAACTTTGTGGGATAATTTGGAGACCTTGTATGTTTCTAAGACCGGAAATAATAAATTGTATATGCTGAACCAGATGTTCAATATGAAGTACAAGGAGGGAACTTTTATATATGATCATGTGAATAATTTTTAGGATATTTTTTAACAGTATTATGAACAACGTAATTTCCACCGTATAGAATCGCATGAAATTATATATTTTAGGTTTTTAAAGAAATATAGGTATTAAAAGTCCGGTTATCAAATTTTAAAAACGCAAGTACATTTTCCCGAGTAAATAGTAGATGATTACATATATGTTTACAAGGGTCCTTCGTAAGGAACTTGTGGAACTCTCTTTGGGATTATGCGAGTTTGTTTATTAGTTATAGTGGTATAGAGATTAACATGGGATTGCAAGTGTCCCGTCCGTGATCCGGTTTACCGTCTGTCATTAATGTTAGTATTCCATTATTACCCTTACAATAAGCATTATGAACAAATTAATTTCCACCGTATAGAATCGCATGAAATTATATAATTTAGGTTTTAAAGAAATATAGGTATTAAAAGTCCGGTTATCAAATTTTAAAAAATGCAAGTACATTTTCCTGAGTAAATAGTAGATGATTACATATATATTTACAAGGGTCCTTCGTAAGGAAATTGGAAAACTCTCTGTGGGATTATGTGAGTTTGTTTATCAATTACGGTGGCAAAGAGTTTGACGTGGGATTGCAAGTGTCCCGTCCACGATCCAGGGTTATCGTCCATCATTGGTTTTAGTATTCCATCATCACCCTTAAAATAAGCATTATGAACAACATAATTTCAACCATATCGAATCGCATGAAATTATATATTTTAGGTTTTTAAAGAAATATAGGTATTAAAAGTTCGGTCATCGAATTTTAAAAAGTGCAAGTACATTTTCAAGAGTAAATTGTAGATGATTACATATATGTTTACAAGGGTCCTTCATAAGGAAATTGAAAACTCTGTGTGGGATTATGTGAATTTGTTTATCTATTACGGTGGCAAAGAGTTTGATGTGGGATTGCAAGTGTCCCGTCAATGACCGTGGTTACTGTCCATCATTTATTTTAGTATTCCATTATTACCCTTACAATAAGCATTATGAACAACATAATTTCCACCGTATGGAATCGCATGAAATTATATATTTTAGTTTTTTAAAGAAATATAGGTATTAAAAGTCCGGTCATCAAATTTTAAAAGCGCAAGTACATTTTCCTGAGTAAATAGTAGATGATTACATATATGTTTAAAAGGGTCCTTCGTAAGGAACTTGTGGAAATCTCTTTGGGAATATGCGAGTTTGTTTACTAGTTATAGTGGTATTGAGATTGACATGGGATCGCAAGTGTCCCGTCCGCGATCCGGTTTACTGTCTGTCATTAATGTTATTATTCCAGTATTACCCATACAATAAGCATTATGAACAACATAATTTCCACCGTATAGAATCGCATGAAATTATATATTTTTGGTTTTTAAAGAAATATAGGTATTAAAAGTCCGGTCATCAAATTTTAAAAAGCGCAAGTACATTTTCAAGAGTAAATAGTAGATGATTACACATATGTTTACAAGGGTCCTTCGTAAGAAAATTGTAAAACTCTGTGTGGGATTATGCGAGTTTGATTTGGGATTGCAAGTGTCCCGTCCAAGATCTGGGGTTGCTGTCCGTCATTAATGTTAGTATTCCATTATTACCCTTAAAATAAGCATTATGAACAACATAATTTCCACCGTATAGAATCGCATGAAATTATATATTCTAGGTTTTTAAAGAAATATATGTATTAAAAGTCCGGTCATCAAATTTTAAAAATCGCAAATACATTGTCCAGAGTAAATGGTTGATGATTACATATATGTTTACATGGGTCCTTTGTAAGGAAATTGTAAAACACTCTGTTAGATTATGCGAGTGTGTTTATCAATTATGGTGGCAAAGAGTTTGACTTGGGATTGCAAGTGCCCTGTCCATGACCTGGGGATACTGTCCGTCATTAATGTTAGTATTCCATTATTACCCTTACAATAATTATTATGAACAACATAATTTCCATCGTATCGAATCGCATGAAATTATATAATTTAGTATTTTAAAGTAATATAGGAATTAAATGTCCGGTCATCAAATTTTAAAAAGCGCAAGTACATCTTCCTGAGTAAATAGTAGATGATTACATATATTTTACAAGAGTCCTTCGTAAGGAACTTGTGGAACTCTCTTTGAGATTATGCGAGTTTGTTTATTAGTTATAGTGGTATAGAGATTGACATGGGATTGCAAGTGTCCCGTCCGTGATCCGGTTTACCGTCTATCATTAATGTTAGTATTCCATTATTACCCTCACAATAAGCATTATAAACAACATAATTTCCACCGTATAGAATTCCATGAAATATAAATATAGGTTTTTAAAGAAATATAGGTATTAAAAGTCCGGTCATCAAATTTTAAAAAGCGGAAGTACATTTTCCTGAGCAAATAGTAGATGATTACATATATATTTACAAGAGTCCATCGGAAGGAACTTGTGGAACTCTCCTTGGGATTATGCGAGTTTGTTTATTAGTTATAGTGGTATAGAGATTGACATGGGATTGCAAGTGTCCCATCCGTGATCCGGTTTACCGTCTGTTATTAGTGTTAGTATTCCATTGTTACCCTTACAATAAGCATTCTGAACAACATAATTTCCACCGTATAGAATGCATGAAATTATATAATTTATGTTTTTAAAGAAATATAGGAATTAAAAGTCCGGTCATCAAATTTAAAAAAGCGCAAGTACATTTTCCTGTGTAAATAGTAGATGATTACATATATTTTACAAGAGTCCTTTGTAACAAACTTGTGGAACTCTCTTTGGGATTATGCGAGTTTGTTTATTAGTTATAGTGGTATAGAGATTGACATGGGATTGCAAGTGTCCCGTCCGCGATCCGGTTTACCGTCTGTCATTAATGTTAGTATTCCATTATTACCCTTACAATAAGCATTATGAACAACATAATTTCCACCGTATAGAATCGCATGAAATTATATAATTTAGGTTTTTATTGAAATATAGAAATTAAAAGTCCAGTCATCTAATTTTAAAAAGCGCAAGTACATTTTCCTGAGTAAATAGTAGATGATTACATATATGTTTACAAGAGTCCTTCGTAAGGAACTTGTGGAACTCTCTTTGGGATTATGCGAGTTTTTTTTATTAGTTATAGTGGTATAGAGATTGACATGGGATTGCAAGTGTCCCGTCCGTGATCCGGTTTACCGCCTGTCATTAATGTTAGTATTCCATAATTACCCTTACAATAAGCATTATGAACAACAAAATTTCCACCGTATAGAATCGCATAAAATTATATAATTTAGGTTTTAAAAGAAATATAGGTAATAAAAGTCCGGCCATAAAATTTTAAAAAGCGCAAGTACATTTTCCTGAGTAAATATTAGATGATTACACATATAGTTACAAGGGTCCTTCGTAAGGAAATTGTAAAACTCTCTGTGGGATTATGCGGGTTTGTTTATCAATTACAGTGGCAAAGAGTTTGACGTGGGATTGTAGGTGTCCCGTCCACGATCCGGGGTTACTGTCCATTATTTGTTTTAGTATTCCATTATCACCCTTAAAATAAGCATTATTAATAACATAATTTCCACCGTATAGAATCGCATGAAATTATATATTTTAAGTTTTTAAATAAATATAGGTATTAAAAGTCCGGTTATCAAATTTTAAAAAGTGCAAGTACATTTTCCAGAGTAAATTGTAGATGATTACATATATGTTTACAAGGGTCCTTCGTAAGGAAATTGTAAAACTCTCTGTGGGATTATGCGAGTGTATTTATCAATTATGGTGGCAAAGAGTTTGCCTTGGGATTTCAAGTGTCCTGTCCATGATCTGGGGTTACTATCCGTCATTTGTATTAGTATTCCATTATTACCCTTACAATAACCATTATGAAAAACATAATTTCGACCGTATAGAATTGTATGAAATTATATATTGTGGGTTTTCAAAGAAATAGAGGTATTAAAAGTCCGGTCAACAAATTTTAAAAATCGAAAATACATTTTACATAGGAAATGGTAGATGATTACATATATTTTACAAGAGTCCTTCGTAAGGAACTTGTGGAACTCTCTTTGGGATTATGCGAGTTTGTTTATTAGTTATAGTGGTATAGAGATTGACATGGGATTGCAAGTGTCCCGTCCGTGATCCGGTTTACTGTCTGTCATTAATGTTAGTATTCCATTATTACCCTTACAATAAGCATTATGAACAACATAATTTCCACCGTATAGAATTGCATGAAATTATATATTTTAGGTTTTTAAAGAAATATAGGTATTAAAAGTCCGGTCATCAAATTTAAAAAAGCGCAAGTACATTTTCCTGAAGAAATAGTAGATGATTACATATATGTTTACAGGAGTTCTTCGTAAGGAACTTGTGGACCCCTCTTTGGGATTATGCAAGTTTGTTTATTAGTTATAGTGGTATAGAGATTGACATGGCATTGCAAGTGTCCCGTCCGTGATCTGGTTTACCGTCTGTCATTAATGTTAGTATTCCATTATTACCCTTACAATAAGCATTTTGAACAACATAATTTCCACCGTCTAGAATCGCATGAAATTATATAATTTAGGTTTTAAAAGAAATATAGGTATTAAAAGTCCGGTCATCAAATTTTAAAAAGCGCATGTACATTTTCCCCAGTAAACAGTGGATGATTACATATATATTTACAAGGGTCCTTCGCAAGAAATTGTAAAACTCTCTGTGGGATTATGCGAGTTTGTTTATCAATTACGGTGGTAAAGAGTTTGACGTTGGATTGCAAGTGTCCCGTCCACGATCCGGGGTTGCTGTCCAACATTTGTTTTAGTATTCCATTATCACCCTTAAGACAAGCATTATGAAAAACATAATTTCGACCGTATAGAATTGCACGAAATTATATACTGTGGGTTTTCAAAGAAAGAGAGGTATTAAAAGTCTGGACATCAAATTTTAAAAATTGCAAATACATTGTACAAAATAAATGGTAGATGATTACATATATTTTACAAGAGTCCTTCGTAAGGAACTTGTGGAACTCTCTTTGGGATTATGCGAGTTTGTTTATTAGTTATAGTGGTATAGAGATTGACATGGGATTGCAAGTGTCCCATCCGTGATCCGGTTTACCGTCTGTTATTAGTGTTAGTATTCCATTGTTATCCTTACAATAAGCATTCTGAACAACATAATTTCCACCGTATAGAATCGCATGAAATTATATAATTTATATTTTTAAAGAAATATAGGAATTAAAAGTCCGATCATCAAATTTTAAAAAGAGCAAGTACATTTTCCTGAGTAAATAGTAGATGATTACATATATTTTACAAGAGTCCTTCGTAACGAACTTGTGGAACTCTCGTTGGGATTATGCGAGTTTGTTTATTAGTTATAGTAGTATAGAGATTGACATGGGATTGCAAGTGTCCCGTCCTTGATCCGGTTTACCGTCTGTCATTAATGTTAGTATTCCAATATTACCCTTACAATAAGCATTATGAACAACATAATTTCCACCGTATAGAATTGCATGAAATTATATAATTTAGGTTTTTAAAGAAATATAGGTATGAAAAGCCCGGTCATCAAATTTTTAAAAGCGCAAGTACATTTTCCTAAGTAAATAGTAGATGATTACATATATGTTTACAAGAGTCCTTCGGAAGGAACTTGTGGAACTCTCTTTGGGATTAAGCGAATTTGTTTATTAGTTATAGTGGTATAGAGACTGACATGGGATTGCAAGTGTCCCGTTCGTGACCCGGTTTACCATCTGTCATTAATGTTAGTATTCCGTTATTACCCTTACAATAAGCATTATGAACAACAAAATTTCCACAGTATAGAATCGCATGAAATTATATAATTTAGGTTTTTAAAGAAATATAGGAATTAAAAGTCCGGTCATCAAATTTTAAAAAGCGCAAGTACATTTTCCTGAGTAAATAGTAGATGATTACATATATTTTACAAGAGTCCTTCGTAAGGAACTTGTGGAACTCTCTTTGGGATTATGCGAGTTTGTTTATTAGTTATAGTGGTACAGAGATTGACATGGGATTGCAAGTGTCCCGTCCGTGATCCTATTTACCGTCTGTCATTAATGTTAGTATTCCATTATTACCCTTACAATAAGCATTATGAACAACATAATTTCCACCGTATAGAATAGCATTAAATTACATATTTTAGGTTTTTAAAGAAATATAGGTATTAAAAGTCCGGTCATCAAATTTTAAAAAGTGCAAGTACATTTTCCAGAGTAAATTGTAGATGATTACATACATGTTTACATGGGTCGTTCGTAAGGAAATTTAAAACTCTCTGTGGGATTATGCGAGTGTGTTTATCAATTACTGTGGCAAAGAGTTTGACTTGGGATTGCAAGTGTCCCGTTCATGATCTGGGGTTACTGTCCATCATTTGTGTTAGTATTCCATTATTACCCTTAAAATATGCATAATGAAAAACATAATTTCGACCGTATAGAATAGCATGAAATTATATATTGTGGGTTTTCAACGAAATAGAGGTATTAAAAGACCGGACATCAAAATCGAAAATACATTGTTCAGAATAAATGGTAGATGATTACATATATGTTTAAAAGAGTCCTTCGTAATGAACTTGTGGAACTCTCCTTGGGATTATGCGAATTTGTTTATTAGTCATAGTTGTATAGAGATTGACATGGGATTGCAAGTGTCCCGTCCGTGATCCGGTTTATCGTCTGACATTAATGTTAGTATTCCATTATTACCCTTACAATAAGCATTATGAACAACATAATTTCCACCGTATAGAATCACATTAAATTATATAATTTAGGTTTTTAAAAAAATATAGGTATAAAAAGTCCGGTCATCAAATTTTAAAAAGCGCAAGTACATTTTCCTGAGTACATTGAAGATGATTACATATATATTTACAAGGGTCCTTCGTAAGGAAATGGTAAAACTCTCTGTGGGATTATGCGAGTTTGTTTATTAGTTATAGTGGTATAGAGACTGACATGGGATTGCAAATGTCCCGTTCGTGATCCGGTTTACCATCTGTCATTAATGTTAGTATTCCGTTATTACCCTTACAATAAGCATTATGAGCAACAAAATTTCCACAGTATAGAATCGCATGAAATTATATAATTTAGGTTTTTAAAGAAATATAGGAATTAAAAGTCAGGTCATCAAATTTTAAAAAGCGCAAGTACATTTTCCTGAGTAAATAGTAGATGATTACATATATTTTACAAGAGTCCTTCGTAAGGAACTTGTGGAACTCTCTTTGGGATTATGCGAGTTTGTTTATTAGTTATAGTCGTATAGAGATTGACATGGGATTGCAAGTGTCCCGTCCGTGATCCGGTTTACCGTCTGTTATTAATGTTAGTATTCCATTATTACCCATACAATAAGCATTATGAACAACATTATTTCCCCCGTATAGAATCGTATGAAATTATATAATTTAGGTTTTTAAAGAAAATAGGAATTAAAAGTCCGGTCATCAAATTTTAAAAAGCGCAAGTACATTTTCCTGAGTAAATAGTAGATGATTACATATATGTTTACAAGAGTCCTTCGTAAGGAACTTGTGGAACTCTCTTTGGGATTATGCGAGTTTGTTTATTAGTTATAGTGGTATAGAGATTGACATGGTAATGCAAGTGTCCCATCCGTGATCCGGTTTACCGTCTGTCATTAATGTTAGTATTCCATTATTACCCTTACGATAAGCATTATGAACGACATAATTTCCACCGTATATTTTCGCATGAAATTTTATAATTTAGGTTTTTAAAGAAATATATGAATTAAAAGTCCGGTCATCAAATTTTAAAAAGAGCAAGTACATTTTCCTGAGTAAATAGTAGATGATTACATATAAGTTTACAAGAGTCCTTCGTAAGGAACTTGTGGAACTCTCTTTGGGATTATGCGAGTTTTTTTATTAGTTATAGTGGTATAGAGATTGACATGGGAATGCAAGTGTCCCTTCCGTGATCCGGTTTACCGTCTGTCATTAATGTTATTATTCCATTATTACCCTTACAATAAGCATTATGAACAACATAATTTCCACTGTATAGAATCAAATGAAATTATATAATTTAGGTTTTTAAAGAAATATTGGTATTAAAAGTCCGGTCATCAAATTTTAAAAAGCTTAAGTACATTTTCCTTAGTAAATAGTAGATGATTACATATATATTTACAAGGGTCGTTCGTAAGGAAATTGTAAAACTCTCTGTGGGATTATGCAAGTTTGTTTATCAATTACGGTGGCAAAGAGTTTGACGTGAGATTGCAAGTGTCCCATCCATGATCTGGGGTTACTGTCCATCATTAGTTTTAGTATTCCATTATCACCCTTAAAATAAGCATTGTGAACAACATAATTTCCACCGTATAGAATCGCATGAAATTATATATTTTAGGTTTTTAAAGAAATATGGGTATTAAAAGTCCGGTCATCAAATTTTAAAAAGTGCAAGTACATTTTCCAGAGTAAATTGTAGATGATTACATATATATTTACAAGGGTCCTTCGTAAGGAAATTGTAAAACTCTCTGTGGGATTATGCGAGTTTGTTTATCAATTACGGTGGAAGAGAGTTTGACGTGGGATTGCAAGTGTCCCGTCCACGATCCGGGGTTATTGTCCATCATTTGTTTTAGTATTCCATTATCACCCTTAAAATAAGCATTATGAACAACATAATTTCCACCGTATAGAATCGCATGAAATTACATATTTTAGGTTTTTAAAGAAATATAGGTATTAAAAGTCCGGTCATCAAATTTTAAAAAGTGCAAGTACATTTTCCAGAGTAAATTGTAGATGATTACATATATGTTTACATGGGTCGTTCGTAAGGAAATTTAAAACTCTCTGTGGGATTATGCGAGTGTGTTTATCAATTACTGTGGCAAAGAGTTTGACTTGGGATTGCAAGTGTCCCGTCCATGATCTGGGGTTACTGTCCATCATTTGTGTTAGTATTCCATTATTACCCTTAAAATATGCATTATGAAAAACATAATTTCGACCGTATAGAATAGCATGAAATTATATATTGTGGGTTTTCAACGAAATAGAAGTATTTAAAGACCGGACATCAAATTTTAAAAGTCGCAAATACATTGTACAAAATAAATGGTAGATGATTACATATATGTTTAAAAGAGTCCTTCGTAATGAACTTGTGGAACTCTCCTTGGGATTATGTGAATTTGTTTATTAGTCATAGTTGTATAGAGATTGACATGGGATTGCAAGTGTTCCGTCCGTGATCCGGTTTATCGTCTGACATTAATGTTAGTATTCCATTACTACCCTTACAATAAGGATTATGAACAACATAATTTCCACCGTATAGAATCGCATTAAATTATATAATTTAGGTTTTTAAAAAAATATAGGTATTAAAAGTCCGGTCATCAAATTTTAAAAAGCGCAAGTACATTTTCCTGAGTAAATTGAAGATGATTACATATATATTTACAAGGGTCCTTCGTAAGGAAATTGTAAAACTCTCTGTGGGATTATGCGAGTTTGTTTATTAGTTATAGTGGTATAGAGACTGACATGGGATTGCAAATGTCCCGTTCGTGATCCGGTTTACCATCTGTCATTAATGTTAGTATTCCGTTATTACCCTTACAATAAGCATTATGAACAACAAAATTTCCACAGTATAGAATCGCATGAAATTATATAATTTAGGTTTTTAAAGAAATATAGGAATTAAAAGTCCGGTCATCAAATTTTAAAAAGCGCAAGTACATTTTCCTGTGTAAATAGTAGATGATTACATATATTTTACAAGAGTCCTTCGTAAGGAACTTGTGGAACTCTCTTTGGGATTATGCGAGTTTGTTTATTAGTTATAGTCGTATAGAGATTGAGAAGGGATTGCAAGTGTCCCGTCCGTGATCCGGTTTACCGTCTGTTATTAATGTTAGTATTCCAATATTACCCTTACAATAAGCATTATGAACAACATTATTTCCACCGTATAGAATCGTATGAAATTATATAATTTAGGTTTTTAAAGAAATATAGGACTCAAAAGTCCGGTCAGCAAATTTTAAAAAGCACAAGTACATTTTCCTGAGTAAATAGTAGATGATTACATATATGTTTACAAGAGTCCTTCGTAAGGAACTTGTGGAACTCTCTTTGGGATTATGCGAGTTTGTTTATTAGTTATAGTGGTATAGAGATTGACATGGTAATGCAAGTGTCCCATCCGTGATCCGGTTTACCGTCTGTCATTAATGTTAGTATTCCATTATTACCCTTACGATAAGCATTATGAACGACATAATTTCCACTGTATAGAATCGCATGAAATTTTATAATTTAGCTTTTTAAAGAAATATAGTAATTAAAAGTCCGGTCATCAAATTTTAAAAAGAGCAAGTACATTTTCCTGAGTAAATTGTAGATGATTACATATATGTTTACAAGAGTCCTTCGTAAGGAACTTGTGGAACTCTCTTTGGGATTATGCGAGTTTTTTTATTAGTTATAGTGGTATAGAGATTGACATGGGAATGCAAGTGTCCCATCCGTGTTCCGGTTTACCGTCTGTCATTAATGTTATTATTCCATTATTACCTTTACAATAAGCATTATGAACAACATAATTTCCACTGTATAGAATCAAATGAAATTATATAATTTAGGTTTTTAAAGAAATATAGGTATTAAAAGTCCGGTCATCAAATTTTAAAAAGCGCAAGTACATTTTCCTGAGTAAATAGTAGATGATTACATATATATTTACAATGGTCCTTCCTAAGGAAATTGTAAAACTCTCTGTGGGATTATGCGAGTTTGTTTATCAATTACGGTGGCAAAGAGTTTGACGTGAGATTGCAAGTGTCCCGTCCATGATCCGGGGTTACTGTCCATCATTAGTTTTAGTATTCCATTATCACCCTTAAAATAAGCATTGTGAACAACATAATTTCCACCGTATAGAATTGCATGAAATTATATATTTTAGGTTTTTAAAGAAATATGGGAATTAAAAGTCCGGTCATCAAATTTTAAAAAGCGCAAGTACATTTTCCTGTGTAAATAGTAGATGATTACATATATTTTACAAGAGTCCTTCGTAAGGAACTTGTGGAACTCTCTTTGGGATTATGCGAGTTTGTTTATTAGTTATAGTCGTATAGAGATTGACATGGGATTGCAAGTGTCCCGTCCGTGATCCAGTTTACCGTCTGTTATTAATGTTAGTATTCCAATATTACCCTTACAATAAGCATTATGAACAACATTATTTCCACCGTATAGAATCGCATGAAATTATATAATTTAGGTTTTTAAAGAAATATAGGACTCAAAAGTCCGGTCAGCAAATTTTAAAAAGCACAAGTACATTTTCCTGAGTAAATAGTAGATGATTACATATATGTTTACAAGAGTCCTTCGTAAGGAACTTGTGGAACTCTCTTTGGGAATATGCGAGTTTTTTTATTAGTTATAGTGGTATAGAGATTGATATGGGAATGCAAGTGTCCCATCCGTGATCCGGTTTACCGTCTGTCATTAATGTTATTATTCCATTATTACCCTTACAATAAGCATTATGAACAACATAATTTCCACTGTATAGAATCAAATGAAATTATATAATTTAGGTTTTTAAAGAAATATAGGTATTAAAAGTCCGGTCATCAAATTTTAAAAAGCGCAAGTACATTTTCCTGAGTAAATAGTAGATGATTACATATATTTTACAAGAGTCCTTCGTAAGGAACTTGTGGAACTCTCTTTGGGATTATGCAAGTTTTTTTATTAGTTATAGTGGTATAGAGATTTACATGGGATTGCAAGTGTCCCGTCCGTGATCCGGTTTACCATCTGTCATTAATGTTAGTATTCCATTATTACCCTTACAATAAGCATTATGAACAACATTATTTCCACCGTATAGAATCGCATTAAATTATATAATTTAGGTTTTAGAAAAAATATAGGTATTAAAAGTCCGGTCATCAAATTTTAAAAAGCGCAAGTACATTTTCCTGAGTAAATTGAAGATGATTACATATATATTTACAAGGGTCCTTTGTAAGCAAATTGTAAAACTCTCTGTGGGATTATGCGAGTTTTTTTATTAGTTTTAGTGGTATAGAGATTGACATGGGATTGCAAGTGTCCCGTTTGTGATCCGGTTTACCGTCTGCCATTAATATTAGCATTCCATTATTACCCTTACAATAAGCATTATGAACAACACAATTTCCACTGTGTAGAATCGCATGAAATTATATAATTTAGGGTTTTAAAGAAATATAGGAATTAAAAGTCCGGTCATCAAATTTTAAAAAGTGCAAGTAAATTTTCCTGAGTAAATCGTAGGTGATTACATATATTTTACAAGAGTCCTTTGTAAGGAACTTGTGGAACTCTCTTTGGGATTATGCGAGTTTGTTTATTAGTTATAGTGGTATAGAGATTGACATGAGATTGCAAGGGTCCCGTCCGTGATCCGGTTTACCGTCTGTCATTAATGTTAGTATTCCATTATTACCCTAACAATAAGCATTATGAAAAACATAATTTCCACCGTATAGAATCGCATGTAGATTAGCAAAGTTGCAATTCAGTAGTCAATCTTTACTGTTCACTGTGTGCGATATTTTAGCGATTTAGGTGCGATAAACACACTCATCCACTATTCATCATCATCCTTCTTCCTTTTTCTCTGATAACGGTCACTGACCTGTTTTTTCTTCCTGCTGCTATGGCAGCTCCTCCGCCTGGCCGTGGTAGCTACGCGGTGGGTAAATCCTTCTTCCAGGCTTTAGAGAACCGCCCTCCTCCTCTAAATGACTCCCTCCCCTCTAACCCAGAAATTGTCCCCAAAACACACTATAAGGGGGACATAGCTTGCCTGGTAAGCCGCAAAGATGCCGATACTCTTGCTTCCCATTACCAAAATGCACTCGTTGGCAAGTTCTCAAGAGGCAAGCCATCGATGACTCAACTCAATGATTCTTTCAACTCGGTCGGATTCAAAGGCAAATTCCAGCTTGGATCGATTGACTTCAGACATGTTCTAATCCGGTTCCAGGACAAAGAGGATTACCAGCGGCTCTGGGTCAAAGGCCTGTGGACTTTCAACCACGCCCAAATGAAGGTCTTCAAATGGACCACTGACTTCTCCCCTGAGGCTGAATCGTCCATAGTTCCGGTATGGGTTACTATACCCTATGTCCCTGTTTACTTCTATAATACAGCTATGTTAGAAACTATGGGGAACCAAATCGGAAATTACACTAAGATGGATGCTGCAACTGCGGCTCTTTCTAGACCATCAGCTGTTAAAATGTGTGTTGAAATTGATCTGAAAAAAAGCTTCCTTCATTCATTAGAGTTGGTATTGAGGAGGAAGGAAATGAATACAACGTGGTCAAACTTCCCTTAGAATTTGAGGATCCCGCCCTACTGTTATCATTGTAAATGTATAGGACACGAAGATAATCGTTGCATTTATTTGCACCCTGAACTTAAGAGAACAAGGTCCCACAGGATAGACAAAAGTATTCCTAGCAATATAGACTCAGTGGTTCAAATTGAAGATCAGCAAAGAGGTTATGAAGGTCAAGGTAAGGTTGCTGTAAGTCTTAGTCAGGATGTTGGGAGTTCTAGAGTTTCGGCTACAGAAAAAAAAAATCCTCCACGCACAGAATTATAAATATTTTCCGAAGAAGCAGGTGGTGACAACTCCAAATGTTGACCAAGGGGCTCCTGAGGTAGTTCTGAGCGATCAGCGTCCAGTGGAAAAGGATTTAATTAAGAATGATAATCAGATCCTGTTTCCTAATCAGGAAACCAATACTGAGAGGGTTTCTGAGTTTCAAAATGCTGAACATTTATGGTCGGTCAAAATGATAGTGCAGTACACCTTCAATCTCAGTCACCTAGCATGGCCAATAACCTTCCCCAATCTGATAATGATCTCCTTAGCTCCCTCAACCCTCAAAAGCATTCCCCTATCCCTCAAGTACCAGTACAACAGACTAGGCACTCACTATCTGCCCCTCCAAATGTCAACACGAGGAAAGTCTTTGCTAAGGACGATATTCCTAGCAAACGAGGTAAGTCTTTCTCACCTTTCAATTCTATTATTGCTGCTAAAAATTTTATCTTCTCCCAGCAGAAACACAGGCAAAATAGATTTCTCCCCCTGGCAGATGAAGAAATTTCAAGCGATGAAGATAATCCAAGCGGCACTCAATCAATGCTGCACTTCCTGATACAGAAGTCACCTTATCAGATTACATGGAAGACTCTTCAACCAATGCTCTAGATGTTAGAGCTGACCAGGTATGCAAGGTAAGCTCTTCCTTCTTACTCTCCAAACCTGGCAAGCTGAAAAAAGGAAAGCCATTAGGGAAAGATTCTAACCAGATGAATGATACATATTTAACTCAGATAAATACTATCATAACTAGGTCAAAAAGCTCTAATAATGTTTCCCTATGAATAACACAACAATTAAGATTAAAATGCTGGTTTGGAATATTAGGGGAATGGACACATTAATGCTAAGACTTCATAATTTGATCAATAGGCACAAATTTGAGCTTATCTGTTTAATTGAGCATAAACATGACAACATGCAATGTGATTCTTATAGACAATTGTTACATTATGATAACTGCATGTATGCAAATAATGGTCAGATTTGGCTCTTCTGGAATTCTAGCTTATCCTTAACAGTTAAATGTGATAATTTTCAATTCTTAGCAGTTAATTTGAATTGTCTCACTCTGAATAAGACCATGGATGCTTTCTTCATATATGGCCTCAGAACTAGGACTGGTAGGAAAATCCTTTGGTCTGACCTTAGGTCCTTTACTCATTCAGATTCCCTTTTCATTGGTGATTTCAATACCATTACATCTATAAATGAGTATAAAGGTCCATCTACACCAAAACTTAGAAGTATGAGGGACGTTAATGATTTTATAAATGTAATGGCATTAGAGGAAATTAACACTGTGGGGAACCTGTTCACTTGGAGTAACAATAGATTAAGGAATCCTACAGTACAAAGATTAGATAGGGGTATCTGTACTCCTTCTTGGACACTATCGTTTCCAGCCTCTTCTGTTCAGATTTTGAATAGGATCAGTTCAGATCATAATCCTATGCTTCTTAGTGTTGGCAGTGATATCCCATCCAATCCTAGGCCATTTAGATTTTTGAATACCTGGTATAAAAGAAAGGACTTTAATGAAGTAATTAAACAAAATTGGGATATCCCTCTGCATAAATCAGGAATTCTTGGTTTCTATCTTAAACTTGTTAGATTGAAAAAGGAGCTCAAAATCTGGAAAAAGAAAAATTTGGCAATATTAACGATAATGTTGTGCAAGCAGAAATTGCTTTAGAAGCTCAGGAACTTTTATTTGACCAGAATGCTTCTGTGGATAATCTGGCTAAACTTAAGGAGGCTAAATCTAAGGTTGTAAGGGCTTTAGCAGAATAGAAAAACTTCTGGAAACATAAGGCAAAGATTAAATGGCTAAGGGAAGGGGACAATAACACTAGCTTTTTCCATAATACTGTAAAGGAAAGGAACTGTAGGTTAAAGATCACAAAAGTCAAGAGTAGTAAGGGTCAATGGTTAGATAACATACATGACATTGAGGAAGAAGCCATTCAATATTACCAGGATCTCTTAAATGATGATAGCTCCCCTGATAGTTCTCTCTTCCAGTCTCATTTTCTGAATCAGATACCTAAACTGATCACTCAAGAGGATAATGAAAGACTCATGCAACCTGTTTCATTGCCTGAGCTTAAGGGGATTGTTCTTAGTCTTAATAAGTCTAGTAGCCCTGGGCCAGATGGCTTCACAGCTAAGTTCTACATAAAATCTTGGGATATAATTGCTACAGACTTACTTAATGCTGTTTAAGATTTTCTAACTGCAAATAACATTCCCAGGGGTATTGGTAGCACATGGATTACAATAATTCCTAAAAAATTGACCCCTATTTCTTTTGATGACTATAGGCCAATAAGCCTTTCCAATGTAGTAAACAAAATATGCTCCAAGTACTAATGGAAAGACTCAAGCGTCTAATGCCTAAAATCATTTCCCCTTATCAAATAGCTTTCCTCCATGGTAGAGACATTTCGGATAATGTAATATACCTGCAAGAAATGGTAAGGTTTCTGAACAGGAAATGTAGAGAACCAAATTGCATTGTCAAATTGGATCTTAAGAAAGCTTTTGATAGAGTTAAGTGGTCTTTTTTACATAGTGTCCTAGCTAAATTCGGATTCCATGCAAAATTAATTTTTTCCATCATGAAAAATCTGTCACAGGCTTGGTTCTCTATTCTTATTAATGGTAAGCCAGTTGGGTTTTTTCAATCCACCCGGGGTATAAAACAGGGCGACCCCTTATCTCCTTTTTTGTTTAACATTTTCTCTGAGGCTTTTACTAGGAGTTTGGATTTTATTTTTCACAATGGTAAGTTGGCATACTATGACCTTCCAGGTAATTCTCTCCAAATCTCCCATCTATCCTATGCGGATGATACTGTGGTTTTCTTTAAAGCTACTAAGCTAACTTTGACTAGATTTAAAGCTTTTTCGTCTACCTTTGAAGAAGTCACTGGTCAAAAGATTAATTATAATAAGAGTGACATCTTCATAGGGAAGCATGCTTCTGTTAACAGAGTTAACCACATAAAAAGGATTCTAGGTATGAAAATTAGGGAATTTCCATTTACATACCTGGGAGTTCCTATTTTTACTGGGACTGCAAAAAAAAAATCTATTTCCAACCTCTCCTTGAACAGATAGACAGTAAGACAGGTAACTGGAAAAATAGATGGATCTCTACTGGGGGAAAAATAACACTAATTGAGTCATGCATTTACTCTATACCTCAGCACATTTGGTCAGTTCTAAAACCCAGAAAAGAGACCATCAGTGCCATAGACAAAAAACTGAGCAAATTTTTTTGGGGGGATACTGATCTGAAACCTAAAAGATCGTGGAGAAAGTGGGATGCTCTTTGCTTTCCAATTGATCAAAATGGTCTAGGTTTTAGATCAATAACCACCATAATTAAAACATGCTCAGTCAAACTATGGTGGAAATATCAAAAATCTGAGGCTTTATGGACTCATTTTGTTGCATCCCTCCCACCCTCAGTTCGGACTTCTTCTAACTGGAAAAGGATCTGATCTGTTAATGCATGGGCTGAACCTAACTCTTTGCTTTCCAATTGATCAAAATGGTCTAGGTTTTAGATCAATAACCACCATTATTAAAACATGCTCAGTCAAACTGTGGTGGAAATATCAAAAATCTGAGGCTTTATGGACTCATTTTGTTGCATCCCTCCCACCCTCATATAGGATTTCTTCTAACTGGAAAAGGATCTGCTCTGTTAATGCATGGGCTGAACCTAACTCTAGAGTGATTATAGGCAGAGGGGACTGCAACTTTTGGACATCTAACTGGTTAGATATAGGTCCCATTACTGATCTCCAATAAATCAGTTTTGATTACAAAAATTACTCATTTTCTACCCCCTGATGCTATTTCTCTTTTGCAGGAATCTAAGCTCTCCATACATAGAGAGGATAGGCTCATATGGAAACCGGGAATCAAAGGTGATTTCTCATTTAAATCCACCTACTTCTTGCTTAGCAACCGTAGAGGTTCCATTGCCTCTATTCAACATCTTTGGAATGCGAGAATTGATAAGAAAATCTCTGTTTTCATGTGGAAGTTGACTAACTCTTTTTTACCTTTCGATAATGTCCTAAGAAAACTGAGATTTTGCTTACCTTCCAAATGCTGTATGTGTAATGCTCATGAAGACTCTTTGGATCATTTTTTCAATTCATGTATTTTTGCTGTGAAAGTTTGGAAAATAGTTCATCAATTCATGGGAATTAGGGATAGATCTTTCCCATCTATATGGGAAAGAATATCATGCTATATTACTTACCCTGCCCTAAGTTCCTTGCATTCAACTATAATTCGAACTGCTGCTACAATAACATGTTGGAATCTATGGAAGATGAGAAATAAATTCCTATATGACTCTGTCAAGTCATCCCCAGTTTTAGTACTTAATCAAACAAGGGATCAAATATTTTTTACCTTCAGTGCTAAACCTGTGTTCATAGTCTCCAACATTGACTTGAGTATTGCTGAACATTCCTTTTTGCCTCTGATAAAATTTCTGCCAAAGCCAAAAATTCTCAAAATTGCTTGGCTACAGCCATATTCGGGTTTTAAAATTAATGTTGATGCTTCATGGTGTTGTCATACTAATATGTGTGGACTTGGAATGATAATTAGAGACAGTAGAGGTAGTTTCAGAGGTGTACACACTAAATATACTCATGCCATTTCCCCTCTTGAAGCTGAAATGAAGGCAATTCAGTTTGCTCTAAAAACATCTACAGAATACTCCTTGCCTGTTTGCATTGAATCCGATTGCCTTAATGCTGTACAGTTTGTTAATGCCCCCCTAAAGGCACACTGGAAAATTTTCCAGTTAGCTGACGATATTCACCAATCTCTGGGTGAAATCGAACTTGTGCACATTCAGAGGCAGGCAAACCTTGTAGCAGATTCTCTTGCTAAAGCTTGTTTTCAAGCTCAGATGGACTCATCCTGTTCTAGATTTTCTATGCTGTCTAACTCGGTCCAAGGCTTAATTAGGCTTGATCAGATATGTACTCCTTTAAGGATGGTACATTAGAACGGATGCTACTGATTTTTTTATTAATTTTTGTAGGATGATATGGCATCTACCAGTTTCTGCTCATTGCACTGGCCGAGTACGGATTCAAGGCTTCACTAGCTGGATACTTCCGACGTCATTGGCCTGCTCAATTGTTGTACATGATGGATCCTACAAGAGGAGGATAAGCCCATTAGACTATGGAGGGTCATCTGACTGCTTCGTGTCTAGTTTTTCTATTCACTAACAAGTTCGATGATCCTCCTCATTAGTCTAATAGTTTTTTGTGATCCTTTAACTATTATTTTCATATTAGACATTATTTTGGAGGCAACAAATATTGATTCAAGAGCTTATGGCTTACTCCTGTAAATCTCAACTGAGCCTCGGCTTCATCCCTTTTCCTGTTTCTGTGCTTTTTTGGTTTATTACAGGGCTTGGGAAGGCCTAATATAATTTCCCCCATCTTTCTCTAGATGGTTTATGAAAAAAAAAGTATAGAATCGCATGAAATTACATATTTTAGGTTTTTAAAGAAATAAAGGTATTAAAAGTCCGGTCATCAAATTTTAAAAAGTGCAAGTACATTTTCCAGAGTAAATTGTAGATGATTACATATATGTTTACAAGGGTCCTTCGTAAGGAAATTTAAAACTCTCTGTTGGATTATGCGAGTGTGTTTATCAATTACTGCGGCAAAGAGTTTGACTTGGGATTGCAAGTGTCCCGTCCATGATCTGGGGTTACTGTCCATCATTTGTGTTAGTATTCCATTATTACCCTTAAAATAAGAATTAGGAAAACATAATTTCGACCGCATAGAATTGCATGAAATTATATATTGTGGGTTTTCAACGAAATAGAGGTATTAAACGTCCGGACATCAAATTTTAAAAATCGCAAATACATTGTACAGAATAAATGGTAGATGATTACATATATGTTTAAAAGAGTCCTTCGTAAGGAACTTGTGGAACTCTTCTTGGGATTATGCGAATTTGTATATTAGTTATAGTGGTATAGAGATTGACATGTGCAAGTGTCCCGTCCGTGATCCGGTTTATCGTCTGACCTTAATGTTAGTATTCCATTATTAACCTTACAATAAGCAATATGAACAACATAATTTCCACCGTATACAATAACATTAATTATATAATTTAGGTTTTTTAAAAAATATAGGTATTAAAAGTCCGGTCATCAAATTTTAAAAAGCGCAAGTACATTTTCCTGAGTAAATTGAAGATGATTACATATATATTTACAAGGGTCCTTCGTAAGGAAATTGTAAAACTCTCTGTGAGATTATGCGAGTTTGTTTATTAGTTATAGTGGTATAGAGCTTGACATGGGATTGCAAGTGTCCCGTTCGTGATCCGGTTTACCATCTGTCACTAATGTTAGTATTCCGTTATTACCCTTACAATAAGCATTATGAACCACAAAATTTCCACCGTATAGAATCGCATGAAATTATATAATTTAGGTTTTTAAAGAAATATAGGAATTAAAAGTCCGGTTATCAAGTTTTAAAAAGCGCAAGTACATTTTCCTGAGTAAATAGTAGATGATTACATATATTTTACAAAAGTCCTTCGTAAGGAACTTGTGGAACTCTCTTTGGGATTATGCGAGTTTGTTTATTAGTTATAGTGGTATAGAGATTGACATGGGATTGCAAGTGTCCCGTCCGTTATCCAGTTTACCGTCTGTCATTAATGTTAGTATTCCATTGTTACCCTTACAATAAGAATTATGAACAACATAATTTCCACCGTATAGAATCGCATGAAATTACATATTTTAGGTTTTTAAAGAAATACAGGAATTAAAAGTCCGGTCATCAAATTTTAAAAAGTGCAAGTACATTTTCCAGAGTAAATTGTAGATGATTACATATATGTTTACAAGGGTCCTTCGTAAGGAAATTTAAAACTCTCTGTTGGATTATGCGAGTGTGTTTATCAATTACTGCAGCAAAGAGTTTGACTTGGGATTGCAAGTGTCCCGTCCATGATCTGGGGTTACTGTCCATCATTTGTGTTAGTATTCCATTATTACCCTTACAATAAGCATTATGAACAACATAATTTCCACCGTATACAATAACATTAATTATATAATTTAGGTTTTTTAAAAAATATAGGTATTAAAAGTCCGGTCATCAAATTTTAAAAAGCGCAAGTACATTTTCCTGAGTAAATTGAAGATGATTACATATATATTTACAAGGGTCCTTCGTAAGGAAATTGTGAAACTCTCTGTGAGATTATGCGAGTATGTTTGTTAGTTATAGTGGTATAGAGACTGACATGGGATTGCAAGTGTCCCGTTCGTGATCCGGTTTACCATCTGTCATTAATGTTAGTATTCCGTTATTACCCTTACAATAAGCATTATGAACAACAAAATTTCCACCGTATAGAATCGCATGAAATTATATAATTTAGGTTTTTAAAGAAATATAGGAATTAAAAGTCCGGTCATCAAATTTTAAAAAGCACAAGTACTTTTTCCTGAGTAAATAGTAGATGATTACATATATTTTACAAGAGTCCCTCGTAAGGAATTTGTGGAACTCTCCTTGGGATTATGCGAATTTGTTTATTAGTTATAGTGGTATAGAAATTGACAAGGGATTGCAAGTGTCCCGTCCGTGATCCGGTTTACCGCCGGTCATTAATGTTAGTATTCAATTATTACCCTTACAATAAGCATTATGAACAACATAATTTCCACCGTATTGAATTGCATTAAATTATATAATTTAGGTTTTTTAAAAAATATAGGTATTAAAAGTCCGGTCATCAAATTTTAAAAAGCGCAAGTACATTTTCCTGAGTAAATTGAAGATGATTACATATATATTTACAAGGGTCCTTCGTAAGGAAATTGTGAAACTCTCTGTGAGATTATGCGAGTATGTTTATTAGTTATAGTGGTATAGAGACTGACATGGGATTGCAAGTGCCCCGTTCGTGATCCGGTTTACCATCTGTCATTAATGTTAGTATTCCGTTATTACCCTTACAATAAGCATTATGAACAACAAAATTTCCACCGTATAGAATCGCATGAAATTATATAATTTAGGTTTTTAAAGAAATATAGGAATTAAAAGTCCGGTCATCAAATTTTAAAAAGCGCAAGGACTTTTTCCTGAGTAAATAGTAGATGATTACATATATTTTACAAGAGTCTTTTGTAAGGAACTTGTGGAACTCTCTTTGGGATTATGCGAGTTTGTTTATTAGTTATAGTGGTATAGAGATTTACATGGGATTGCAAGTGTCCCGTCCGTGATCCGGTTTACCGTCTGCATTAATGTTAGTATTCAATTATTACCCTTACAATAAGCATTATGAACAACATAATTTCCACCGTATTGAATTGCATTAAATTATATAATTTAGGTTTTAAAAAAAATATAGGTATTAAAAGTCCGGTCATCAAATTTTAAAAAGCGCAAGTACATTTTCCTGAGTGAATTGAAGATGATTACATATATATTTACAAGGGTCCTTCGTAAGGAAATTGTAAAACTCTCTGTGAGATTATGCGAGTTTGTTTATTAGTTATAGTGGTATAGAGACTGACATGGGATTGCAAGTGTCCCGTTCGTGATCCGGTTTACCATCTGTCATTAATGTTAGTATTCCGTTATTACCCTTACAATGAGCATTATTAACTACAAAATTTCCACCGTATAGAATCGTATGAAATTATATAATTTAGGTTTTTAAAGAAATATAGGAATTAAAAGTCCGGTCATCAAATTTTAAAAAGCGCAAGTACTTTTTCCTGAGTAAATAGTAGATGATTACATATATTTTACAAGAGTCCTTCGTAAGGAATTTGTGGAACTCTCCTTGGGATTATGCTAATTTGTTTATTAGTTATAGTGGTATAGAGATTGACATGGGATTGCAAGTGTCCCGTTCGTGATCCGGTTTACCATCTGTCATTAATGTTAGTATTCCGTTGTTACCCTTACAATAAGCATTATGAACAACAAAATTTCCACCGTATAGAATCACATGAAATTATATAATTTTGGTTTTTAAAGAAATATTGGAATTAAAAGTCCGGTCAACAAATTTTAAAAAGCGCAAGTACTTTTTCCTGAGTAAATTGTAGATGATTACATATATTTTACAAGAGTCCTTCGTAAGGAATTTGTGGAACTCTCCTTGGGATTATGAGAATTTGTTTCTTAGTTATAGTGGTATAGAGATTGACATGGGATTGCAAGTGTCCCGTCCGTGATCCGGTTTACCGTCTGTCATTAATGTTAGTATTCAATTATTACCCTTACAATAAGCATTATGAACAACATAATTTCCACCGTATTGAATTGCATTAAATTATATAATTTAGGTTTTTTTAAAAAATATAGGTATTAAAAGTCCGGTCATCAAATTTTAAAAAGCGCAAGTACATTTTCCTGAGTAAATTGAAGATGATTACATATATATTTACAAGGGTCCTTCGTAAGGAAATTGTAAAACTCTCTGTGAGATTATGCGAGCTTGTTTATTAGTTATAGTGGTATAGAGGTTGACTTGGGATTGCAAGTGTTCCGTTCGTGATCCGGTTTACCATCTGTCATTAATGTTAGTATTCCGTTATTACCCTTACAATAAGCATTATGAACAACAAAATTTCCACCGTATAGAATCGCATGAAATTATATAATTTAGGTTTTAAAAGAAATATAGGAATTAAAAGTCCGGTCATCAAAATTTAAAAAGCGCAAGTACTTTTTCCTGAGTAAATAGTAGATGATTACATATATTTTAGAAGAGTCTTTCGTAAGGAACTTGTGGAACTCTCCTTGGGATTATGCGAATTTGTTTATTAGTTATAGTGGTATAGAGATTGACATGGGATTGCAAGTGTCCTGTCCGTGATCCGGTTTACCATCTGTCATTAATGTTAGTATTCAATTATTACCCTTACAATAAGCATTATGAACAACATAATTTCCACCTTATTGAATCGCATTAAATTATATAATTTAGGTTTTTTAAAAAATATAGGTATTAAAAGTCCGGTCATCAAATTTTAAAAAGCGCAAGTACATTTTCCTGAGTAAATTGAAGATGATTACATATATATTTACAAAGGTCCTTCGTAAGGAAATTGTAAAACTCTCTGTGAGATTATGCGAGTTTGTTTATTAGTTATAGTGGTATAGAGACTGACATGGGATTGCAAGTGTCCCGTTCGTGATCCGGTTTACCATCTTTCATTAATGTTAGTATTCCGTTATTACCCTTACAATAAGCATTATAAACAACAAAATTTCCACCGTATAGAATCGCATGAAATTATATAATTTAGGTTTTTTAAAGAAATATAGGAATTAAAAGTCCGGTCATCAAATTTTAAAAAGCACAAGTACTTTTTCCTTAGTAAATAATAGATGATTACATATATTTTACAAGAGTCTTTCGTAAGTAACTTGTTGGACTCTCCTTGGGATTATGCGAATTTGTTTATTAGTTATAGTGGTATAGAGATTGACATGGGATTGCAAGTGTCCCGTCCGTGATCCGGTTTACAGTCTGTCATTAATGTTAGTATTCCATTATTACCCTTACAATAAGCATTATGAACAACATAATTTCCACCGTATAGAATCGCATGAAATTACATATTTTAGGTTTTTAAAGAAATATAGGTATTAAAAGTCCGGTCATCAAATTTTAAAATATGCAAGTACATTTTCCAGAGTAAATTGTAGATGATTACATATATGTTTACAAGGATCCTTTGTAAGGAAATTTAAAACTCTCTGTTGGATTATACGAGTGTGTTTATCAATTACTGCGGCAAAGAGTTTGACTTGGGATTGCAAGTGTCCCGTCCATGATCTGGGGTTACTGTCCATCATTTGTGATAGTATTCCATTATTACCCTTAAAATAAGCATTATGAAAAACATAATTTCGACCGTATAGAATTGTATGAAATTATATATTGTGCGTTTTCAACGAAATAGAGGTATTAAAAGTTAGGACATCGAATTTTAAAAATCGCAAATACATTGTACAGAAAAAATGATAGATGATTACATATATGTTTAAAAGAGTCCTTCGTAAGGAACTTGTGGAACTCTCCTTGGGATTATGCGAATTTGTTAATTAGTTATAGTGGTATAGAGATTGACATGGGATTGGAAGTGTCCCGTCCGCGATCCGGTTTATCTTCTGACATTAATGTTAGTATTCCATTATTACCCTTATAATAAGCATTATGAACAACATAATTTCCACCGTATAGAATCGCATTAAATTATATAATTTAGGTTTTAAAAAAAATATAGGTATTAAAAGTCCGGTCATCAAATTTTAAAAAGCGCAAGTACATTTTCCTGAGTAAATTGAAGGTGATTACATATATATTTACAAGGGTCCTTCGTAAGGAAATTGTAAAACTCTCTGTGGGATTATGCGAGTTTGTTTATTAGTTATAGTGGTATAGAGACTGACATGGGATTGCAAGTGTCCCGTTCGTGATCCGGTTTACCATCTGTCATTAATGTTAGTATTCCGTTATTACCCTTACAATAAGTATTATGAACAACAAAATTTCCACCGTATAGAATCGCATGAAATTATATAATTTAGGTTTTTAAAGAAATATACGAATTAAAAGTCCGGACATCAAATTTTAAAAATCGCAAGTACATTTTCCTGAGTAAATAGTAGATGATTACATGTATGTTTACAAGAGTCCATCGGAAGGAACTTGTGGAACTCTCTTTGGGATTATGCGAGTTTGTTTATTAGTTATAGTGGGATAGAGTTTGACATGGGATTGCAAGTGTCCCGTCCGTGATCCGGTTTACCGTCTGTCGTTAATATTAGTATTCCATTATTACCCTTACAATAAGCATTATGAACAACATAATATCCACCGTATAGAATCGCGTGAAATTATATAATTTAGGTTTTTTTAAGGAAACATAGGAATTAAAAGTCCGATCATCAAATTTTAAAAAGCGCAAGTACATTTTCCTGAGTAAATAGTAGAAGATTACATATATGTCTACAAGAGTCCATCGGAAGGAACTTGTGGAACTCTGTTTGGGATTATGCGAGTTTGTTTATTAGTTACAGTGGTATAGAGATTGACATGGGATTGCAAGTCTCCCGTCCGTGATCCGGTTTACCGTCTATCGTTAATATTAGTATTCCATTATTACCCTTACAATAAGCATTATGAACAACATAATTTCCACCGTATAGAATCGCATGAAATTATATAATTTAGGTTTTTAAAGAAATATAGGAATTAAAAGTCCGGTCATCTAATTTTAAAAAGAGCAAGTACGTTATCCTGAGTAAATAATAGATGATTACATATATGTTTACAAGAGTCCATCGGAAGGAACTTGTGGAACTCTCTTTGGGATTATGCGAGTTTGTTTATTAGTTATAGTGGGATAGAGTTTGACATGGGATTGCAAGTGTCCCGTCCGTGATCCGGTTTACCGTCTGTCGTTAATATTAGTATTCCATTATTACCCTTACAATAAGCATTATGAACAACATAATATCCACCGTATAGAATCGCGTGAAATTATATAATTTAGGTTTTTTTAAGGAAACATAGGAATTAAAAGTCCGATCATCAAATTTTAAAAAGCGCAAGTACATTTTCCTGAGTAAATAGTAGAAGATTACATATATGTCTACAAGAGTCCATCGGAAGGAACTTGTGGAACTCTGTTTGGGATTATGCGAGTTTGTTTATTAGTTACAGTGGTATAGAGATTGACATGGGATTGCAAGTGTCCCGTCCGTGATCCGGTTTACCGTCTATCGTTAATATTAGTATTCCATTATTACCCTTACAATAAGCATTATGAACAACATAATTTCCACCGTATAGAATCGCATGAAATTATATAATTTAGGTTTTTAAAGAAATATAGGAATTAAAAGTCCGGTCATCTAATTTTAAAAAGAGCAAGTACGTTATCCTGAGTAAATAATAGATGATTACATATATGTTTACAAGAGTCCATCGGAAGGAACTTGTGGAACTCTCTTTGGGATTATGCGAGTTTGTTTATTAGTTATAGTGGGATAGAGTTTGACATGGGATTGCAAGTCTCCTGTCCGTGATCCGGTTTATCGTCTGTCGTTAATATTAGTATTCCATTATTACCCTTACAATAAGCATTATGAACAACATAATTTCCACCGTATAGAATCGCATGAAATTATATAATTTAGGTTTTTAAAGAAATATAGGAATTAAAAGTCCGATCATCGAATTTTAAAAAGCGCAAGTACATTTTCCTGAGTAAATAGTAGATGATTACATATATTTTACAAGAGTCCTTCGGAAGGAACTTGTGGAGCTCTCTTTGGGATTTTGCGAGTTTGTTTATTAGTTATAGTGGTATAGAGTTTGACATGGGATTGCAAGTGTCCTATCTGTGATCCGGTTTACCGTCTATCGTTATTGTTAGTATTCCATTATTACCCTTACAATAAGCATTATGAACAACATAATTTCCACCGTATAGAATCGCATGAAATTGTATAATTTTGGTTTTTTAAGAAATATAGGAATTAAAAGTCCGATCATCAAATTTTAAAAAGCGCAAGTACATTTTCCTGAGTAAATAGTAGATGATTACATATATTTTACAAGAGTCCTTCGGAAGGAACTTGTGGAGCTCTCTTTGGGATTTTGCGAGTTTGTTTATTAGTTATAGTGGTATAGAGTTTGACATGGGATTGCAAGTGTCCTATCTGTGATCCGGTTTACCGTCTATCGTTATTGTTAGTATTCCATTATTACCCTTACAATAAGCATTATGAACAACATAATTTCCACCGTATAGAATCGCATGAAATTGTATAATTTTGGTTTTTTAAGAAATATAGGAATTAAAAGTCCGATCATCAAATTTTAAAAAGCGCAAGTACATTTTCCTGAGTAAATAGTAGATGATTACATATATTTTACAAGAGTCCTTCGAAAGGAACTTGTGGAGCTCTCTTTGGGATTATGCGAGTTTGTTTATTAGTTGTAGTGGTATAGAGTTTGACATGGGATTGCAAGTGTCCTATCCGTGATCCGGTTTACCGTCTATCGTTATTGTTAGTATTCCATTATTACCCTTACAATAAGCATTATGAACAACATAATTTCCTCCGTATAGAATCGCATGAAATTGTATAATTTTGGTTTTTTAAGAAATATAGGAATTAAAAGTCCGATCATCAAATTTTAAAAAGCGCAAGTACATTTTCCTGAGTAAATAGTAGATGATTACATATATTTTACAAGAGTCCTTCGAAAGGAACTTGTGGAGCTCTCTTTGGGATTATGCGAGTTTGTTTATTAGTTATAGTGGTATAGAGTTTGACATGGGATTTCGAGTGTCCCGTCCGTGATCCGGTTTACCATCTGTCGTTAATGTTAGTATTCCATTATTACCCTTACAATAAGCATTATGAACAACATAATTTCCACCGTATAGAATCGCATGAAATTGTATAATTTTGGTTTTTTAAGAAATATGGGAATTAAAAGTCCGATCATCAAATTTTAAAAAGCGCAAGTACATTTTCCTGAGTAAACAGTAGATGATTACATATATTTTACAAGAGTCCTTCGGAAGGAACTTGTGGAACTCTGTTTGGGATTATGCGAGTTTGTTTATTAGTTACAGTGGTATAGAGATTGACATGGGATTGCAAGTGTCCCGTCCGTGATCCGGTTTACCGTCTGTCGTTAATATTGGTATTCCATTATTACCCTTACAATAAGCATTATGAACAACATAATTTCCACCGTATAGAATCGCATGTAATTATATAATTTAGGTTTTTAAAGAAATATAGGAATTAAAAGTCCGGTCATCAAATTTTAAAAAGATCAAGTACGTTATCCTGAGTAAATAATAGATGATTACATATATGTTTACAAGAGTCCATCGGAAGGAACTTGTGGAACTCTCTTTGGGATTATGCGAGTTTGTTTATTAGCTATAGTGGGATAGAGTTTGACATGGGATTGCAAGTGTCCCGTCCGTGATCCGGTTTACCGTCTGTCGTTAATATTAGTATTCCATTATTACCCTTACAATAAGCATTATGAACAACATAATTTCCACCGTATAGAATCGCATGAAATTATATAATTTAGGTTTTTAAAGAAATATAGGAATTAAAAGTCCGATCATCAAATTTTAAAAAGCGCAAGTACATTTTCCTGAGTAAATAGTAGATGATTACATATATTTTACAAGAGTCCTTCGGAAGGAACTTGTGGAGCTCTCTTTGGGATTTTGCGAGTTTGTTTATTAGTTATAGTGGTATAGAGTTTGACATGGGATTGCAAGTGTCCTATCCGTGATCCGGTTTACCGTCTATCGTTAATGTTAGTATTCCATTATTACCCTTACAATAAGCATTATGAACAACATAATTTCCACCGTATAGAATCGCATGAAATTTTATAATTTTGGTTTTTTAAGAAATATAGGAATTAAAAGTCCGATCATCAAATTTTAAAAAGCGCAAGTACATTTTCCTGAGTAAATAGTAGATGATTACATATATTTTACAAGAGTCCTTCAGAAGGAACTTGTGGAACTCTCTTTGGGATTATGCGAGTTTGTTTATTAGTTATAGTGGGATAGAGTTTGACATGGGATTGCAAGTGTCCCGTCTGTGATCCGGTTTACCGTCTGTCGTTAATATTAGTATTCCATTATTACCCTTACAATAAGCATTATGAACAACATAATTTCCACCGTATAGAATCGCATGAAATTATATAATTTAGGTTTTTAAAGAAATATAGGAATTAAAAGTCCGATCATCAAATTTTAAAAAGCGCAAGTACATTTTCCTGAGTAAATAGTAAATGATTACATATATTTTACAAGAGTCCTTCGGAAGGAACTTGTGGAGCTCTCTTTGGGATTTTGCGAGTTTGTTTATTAGTTATAGTGGTATAGAGTTTGACATGGGATTGCAAGTGTCCTATCCGTGATCCGGTTTACCGTCTATCGTTAATGTTAGTATTCCATTATTACCCTTACAATAAGCATTATGAACAACATAATTTCCACCGTATAGAATCGCATGAAATTATATTATTTAGGTTTTTAAAGAAATATAGGAATTAAAAGTCCTGTCATCAAATTTTAAAAAGAGCAAGTACGTTATCCTGAGTAAATAATAGATGATTACATATATGTTTACAAGAGTCCATCGGAAGGAACTTGTGGAACTCTCTTTGGGATTATGCGAGTTTGTTTATTAGTTATAGTGGGATAGAGTTTGACATGGGATTGCAAGTGTCCCGTCCGTGATCCGGTTTACCGTCTGTCGTTAATATTAGTATTCCATTATTACCCTTACAATAAGCATTATGAACAACATAATTTCCACCGTATAGAATCGCATGAAATTATATAATTTAGGTTTTTAAAGAAATATAGGTATTAAAAGCCCGGTCATCAAATTTTTAAAAGTGCAAGTACGTTATCCTGAGTAAATAATAGATGATTACATATATGTTTACAGGAGTCCATCGGAAGGAACTTGTGGAACTCTCTTTGGGATTTTGCAAGTTTGTTTATTAGTTATAGTGGGATAGAGTTTGACATGGTATTGCAAGTGTCCCGTCCGTGATCCGGTTTACCGTCTGTCGTTAATATTAGTATTCCATTATTACCCTTACAATAAGCATTATGAACAACATAATTTCCACCGTATAGAATCGCATGAAATTATATAATTTAGGTTTTTAAAGAAATATAGGAATTAAAAGTCCGATCATCAAATTTTAAAAAGCGCAAGTACATTTTCCTGAGTAAATAGTAAATGATTACATGTATTTTACAAGAGTCCTTCGGAAGGAACTTGTGGAGCTCTCTTTGGGATTTTGCGAGTTTGTTTATTAGTTATAGTGGTATAGAGTTTGACATGGGATTGCAAGTGTCCTATCCGTGATCCGGTTTACCGTCTATCGTTAATGTTAGTATTCCATTATTACCCTTACAATAAGCATTATGAACAACATAATTTCCACCGTATAGAATCGCATGAAATTATATTATTTAGGTTTTTAAAGAAATATAGGAATTAAAAGTCCTGTCATCAAATTTTAAAAAGAGCAAGTACGTTATCCTGAGTAAATAATAGATGATTACATATATGTTTACAAGAGTCCATCGGAAGGAACTTGTGGAACTCTCTTTGGGATTATGCGAGTTTGTTTATTAGTTATAGTTGGATAGAGTTTGACATGGGATTGCAAGTGTCCCGTCCGTGATCCGGTTTACCGTCTGTCGTTAATATTAGTATTCCATTATTACCCTTACAATAAGCATTATGAACAACATAATTTCCACCGTATAGAATCGCATGAAATTATATAATTTAGGTTTTTAAAGAAATATAGGTATTAAAAGCCCGGTCATCAAATTTTTAAAAGTGCAAGTACGTTATCCTGAGTAAATAATAGATGATTACATATATGTTTACAAGAGTCCATCGGAAGGAACTTGTGGAACTCTCTTTGGGATTATGCGAGTTTGTTTATTAGTTATAGTGGGATAGAGTTTGACATGGGATTGCAAGTGTCCCGTCCGTGATCCGGTTTACCGTCTGTCGTTAATATTAGTATTCCATTATTACCCTTACAATAAGCATTATGAACAACATAATTTCCACCGTATAGAATCGCATGAAATTATATAATTTAGGTTTTTAAAGAAATATAGGAATTAAAAGTCCGATCATCAAATTTTAAAAAGCGCAAGTACATTTTCCTGAGTAAATAGTAAATGATTACATATATTTTACAAGAGTCCTTCGGAAGGAACTTGTGGAGCTCTCTTTGGGATTTTGCGAGTTTGTTTATTAGTTATAGTGGTATAGAGTTTGACATGGGATTGCAAGTGTCCTATCCGTGATCCGGTTTACCGTCTATCGTTAATGTTAGTATTCCATTATTACCCTTACAATAAGCATTATGAACAACATAATTTCCACCGTATAGAATCGCATGAAATTATATTATTTAGGTTTTTAAAGAAATATAGGAATTAAAAGTCCTGTCATCAAATTTTAAAAAGAGCAAGTACGTTATCCTGAGTAAATAATAGATGATTACATATATGTTTACAAGAGTCCATCGGAAGGAACTTGTGGAACTCTCTTTGGGATTATGCGAGTTTGTTTATTAGTTATAGTTGGATAGAGTTTGACATGGGATTGCAAGTGTCCCGTCCGTGATCCGGTTTACCGTCTGTCGTTAATATTAGTATTCCATTATTACCCTTACAATAAGCATTATGAACAACATAATTTCCACCGTATAGAATCGCATGAAATTATATAATTTAGGTTTTTAAAGAAATATAGGTATTAAAAGCCCGGTCATCAAATTTTTAAAAGTGCAAGTACGTTATCCTGAGTAAATAATAGATGATTACATATATGTTTACAAGAGTCCATCGGAAGGAACTTGTGGAACTCTCTTTGGGATTATGCGAGTTTGTTTATTAGTTATAGTTGGATAGAGTTTGACATGGGATTGCAAGTGTCCCGTCCGTGATCCGGTTTACCGTCTGTCGTTAATATTAGTATTCCATTATTACCCTTACAATAAGCATTATGAACAACATACTTTCCACCGTATAGAATCGCATGAAATTATATAATTTAGGTTTTTAAAGAAATATAGGTATTAAAAGCCCGGTCATCAAATTTTTAAAAGTTCAAGTACGTTATCCTGAGTAAATAATAGATGATTACATATATGTTTACAAGAGTCCATCGGAAGGAACTTGTGGAACTCTGTTTGGGATTATGCGAGTTTGTTTATTAGTTATAGTGGGATAGAGTTTGACATGGGATTGCAAGTGTCCCGTCCGTGATCCGGTTTACCGTCTGTCGTTAATATTAGTATTCCATTATTACCCTTACAATAAGCATTATGAACAACATAATTTCCACCGTATAGAATCGCATGAAATTATATAATTTAGGTTTTTAAAGAAATATAGGAATTAAAAGTCCGATCATCAAATTTTAAAAAGCGCAAGTACGTTATCCTGAGTAAATAATAGATGATTACATATATGTTTACAAGAGTCCATCGGAAGGAACTTGTGGAACTCTCTTTGGGATTATGCGAGTTTGTTTATTAGTTATAGTGGGATAGAGTTTGACATGGGATTGCAAGTCTCCTGTCCGTGATCCGGTTTATCGTCTGTCGTTAATATTAGTATTCCATTATTACCCTTACAATAAGCATTATGAACAACATAATTTCCACCGTATAGAATCGCATGAAATTATATAATTTAGGTTTTTAAAGAAATATAGGAATTAAAAGTCCGATCATCGAATTTTAAAAAGCGCAAGTACATTTTCCTGAGTAAATAGTAGATGATTACATATATTTTACAAGAGTCCTTCGGAAGGAACTTGTGGAGCTCTCTTTGGGATTTTGCGAGTTTGTTTATTAGTTATAGTGGTATAGAGTTTGACATGGGATTGCAAGTGTCCTATCTGTGATCTGGTTTACCGTCTATCGTTATTGTTAGTATTCCATTATTACCCTTACAATAAGCATTATGAACAACATAATTTCCACCGTATAGAATCGCATGAAATTGTATAATTTTGGTTTTTTAAGAAATATAGGAATTAAAAGTCCGATCATCAAATTTTAAAAAGCGCAAGTACATTTTCCTGAGTAAATAGTAGATGATTACATATATTTTACAAGAGTCCTTCGGAAGGAACTTGTGGAGCTCTCTTTGGGATTTTGCGAGTTTGTTTATTAGTTATAGTGGTATAGAGTTTGACATGGGATTGCAAGTGTCCTATCTGTGATCCGGTTTACCGTCTATCGTTATTGTTAGTATTCCATTATTACCCTTACAATAAGCATTATGAACAACATAATTTCCACCGTATAGAATCGCATGAAATTGTATAATTTTGGTTTTTTAAGAAATATAGGAATTAAAAGTCCGATCATCAAATTTTAAAAAGCGCAAGTACATTTTCCTGAGTAAATAGTAGATGATTACATATATTTTACAAGAGTCCTTCGAAAGGAACTTGTGGAGCTCTCTTTGGGATTATGCGAGTTTGTTTATTAGTTGTAGTGGTATAGAGTTTGACATGGGATTGCAAGTGTCCTATCCGTGATCCGGTTTACCGTCTATCGTTATTGTTAGTATTCCATTATTACCCTTACAATAAGCATTATGAACAACATAATTTCCTCCGTATAGAATCGCATGAAATTGTATAATTTTGGTTTTTTAAGAAATATAGGAATTAAAAGTCCGATCATCAAATTTTAAAAAGCGCAAGTACATTTTCCTGAGTAAATAGTAGATGATTACATATATTTTACAAGAGTCCTTCGAAAGGAACTTGTGGAGCTCTCTTTGGGATTATGCGAGTTTGTTTATTAGTTATAGTGGTATAGAGTTTGACATGGGATTTCGAGTGTCCCGTCCGTGATCCGGTTTACCATCTGTCGTTAATGTTAGTATTCCATTATTACCCTTACAATAAGCATTATGAACAACATAATTTCCACCGTATAGAATCGCATGAAATTGTATAATTTTGGTTTTTTAAGAAATATGGGAATTAAAAGTCCGATCATCAAATTTTAAAAAGCGCAAGTACATTTTCCTGAGTAAACAGTAGATGATTACATATATTTTACAAGAGTCCTTCGGAAGGAACTTGTGGAACTCTGTTTGGGATTATGCGAGTTTGTTTATTAGTTACAGTGGTATAGAGATTGACATGGGATTGCAAGTGTCCCGTCCGTGATCCGGTTTACCGTCTGTCGTTAATATTGGTATTCCATTATTACCCTTACAATAAGCATTATGAACAACATAATTTCCACCGTATAGAATCGCATGTAATTATATAATTTAGGTTTTTAAAGAAATATAGGAATTAAAAGTCCGGTCATCAAATTTTAAAAAGAGCAAGTACGTTATCCTGAGTAAATAATAGATGATTACATATATGTTTACAAGAGTCCATCGGAAGGAACTTGTGGAACTCTGTTTGGGATTATGCGAGTTTGTTTATTAGTTACAGTGGTATAGAGATTGACATGGGATTGCAAGTGTCCCGTCCGTGATCCGGTTTACCGTCTGTCGTTAATGTTAGTATTCCATTATTACCCTTACAATAAGCATTATGAACAACATAATTTCCACCGTATAGAATCGCATGAAATTTTATAATTTTGGTTTTTTAAGAAATATAGGAATTAAAAGTCCGATCATCAAATTTTAAAAAGCGCAAGTACATTTTCCTGAGTAAATAGTAGATGATTACATATATTTTACAAGAGTCCTTCAGAAGGAACTTGTGGAACTCTCTTTGGGATTATGCGAGTTTGTTTATTAGTTATAGTGGGATAGAGTTTGACATGGGATTGCAAGTGTCCCGTCTGTGATCCGGTTTACCGTCTGTCGTTAATATTAGTATTCCATTATTACCCTTACAATAAGCATTATGAACAACATAATTTCAACCGTATAGAATCGCATGAAATTTTATAATTTTGGTTTTTTAAGAAATATAGGAATTAAAAGTCCGATCATCAAATTTTAAAAAGCGCAAGTACATTTTCCTGAGTAAATAGTAGATGATTACATATATTTTACAAGCGTCCTTCAGAAGGAACTTGTGGAACTCTCTTTGGGATTATGCGAGTTTGTTTATTAGTTATAGTGGGATAGAGTTTGACATGGGATTGCAAGTGTCCCGTCTGTGATCCGGTTTACCGTCTGTCGTTAATATTAGTATTCCATTATTACCCTTACAATAAGCATTATGAACAACATAATTTCCACCGTATAGAATCGTATGAAATTATATAATTTAGGTTTTTAAAGAAATATAGGAATTAAAAGTCCGATCATCAAATTTTAAAAAGCGCAAGTACATTTTCCTGAGTAAATAGTAAATGATTACATATATTTTACAAGAGTCCTTCGGAAGGAACTTGTGGAGCTCTCTTTGGGATTTTGCGAGTTTGTTTATTAGTTATAGTGGTATAGAGTTTGACATGGGATTGCAAGTGTCCTATCCGTGATCCGGTTTACCGTCTATCGTTAATGTTAGTATTCCATTATTACCCTTACAATAAGCATTATGAACAACATAATTTCCACCGTATAGAATCGCATGAAATTATATTATTTAGGTTTTTAAAGAAATATAGGAATTAAAAGTCCTGTCATCAAATTTTAAAAAGAGCAAGTACGTTATCCTGAGTAAATAATAGATGATTACATATATGTTTACAAGAGTCCATCGGAAGGAACTTGTGGAACTCTCTTTGGGATTATGCGAGTTTGTTTATTAGTTATAGTGGGATAGAGTTTGACATGGGATTGCAAGTGTCCCGTCCGTGATCCGGTTTACCGTCTGTCGTTAATATTAGTATTCCATTATTACCCTTACAATAAGCATTATGAACAACATAATTTCCACCGTATAGAATCGCATGAAATTATATAATTTAGGTTTTTAAAGAAATATAGGTATTAAAAGCCCGGTCATCAAATTTTTAAAAGTGCAAGTACGTTATCCTGAGTAAATAATAGATGATTACATATATGTTTACAGGAGTCCATCGGAAGGAACTTGTGGAACTCTCTTTGGGATTTTGCAAGTTTGTTTATTAGTTATAGTGGGATAGAGTTTGACATGGTATTGCAAGTGTCCCGTCCGTGATCCGGTTTACCGTCTGTCGTTAATATTAGTATTCCATTATTACCCTTACAATAAGCATTATGAACAACATAATTTCCACCGTATAGAATCGCATGAAATTATATAATTTAGGTTTTTAAAGAAATATAGGAATTAAAAGTCCGATCATCAAATTTTAAAAAGCGCAAGTACATTTTCCTGAGTAAATAGTAAATGATTACATGTATTTTACAAGAGTCCTTCGGAAGGAACTTGTGGAGCTCTCTTTGGGATTTTGCGAGTTTGTTTATTAGTTATAGTGGTATAGAGTTTGACATGGGATTGCAAGTGTCCTATCCGTGATCCGGTTTACCGTCTATCGTTAATGTTAGTATTCCATTATTACCCTTACAATAAGCATTATGAACAACATAATTTCCACCGTATAGAATCGCATGAAATTATATAATTTAGGTTTTTAAAGAAATATAGGTATTAAAAGCCCGGTCATCAAATTTTTAAAAGTGCAAGTACGTTATCCTGAGTAAATAATAGATGATTACATATATGTTTACAAGAGTCCATCGGAAGGAACTTGTGGAACTCTCTTTGGGATTATGCGAGTTTGTTTATTAGTTATAGTTGGATAGAGTTTGACATGGGATTGCAAGTGTCCCGTCCGTGATCCGGTTTACCGTCTGTCGTTAATATTAGTATTCCATTATTACCCTTACAATAAGCATTATGAACAACATAATTTCCACCGTATAGAATCGCATGAAATTATATAATTTAGGTTTTTAAAGAAATATAGGTATTAAAAGCCCGGTCATCAAATTTTTAAAAGTGCAAGTACGTTATCCTGAGTAAATAATAGATGATTACATATATGTTTACAAGAGTCCATCGGAAGGAACTTGTGGAACTCTCTTTGGGATTATGCGAGTTTGTTTATTAGTTATAGTGGGATAGAGTTTGACATGGGATTGCAAGTGTCCCGTCCGTGATCCGGTTTACCGTCTGTCGTTAATATTAGTATTCCATTATTACCCTTACAATAAGCATTATGAACAACATAATTTCCACCGTATAGAATCGCATGAAATTATATAATTTAGGTTTTTAAAGAAATATAGGAATTAAAAGTCCGATCATCAAATTTTAAAAAGCGCAAGTACATTTTCCTGAGTAAATAGTAAATGATTACATATATTTTACAAGAGTCCTTCGGAAGGAACTTGTGGAGCTCTCTTTGGGATTTTGCGAGTTTGTTTATTAGTTATAGTGGTATAGAGTTTGACATGGGATTGCAAGTGTCCTATCCGTGATCCGGTTTACCGTCTATCGTTAATGTTAGTATTCCATTATTACCCTTACAATAAGCATTATGAACAACATAATTTCCACCGTATAGAATCGCATGAAATTATATTATTTAGGTTTTTAAAGAAATATAGGAATTAAAAGTCCTGTCATCAAATTTTAAAAAGAGCAAGTACGTTATCCTGAGTAAATAATAGATGATTACATATATGTTTACAAGAGTCCATCGGAAGGAACTTGTGGAACTCTCTTTGGGATTATGCGAGTTTGTTTATTAGTTATAGTTGGATAGAGTTTGACATGGGATTGCAAGTGTCCCGTCCGTGATCCGGTTTACCGTCTGTCGTTAATATTAGTATTCCATTATTACCCTTACAATAAGCATTATGAACAACATAATTTCCACCGTATAGAATCGCATGAAATTATATAATTTAGGTTTTTAAAGAAATATAGGTATTAAAAGCCCGGTCATCAAATTTTTAAAAGTGCAAGTACGTTATCCTGAGTAAATAATAGATGATTACATATATGTTTACAAGAGTCCATCGGAAGGAACTTGTGGAACTCTCTTTGGGATTATGCGAGTTTGTTTATTAGTTATAGTTGGATAGAGTTTGACATGGGATTGCAAGTGTCCCGTCCGTGATCCGGTTTACCGTCTGTCGTTAATATTAGTATTCCATTATTACCCTTACAATAAGCATTATGAACAACATAATTTCCACCGTATAGAATCGCATGAAATTATATAATTTAGGTTTTTAAAGAAATATAGGTATTAAAAGCCCGGTCATCAAATTTTTAAAAGTGCAAGTACGTTATCCTGAGTAAATAATAGATGATTACATATATGTTTACAAGAGTCCATCGGAAGGAACTTGTGGAACTCTCTTTGGGATTATGCGAGTTTGTTTATTAGTTATAGTGGGATAGAGTTTGACATGGGATTGCAAGTGTCCCGTCCGTGATCCGGTTTACCGTCTGTCGTTAATATTAGTATTCCATTATTACCCTTACAATAAGCATTATGAACAACATAATTTCCACCGTATAGAATCGCATGAAATTATATAATTTAGGTTTTTAAAGAAATATAGGAATTAAAAGTCCGATCATCAAATTTTAAAAAGCGCAAGTACATTTTCCTGAGTAAATAGTAAATGATTACATATATTTTACAAGAGTCCTTCGGAAGGAACTTGTGGAGCTCTCTTTGGGATTTTGCGAGTTTGTTTATTAGTTATAGTGGTATAGAGTTTGACATGGGATTGCAAGTGTCCTATCCGTGATCCGGTTTACCGTCTATCGTTAATGTTAGTATTCCATTATTACCCTTACAATAAGCATTATGAACAACATAATTTCCACCGTATAGAATCGCATGAAATTATATTATTTAGGTTTTTAAAGAAATATAGGAATTAAAAGTCCTGTCATCAAATTTTAAAAAGAGCAAGTACGTTATCCTGAGTAAATAATAGATGATTACATATATGTTTACAAGAGTCCATCGGAAGGAACTTGTGGAACTCTCTTTGGGATTATGCGAGTTTGTTTATTAGTTATAGTTGGATAGAGTTTGACATGGGATTGCAAGTGTCCCGTCCGTGATCCGGTTTACCGTCTGTCGTTAATATTAGTATTCCATTATTACCCTTACAATAAGCATTATGAACAACATAATTTCCACCGTATAGAATCGCATGAAATTATATAATTTAGGTTTTTAAAGAAATATAGGTATTAAAAGCCCGGTCATCAAATTTTTAAAAGTGCAAGTACGTTATCCTGAGTAAATAATAGATGATTACATATATGTTTACAAGAGTCCATCGGAAGGAACTTGTGGAACTCTCTTTGGGATTATGCGAGTTTGTTTATTAGTTATAGTTGGATAGAGTTTGACATGGGATTGCAAGTGTCCCGTCCGTGATCCGGTTTACCGTCTGTCGTTAATATTAGTATTCCATTATTACCCTTACAATAAGCATTATGAACAACATAATTTCCACCGTATAGAATCGCATGAAATTATATAATTTAGGTTTTTAAAGAAATATAGGTATTAAAAGCCCGGTCATCAAATTTTTAAAAGTGCAAGTACGTTATCCTGAGTAAATAATAGATGATTACATATATGTTTACAAGAGTCCATCGGAAGGAACTTGTGGAACTCTCTTTGGGATTATGCGAGTTTGTTTATTAGTTATAGTGGGATAGAGTTTGACATGGGATTGCAAGTGTCCCGTCCGTGATCCGGTTTACCGTCTGTCGTTAATATTAGTATTCCATTATTACCCTTACAATAAGCATTATGAACAACATAATTTCCACCGTATAGAATCGCATGAAATTATATAATTTAGGTTTTTAAAGAAATATAGGAATTAAAAGTCCGATCATCAAATTTTAAAAAGCGCAAGTACATTTTCCTGAGTAAATAGTAGATGATTACATATATTTTACAAGAGTCCTTCGGAAGGAACTTGTGGAGCCCTCTTTGGGATTTTGCGAGTTTGTTTATTAGTTATAGTGGTATAGAGTTTGACATGGGATTGCAAGTGTTCTATCCATGATCCGGTTTACCGTCTATCATTAATGTTAGTATTCCATTATTACCCTTACAATAAGCATTATGAACAACATAATTTCCACCGTATAGAATCGCATGAAATTGTATAATTTTGGTTTTTAAAGAAATATGGGAATTAAAAGTCCGATCATCAAATTTTAAAAAGCGCAAGTACATTTTCCTGAGTAAATAGTAGATGATTACATATATTTTACAAGAGTCCTTCGGAAGGAACTTGTGGAACTCTGTTTGGGATTATGCGAGTTTGTTTATTAGTTACAGTGGTATAGAGATTGACATGGGATTGCAAGTGTCCCGTCCGTGATCCGGTTTACCGTCTGTCGTTAATATAAGTATTCCATTATTACCCTTACAATAAGCATTATGAACAACATAATTTCCACCGTATAGAATCGCATGAAATTATATAATTTAGGTTTTTAAAGAAATATAGGAATTAAAAGTCCGATCATCAAATTTTAAAAAGCGCAAGTACATTTTCCTGAGTAAATAGTAAATGATTACATATATTTTACAAGAGTCCTTCGGAAGGAACTTGTGGAGCTCTCTTTTGGATTTTGCGAGTTTGTTTATTAGTTATAGTGGTATAGAGTTTGACATGGGATTGCAAGTGTCCTATCCGTGATCCGGTTTACCGTCTATCGTTAATGTTAGTATTCCATTATTACCCTTACAATAAGCATTATGAACAACATAATTTCCACCGTATAGAATCGCATTAAATTGTATAATTTTGGTTTTTAAAGAAATATGGGAATTAAAAGTCCGATCATCAAATTTTAAAAAGCGCAAGTACATTTTCCTGAGTAAATAGTAGATGATTACATATATTTTACAAGAGTCCTTCGGAAGGAACTTGTGGAACTCTGTTTGGGATTATGCGAGTTTGTTTATTAGTTACAGTGGTATAGAGATTGACATGGGATTGCAAGTGTCCCGTCCGTGATCCGGTTTACCGTCTGTCGTTAATATTAGTATTCCATTATTACCCTTACAATAAGCATTATGAACAACATAATTTCCACCGTATAGAATCGCATGAAATTATATAATTTAGGTTTTTAAAGAAACGTAGGAATTAAAAGTCCGATCATGAAATTTTAAAAAGCGCAAGTACATTTTCCTGAGTAAATAGTAGATGATTACATATAGTTTACAAGAGTCCTTCGGAAGGAACTTGTGGAGCTCTCTTTGGGATTATGCGAGTTTGTTTATTAGTTATAGTGGTATAGAATTTGATATGGGATTGCAAATGTCCCGTCCGTGATCTGGTTTACCGTCTGTCGTTAATGTTAGTATTCCATTATTACCCTTACAATAAGCATTATGAACAACATAATTTCCACCGTATAGAATCACATGAAATTGTATAATTTTGGTTTTTTAAGAAATATAGGAATTAAAAGTCCGATCATCAAATTTTAAAAAGCGCAAGTACATTTTCCTGAGTAAATAGTAGATGATTACATATATTTTACAAAAGTCCTTCGAAAGGAACTTGTGGAGCTCTCTTTGGGATTATGCGAGTTTGTTTATTAGTTATAGTGGTATATTGTTTGACATGGGATTGCAAGTGTCCCATCCGTGATCCGTTTTACCGTCTGTCGTTAATGTTTGTATTCCATTATTACCCTTACAATAAGCATTATGAACAACATAATTTCCACCGTATAGAATCACATGAAATTGTATAATTTTGGTTTTTAAAGAAATATAGGAATTAAAAGTCCGATCATCAAATTTTAAAAAGAGCAAGTACATTTTCCTGAGTAAATAGTAGATGATTACATATATTTTACAAGAGTCCTTCGAAAGGAACTTGTGGAGCTCTCTTAGGGATTATGCGAGTTTGTTTATTAGTTATAGTGGTATAGAGTTTGACATGGGATTGCCAGTGTCCCGTCCGTGATCCGTTTTACCGTCTGTCGTTAATGTTAGTATTCCATTATTACCCTTACAATAAGCATTATGAACAACATAATATCCACCGTATAGAATCGCGTGAAATTTTATAATTTAGGTTTTTTTAAGGAAACATAGGAATTAAAAGTCCGATCATCAAATTTTAAAAAGCGCAAGTACATTTTCCTGAGTAAATAGTAGAAGATTACATATATGTCTACAAGAGTCCATCGGAAGGAACTTGTGGAACTCTGTTTCGGATTATGCGAGTTTGTTTATTAGTTACAGTGGTATAGAGATTGACATGGGATTGCAAGTGTCCCGTCCGTGATCCGGTTTACCGTCTGTCGTTAATATTAGTATTCCATTATTACCCTTACAATAAGCATTATGAACAACATAATTTCCACCGTATAGAATCGCATGAAATTATATAATTTAGGTTTTTAAAGAAATATAGGAATTAAAAGTCCGGTCATCAAATTTTAAAAAGAGCAAGTACGTTATCCTGAGTAAATAATAGATGATTACATATATGTTTACAAGAGTCCATCGGAAAGAACTTGTGGAACTCTCTTTGGGATTATGCGAGTTTGTTTATTAGTTATAGTGGGATAGAGTTTGACATGGGATTGCAAGTGTCCCGTCCGTGATCCGGTTTACCGTCTGTCGTTAATATTAGTATTCCATTATTACCCTTACAATAAGCATTATGAACAACATAATTTCCACCGTATAGAATCGCATGAAATTATATAATTTAGGTTTTTAAAGAAACGTAGGAATTAAAAGTCCGATCATGAAATTTTAAAAAGCGCAAGTACATTTTCCTGAGTAAATAGTAGATGATTACATATAGTTTACAAGAGTCCTTCGGAAGGAACTTGTGGAGCTCTCTTTGGGATTATGCGAGTTTGTTTATTAGTTATAGTGGTATAGAATTTGATATGGGATTGCAAATGTCCCGTCCGTGATCTGGTTTACCGTCTGTCGTTAATGTTAGTATTCCATTATTACCCTTACAATAAGCATTATGAACAACATAATTTCCACCGTATAGAATCGCATGAAATTGTATAATTTTGGTTTTTTAAGAAATATAGGAAATAAAAGTCCGATCATCAAATTTTAAAAAGCGCAAGTACATTTTCCTGAGTAAATAGTAGATGATTACATATATTTTACAAGAGTCCTTCGGAAGGAACTTGTGGAGCTCTCTTTGGGATTTTGCGAGTTTGTTTATTAGTTATAGTGGTATAGAGTTTGACATGGGATTGCAAGTGTCCTATCCGTGATCCGGTTTACCGTCTATCGTTAATGTTAGTATTCCATTATTACCCTTACAATAAGCATTATGAACAACATAATTTCCACCGTATAGAATCGCATGAAATTGTATAATTTTGGTTTTTTAAGAAATATAGGAATTAAAAGTCCGATCTTCAAATTTTAAAAAGCGCAAGTACATTATCCTGAGTAAATAGTAGATGATTACATATATTTTACAATAGTCCTTCGAAAGGAACTTGTGGAGCTCTGTTTGGGATTATGCGAGTTTGTTTATTAGTTATAGTTGTATTGAGTTTGACATGGGATTGCAAGTGTCCCGTCCGTGATCCGGTTTACCAACTGTCATTAATGTTAGTATTCCATTATTACCCTTACAATAAGCATTATGAACAACATAATTTCCACCGTATAGAATCGCATGAAATTGTATAATTTTGGTTTTTAAAGAAATATGGGAATTAAAAGTCCGATCATCAAATTTTAAAAAGCGCAAGTACATTTTCCTGAGTAAATAGTAGATGATTACATATATTTTACAAGAGTCCTTCGGAAGGAACTTGTGGAACTCTGTTTGGGATTATGCGAGTTTGTTTATTAGTTACAGTGGTATAGAGATTGACATGGGATTGCAAGTGTCCCGTCCGTGATCCGGTTTACCGTCTGTCGTTAATATAAGTATTCCATTATTACCCTTACAATAAGCATTATGAACAACATAATTTCCACCGTATAGAATCGCATGAAATTATATAATTTAGGTTTTTAAAGAAATATAGGAATTAAAAGTCCGGTCATCAAATTTTAAAAAGAGCAAGTACGTTATCCTGAGTAAATAATAGATAATTACATATATGTTTACAAGAGTCCATCGGAAGGAACTTGTGGAACTCTCTTTGGGATTATACGAGTTTGTTTATTAGTTATAGTGGGATAGAGTTTGACATGGGATTGCAAGTGTCCCGTCCGTGATCCGGTTTACCGTCTGTCGTTAATATTAGTATTCCATTATTACCCTTACAATAAGCATTATGAACAACATAATTTCCACCGTATAGAATCGCATGAAATTATATAATTTAGGTTTTTAATGAAATATAGGAATTAAAAGTCCAATCATCAAATTTTAAAAAGCGCAAGTACATTTTCCTGAGTAAATAGTAGATGATTACATATATTTTACAAGAGTCCTTCGGAAGGAACTTGTGGAGCTCTCTTTGGGATTTTGCGAGTTTGTTTATTAGTTATAGTGGTATAGAGTTTGACATGGGATTGCAAGTGTCCCGTCCGTGATCCGGTTTACCATCTGTCGTTAATGTTAGTATTCCATTATTACCCTTACAATAAGCATTATGAACAACATAATTTCCACCGTATAGAATCGCATGAAATTGTATAATTTTGGTTTTTAAAGAAATATGGGAATTAAAAGTCAGATCATCAAATTTTAAAAAGCGCAAGTACATTTTCCTGAGTAAATAGTAGATGATTACATATATTTTACAAGAGTCCTTCGGAAGGAACTTGTGGAACTCTGTTTGGGATTATGCGAGTTTGTTTATTAGTTACAGTGGTATAGAGATTGACATGGGATTGCAAGTGTCCCGTCCGTGATCCGGTTTACCGTCTGTCGTTAATATTAGTATTCCATTATTACCCTTACAATAAGCATTATGAACAACATAATTTCCACCGTATAGAATCACATGAAATTGTATAATTTTGGTTTTTTAAGAAATATGGGAATTAAAAGTCAGATCATCAAATTTTAAAAAGCGCAAGTACATTTTCCTGAGTAAATAGTAGATGATTACATATATTTTACAAGAGTCCTTCGGAAGGAACTTGTGGAACGCTGTTTGGGATTATGCGAGTTTGTTTATTAGTTACAGTGGTATAGAGATTGACATGGGATTGCAAGTGTCCCGTCCGTGATCCGGTTTATCGTCTGTCGTTAATATTAGTATTCCATTATTACCCTTACAATAAGCATTATGAACAACATAATTTCCACCGTATAGAATCGCATGAAATTATATAATTTAGGTTTTTAAAGAAATATAGGAATTAAAAGTCCGGTCATCAAATTTTAAAAAGAGCAAGTACGTTATCCTGAGTAAATAATAGATGATTACATATATGTTTACAAGAGTCCATCGGAAGGAACTTGTGGAGCTCTCTTTGGGATTTTGCGAGTTTGTTTATTAGTTATAGTGGTATAGAGTTTGACATGGGATTGCAAGTGTCCTATCCGTGATCCGGTTTACCGTCTATCGTTAATGTTAGTATTCCATTATTACCCTTACAATAAGCATTATGAACAACATAATTTCCACCGTATAGAATCGCATGAAATTGTATAATTTTGGTTTTTTAAGAAATATAGGAATTAAAAGTCCGATCATCAAATTTTAAAAAGCGCAAGTACATTTTCCTGAGTAAATAGTAGATGATTACATATATTTTACAAAAGTCCTTCGGAAGGAACTTGTGGAGCTCTCTTTGGGATTATGCGAGTTTGTTTATTAGTTATAGTGGTATAGAGTTTGACATGGGATTACAAGTGTCCCATCCATGATCCGTTTTACCGTCTGTCGTTAATGTTTGTATTCCATTATTACCCTTACAATAAGCATTATGAACAACATAATTTCCACCGTATAGAATCACATGAAATTGTATAATTTTGGTTTTTAAAGAAATATAGGAATTAAAAGTCCGATCATCAAATTTTAAAAAGAGCAAGTACATTTTCCTGAGTAAATAGTAGATGATTACATATATTTTACAAGAGTCCTTCGAAAGGAACTTGTGGAGCTCTCTTAGGGATTATGCGAGTTTGTTTATTAGTTATAGTGGTATAGAGTTTGACATGGGATTGCAAGTGTCCCGTCCGTGATCCGGTTTACCGTCTGTCGTTAATGTTAGTATTCCATTATTACCCTTACAATAAGCATTATGAACAACATAATATCCACCGTATAGAATCGCGTGAAATTTTATAATTTAGGTTTTTTTAAGGAAACATAGGAATTAAAAGTCCGATCATCAAATTTTAAAAAGCGCAAGTACATTTTCCTGAGTAAATAGTAGAAGATTACATATATGTCTACAAGAGTCCATCGGAAGGAACTTGTGGAACTCTGTTTGGGATTATGCGAGTTTGATTATTAGTTACAGTGGTATAGAGATTGACATGGGATTGCAAGTGTCCCGTCCGTGATCCGGTTTACCGTCTGTCGTTAATATTAGTATTCCATTATTACCCTTACAATAAGCATTATGAACAACATAATTTCCACCGTATAGAATCACATGAAATTGTATAATTTTGGTTTTTCAAGAAATATGGGAATTAAAAGTCAGATCATCAAATTTTAAAAAGCGCAAGTACATTTTCCTGAGTAAATAGTAGATGATTACATATATTTTACAAGAGTCCTTCGGAAGGAACTTGTGGAACTCTGTTTGGGATTATGCGAGTTTGTTTATTAGTTACAGTGGTATAGAGATTGACATGGGATTGCAAGTGTCCCGTCCGTGATCCGGTTTACCGTCTGTCGTTAATATTAGTATTCCATTATTACCCTTACAATAAGCATTATGAACAACATAATTTCCACCGTATAGAATCGCATGAAATTATATAATTTAGGTTTTTAAAGAAATATAGGAATTAAAAGTCCGGTCATCAAATTTTAAAAAGAGCAAGTACGTTATCCTGAGTAAATAATAGATGATTACATATATGTTTACAAGAGTCCATCGGAAGGAACTTGTGGAGCTCTCTTTGGGATTTTGCGAGTTTGTTTATTAGTTATAGTGGTATAGAGTTTGACATGGGATTGCAAGTGTCTTATCCGTGATCCGGTTTACCGTCTATCGTTAATGTTAGTATTCCATTATTACCCTTACAATAAGCATTATGAACAACATAATTTCCACCGTATAGAATCGCATGAAATTGTATAATTTTGGTTTTTTAAGAAATATAGGAATTAAAAGTCCGATTATCAAATTTTAAAAAGCGCAAGTACATTTTCCTGAGTAAATAGTAGATGATTACATATATTTTACAAAAGTCCTTCGGAAGGAACTTGTGGAGCTCTCTTTGGGATTATGCGAGTTTGTTTATTAGTTATAGTGGTATAGAGTTTGACATGGGATTACAAGTGTCCCATCCATGATCCGTTTTACCGTCTGTCGTTAATGTTTGTATTCCATTATTACCCTTACAATAAGCATTATGAACAACATAATTTCCACCGTATAGAATCACATGAAATTGTATAATTTTGGTTTTTAAAGAAATATAGGAATTAAAAGTCCGATCATCAAATTTTAAAAAGAGCAAGTACATTTTCCTGAGTAAATAGTAGATGATTACATATATTTTACAAGAGTCCTTCGAAAGGAACTTGTGGAGCTCTCTTAGGGATTATGCGAGTTTGTTTATTAGTTATAGTGGTATAGAGTTTGACATGGGATTGCAAGTGTCCCGTCCGTGATCCGGTTTACCGTCTGTCGTTAATGTTAGTATTCCATTATTACCCTTACAATAAGCATTATGAACAACATAATATCCACCGTATAGAATCGCGTGAAATTTTATAATTTAGGTTTTTTTAAGGAAACATAGGAATTAAAAGTCCGATCATCAAATTTTAAAAAGCGCAAGTACATTTTCCTGAGTAAATAGTAGAAGATTACATATATGTCTACAAGAGTCCATCGGAAGGAACTTGTGGAACTCTGTTTGGGATTATGCGAGTTTGTTTATTAGTTACAGTGGTATAGAGATTGACATGGGATTGCAAGTGTCCCGTCCGTGATCCGGTTTACCGTCTGTCGTTAATATTAGTATTCCATTATTACCCTTACAATAAGCATTATGAACAACATAATTTCCACCGTATAGAATCGCATGAAATTATATAATTTAGGTTTTTAAAGAAATATGGGTATTAAAAGCCCGGTCATCAAATTTTTAAAAGTGCAAGTACGTTTTCCTGAGTAAATAGTAGATGATTACATATATGTTTACAAGAGTCCATCGGAAGGAACTTGTGGAACTCTCTTTGGGATTTTACGAGTTTGTTTATTAGTTATAGTGGGATAGAGTTTGACATGGGATTGCAAGTGTCCCGTCCGTGATCCAGTTTACCGTCTGTCATTAATATTAGTATTCCATTATTACCCTTACAATAAGAATTATGAACAACATAATTTCCACCGTATAGAATCGCATGAAATTATATAATTTAGGTTTTTAAAGAAATATAGGAATTAAAAGTCCGATCATCAAATTTTAAAAAGCGCAAGTACATTTTCCTGAGTAAATAGTAGATGATTACATATATTTTAAAAGAGTCCTTCGGAAGGAAATTGTGGAGCTCTCGTTGGGATTATGCGAGTTTGTTTATTAGTTATAGTGGTATAGAGTTTGACATGGAATTGCAAGTGTCCCATCCGTGATCCGGTTTACCGTCTGTCGTTAATGTTAGTATTCCATTATTACCCTTACAATAAGCATTATGAACAACATAATATCCACCGTATAGAATCGCATGAAATTATACAATTTAGGTTTTTAAAGAAACATAGGAATTAAAAGTCCGATCATCAAATTTTAAAAAGCGCAAGTACATTTTCCTGAGTAAATAGTAGAAGATTACATATATGTCTACAAGAGTCCATCGGAAGGAACTTGTGGAACTCTGTTTGGGATTATGCAAGTTTGTTTATTAGTTATAGTGGTATAGAGATTGACTTGGGATTGCAAGTGTCCCGTCCGTGATCCGATTTACCGTCTGTCGTTAATATTAGTATTCCATTATTACCCTTCCAATAAGCATTATGAACAACATAATTTCCACCGTATACAATCGCATGAAATTATATAATTTAGGTTTTTAAAGAAATATAGGAATTAAAAGTCCGGTCATCAAATTTTAAAAAGCGCAAGTACGTTTTCCTGAGTAAATAATAGATGATTACATATATGTTTACAAGAGTCCATCGGAAGGAACTTGTGGAACTCTCTTTGGGATTATGCGAGTTTGTTTATTAGTTATAGTGGGATAGAGTTTGACATGGGATTGCAAGTGTCCCGTCCGTGATCCGGTTTACCGTCTGTCGTTAATATTAGTATTCCATTATTACCCTTACAATAAGCATTATGAACAACATAATTTCCACCGTATAGAATCGCATGAAATTATATAATTTAGGTTTTTAAAGAAATATGGGTATTAAAAGCCCGGTCATCAAATTTTTAAAAGCGCAAGTACGTTTTCCTGAGTAAATAGTAGATGATTACATATATGTTTACAAGAGTCCATCGGAAGGAACTTGTGGAACTCTCTTTGGGATTATGCGAGTTTGTTTATTAGTTATAGTGGGATAGAGTTTGACATGGGATTGCAAGTGTCCCGTCCGTGATCCAGTTTACCGTCTGTCATTAATATTAGTATTCCATTATTACCCTTACAATAAGAATTATGAACAACATAATTTCCACCGTATAGAATCGCATGAAATTATATAATTTAGGTTTTTAAAGAAATATAGGAATTAAAAGTCCGATCATCAAATTTTAAAAAGCGCAAGTACATTTTCCTGAGTAAATAGTAGATGATTACATATATTTTACAAGAGTCCTTCGGAAGGAACTTGTGGAGCTCTCTTTGGGATTATGCGAGTTTGTTTATTAGTTATAGTGGTATAGAGTTTGACATGGAATTGCAAGTGTCCCATCCGTGATCCGGTTTACCGTCTGTCGTTAATGTTAGTATTCCATTGTTACCCTTACAATAAGCATTATGAAAAACATAATTTACACCGTATAGAATCGCATGAAATTGTATAATTTTGGTTTTTTAAGAAATATAGGAATTAAAAGTCCGATCATCAAATTTTAAAAAGCGCAAGTACATTTTCCTGAGTAAATAGTAGATGATTACATATATTTTACAAGAGTCCTTCGAAAGGAACTTCTGGAGCACTCTTTGGGATTATGCGAGTTTGTTTATTAGTTGTAGTGGTATAGAGTTTGACATGGGATTGCAAGTGACCCGTCCGTGATCCGGTTTACCGTTTGTCATTAATGTTAGTATTCCATTATTACCCTTACAATAAGCATTATGAACAACATAATATCCACCGTATAGAATCGCATGAAATTATATAATTTAGGTTTTTAAAGAAACATAGGAATTAAAAGTCCGATCATCAAATTTTAAAAAACGCAAGTACATTTTCCTGAGTAAATAGTAGAAGATTACATATATGTCTACAAGAGTCCATCGGAAAGAACTTGTGGAACTCTCTTTGGGATTATGCGAGTTTGTTTATTAGTTGTAGTGGTATAGAGTTTGACATGGGATTAAAAGTGTCCCGTCCGTGATCCGGTTTACCGTCTGTCGTTAAGGTTAGTATTCCATTATTACCCTTACAATAAGCATTATGAACAACATAATATCCACCGTATAGAATCGCATGAAATTATATAATTTAGGTTTTTAAAGAAACGTAGGAATTAAAAGTCCGATCATCAAATTTTAAAAAGCGCAAGTACATTTTCCTGAGTAAATAGTAGAAGATTACATATATGTCTACAAGAGTCCATCGGAAGGAACTTGTGGAACTCTGTTTGGGATTATGCAAGTTTGTTTATTAGTTATAGTGGTATAGAGATTGACATGGGATTGCAAGTGTCCCGTCCGTGATCCGGTTTACCGTCTGTCGTTAATATTAGTATTCCATTATTACCCTTCCAATAAGCATTATGAACAACATAATTTCCACCGTATAGAATCGCATGAAATTATATAATTTAGGCTTTTAAAGAAATATAGGAATTAAAAGTCCGGTCATCAAATTTTAAAAAGCGCAAGTACGTTTTCCTGAGTAAATAATAGATGATTACATATATGTTTACAAGAGTCCATCGGAAGGAACTTGTGGAACTCTCTTTGGGATTATGCGAGTTTGTTTATTAGTTATAGTGGGATAGAGTTTGACATGGGATTGCAAGTGTCCCGTCCGTGATCCGGTTTACCGTCTGTCTTTAATATTAGTATTCCATTATTACCCTTACAATAAGCATTATGAACAACATAATTTCCACCGTATAGAATCGCATGAAATTATATAATTTAGGTTTTTAAAGAAATATGGGTATTAAAAGCCCGGTCATCAAATTTTTAAAAGTGCAAGTACGTTTTCCTGAGTAAATAGTAGATGATTACATATATGTTTACAAGAGTCCATCGGAAGGAACTTGTGGAACTCTCTTTGGGATTATACGAGTTTGTTTATTAGTTATAGTGGGATAGAGTTTGACATGGGATTGCAAGTGTCCCGTCCGTGATCCAGTTTACCGTCTGTCATTAATATTAGTATTCCATTATTACCCTTACAATAAGAATTATGAACAACATAATTTCCACCGTATAGAATCGCATGAAATTATATAATTTAGGTTTTTAAAGAAATATAGGAATTAAAAGTCCGATCATCAAATTTTAAAAAGCGCAAGTACATTTTCCTGAGTAAATAGTAGATGATTACATATATTTTAAAAGAGTCCTTCGGAAGGAACTTGTGGAGCTCTCGTTGGGATTATGCGAGTTTGTTTATTAGTTATAGTGGTATAGAGTTTGACATGGAATTGCAAGTGTCCCATCCGTGATCCGGTTTACCGTCTGTCGTTAATGTTAGTATTCCATTATTACCCTTACAATAAGCATTATGAACAACATAATATCCACCGTATAGAATCGCATGAAATTATATAATTTAGGTTTTTAAAGAAACATAGGAATTAAAAGTCCGATCATCAAATTTTAAAAAGCGCAAGTACATTTTCCTGAGTAAATAGTAGAAGATTACATATATGTCTACAAGAGTCCATCGGAAGGAACTTGTGGAACTCTGTTTGGGATTATGCAAGTTTGTTTATTAGTTATAGTGGTATAGAGATTGACTTGGGATTGCAAGTGTCCCGTCCGTGATCCGATTTACCGTCTGTCGTTAATATTAGTATTCCATTATTACCCTTCCAATAAGCATTATGAACAACATAATTTCCACCGTATACAATCGCATGAAATTATATAATTTAGGTTTTTAAAGAAATATAGGAATTAAAAGTCCGGTCATCAAATTTTAAAAAGCGCAAGTACGTTTTCCTGAGTAAATAATAGATAATTACATATATGTTTACAAGAGTCCATCGGAAGGAACTTGTGGAACTCTCTTTGGGATTATGCGAGTTTGTTTATTAGTTATAGTGGGATAGAGTTTGACATGGGATTGCAAGTGTCCCGTCCGTGATCCGGTTTACCGTCTGTCATTAATATTAGTATTCCATTATTACCCTTACAATAAGAATTATGAACAACATAATTTCCACCGTATAGAATCGCATGAAATTATATAATTTAGGTTTTTAAAGAAATATAGGTATTAAAAGCCCGGTCATCAAATTTTTAAAAGCGCAAGTACGTTTTCCTGAGTAAATAGTAGATGATTACATATATGTTTACAAGAGTCCATCGGAAGGAACTTGTGGAACTCTCTTTGGGATTATGCGAGTTTGTTTATTAGTTATAGTGGGATAGAGTTTGACATGGGATTGCAAGTGTCCCGTCCGTGATCCAGTTTACCGTCTGTCATTAATATTAGTATTCCATTATTACCCTTACAATAAGAATTATGAACAACATAATTTCCACCGTATAGAATCGCATGAAATTATATAATTTAGGTTTTTAAAGAAATATAGGAATTAAAAGTCCGATCATCAAATTTTAAAAAGCGCAAGTACATTTTCCTGAGTAAATAGTAGATGATTACATATATTTTACAAGAGTCCTTCGGAAGGAACTTGTGGAGCTCTCTTTGGGATTATGCGAGTTTGTTTATTAGTTATAGTGGTATAGAGTTTGACATGGAATTGCAAGTGTCCCATCCGTGATCCGGTTTACCGTCTGTCGTTAATGTTAGTATTCCATTGTTACCCTTACAATAAGCATTATGAAAAACATAATTTACACCGTATAGAATCGCATGAAATTGTATAATTTTGGTTTTTTAAGAAATATAGGAATTAAAAGTCCGATCATCAAATTTTAAAAAGCGCAAGTACATTTTCCTGAGTAAATAGTAGATGATTACATATATTTTACAAGAGTCCTTCGAAAGGAACTTCTGGAGCACTCTTTGGGATTATGCGAGTTTGTTTATTAGTTGTAGTGGTATAGAGTTTGACATGGGATTGCAAGTGACCCGTCCGTGATCCGGTTTACCGTTTGTCATTAATGTTAGTATTCCATTATTACCCTTACAATAAGCATTATGAACAACATAATATCCACCGTATAGAATCGCATGAAATTATATAATTTAGGTTTTTAAAGAAACATAGGAATTAAAAGTCCGATCATCAAATTTTAAAAAACGCAAGTACATTTTCCTGAGTAAATAGTAGAAGATTACATATATGTCTACAAGAGTCCATCGGAAGGAACTTGTGGAACTCTCTTTGGGATTATGCGAGTTTGTTTATTAGTTGTAGTGGTATAGAGTTTGACATGGGATTAAAAGTGTCCCGTCCGTGATCCGGTTTACCGTCTGTCGTTAAGGTTAGTATTCCATTATTACCCTTACAATAAGCATTATGAACAACATAATATCCACCGTATAGAATCGCATGAAATTATATAATTTAGGTTTTTAAAGAAACGTAGGAATTAAAAGTCCGATCATCAAATTTTAAAAAGCGCAAGTACATTTTCCTGAGTAAATAGTAGAAGATTACATATATGTCTACAAGAGTCCATCGGAAGGAACTTGTGGAACTCTGTTTGGGATTATGCAAGTTTGTTTATTAGTTATAGTGGTATAGAGATTGACATGGGATTGCAAGTGTCCCGTCCGTGATCCGGTTTACCGTCTGTCGTTAATATTAGTATTCCATTATTACCCTTCCAATAAGCATTATGAACAACATAATTTCCACCGTATAGAATCGCATGAAATTATATAATTTAGGCTTTTAAAGAAATATAGGAATTAAAAGTCCGGTCATCAAATTTTAAAAAGCGCAAGTACGTTTTCCTGAGTAAATAATAGATGATTACATATATGTTTACAAGAGTCCATCGGAATGAACTTGTGGAACTCTCTTTGGGATTATGCGAGTTTGTTTATTAGTTATAGTGGGATAGAGTTTGACATGGGATTGCAAGTGTCCCGTCCGTGATCCGGTTTACCGTCTGTCGTTAATATTAGTATTCCATTATTACCCTTACAATAAGAATTATGAACAACATAATTTCCACCGTATAGAATCGCATGAAATTATATAATTCAGGTTTTTAAAGAAATATAGGTATTAAAAGCCCGGTCATCAAATTTTTAAAAGCGCAAGTACGTTTTCCTGAGTAAATAGTAGATGATTACATATATGTTTACAAGAGTCCATCGGAAGGAACTTGTGGAACTCTCTTTGGGATTATGCGAGTTTGTTTATTAGTTATAGTGGTATAGAGATTGACATGGGATTGCAAGTGTCCCGTCCGTGATCCGGTTTACCGTCTGTCGTTAATATTAGTATTCCATTATTACCCTTCCAATAAGCATTATGAACAACATAATTTCCACCGTATAGAATCGCATGAAATTATATAATTTAGGTTTTTAAAGAAATATAGGAATTAAAAGTCCGATCATCAAATTTTAAAAAGCGCAAGTACATTTTCCTGAGTAAATAGTAGATGATTACATATATTTTACAAGAGTCCTTCGGAAGGAACTTGTGGAGATCTCTTTGGGATTATGCGAGTTTGTTTATTAGTTATAGTGGTATAGAGTTTGACATGGAATTGCAAGTGTCCCATCCGTGATCCGGTTTACCGTCTGTCGTTAATGTTAGTATTCCATTATTACCCTTACAATAAGCATTATGAACAACATAATTTCCACCATATAGAATCGCATGAAATTGTATAATTTTGGTTTTTTTAAGAAATATAGGAATTAAAAGTCCGATCATCAAATTTTAAAAAGCGCAAGTACATTTTCCTGAGTAAATAGTAGATGATTACATATATTTTACAAGAGTCCTTCGAAAGGAACTTGTGGAGCTCTCTTTGGGATTATGCGAGTTTGTTTATTAGTTGTAGTGGTATAGAGTTTGACATGGGATTGCAAGTGTCCCGTCCGTGATCCGGTTTACCATCTGTCGTTAATGTTAGTATTCCATTATTACCCTTACAATAAGCATTATGAACTACATAATATCCACCGTATAGAATTGCATGAAATTATATAATTTAGGTTTTTAAAGAAACATAGGAATTAAAAGTCCGATCATCAAATTTTAAAAAACGCAAGTACATTTTCCTGAGTAAATAGTAGAAGATTACATATATGTCTACAAGAGTCCATCGGAAGGAACTTGTGGAACTCTCTTTGGGATTATGCGAGTTTGTTTATTAGTTGTAGTGGTATAGAGTTTGACATGGGATTGCAAGTGTCTCGTCCGTGGTCCGGTTTACCGTCTGTCGTTAATGTTAGTATTCCATTATTACCCTTACAATAAGCATTATGAACAACATAATATCCACCGTATAGAATCGCATGAAATTATATAATTTAAGTTTTTAAAGAAACGTAGGAATTAAAAGTCCGATCATCAAATTTTAAAAAGCGCAAGTACATTTTCCTGAGTAAATAGTAGAAGATTACATATATGTCTACAAGAGTCCATCGGAAGGAACTTGTGGAACTCTGTTTGGGATTATGCAAGTTTGTTTATTAGTTATAGTGGTATAGAGATTGACATGGGATTGCAAGTGTCCCGTCCGTGATCCGGTTTACCGTCTGTCGTTAATATTAGTATTCCATTATTACCCTTCCAATAAGCATTATGAACAACATAATTTCCACCGTATAGAATCGCATGAAATTATATAATTTAGGCTTTTAAAGAAATATAGGAATTAAAAGTCCGGTCATCAAATTTTAAAAAGCGCAAGTACGTTTTCCTGAGTAAATAATAGATGATTACATATATGTTTACAAGAGTCCATCGGAATGAACTTGTGGAACTCTCTTTGGGATTATGCGAGTTTGTTTATTAGTTATAGTGGGATAGAGTTTGACATGGGATTGCAAGTGTCCCGTCCGTGATCCGGTTTACCGTCTGTCGTTAATATTAGTATTCCATTATTACCCTTACAATAAGCATTATGAACAACATAATTTCCACCGTATAGAATCGCATGAAATTATATAATTTAGGTTTTTAAAGAAATATAGGTATTAAAAGCCCGGTCATCAAATTTTTAAAAGCGCAAGTACGTTTTCCTGAGTAAATAGTAGATGATTACATATATGTTTACTAGAGTCCATCGGAAGGAACTTGTGGAACTCTCTTTGGGATTATGCGAGTTTGTTTATTAGTTATAGTGGGATAGAGTTTGACATGGGATTGCAAGTGTCCCGTCCGTGATCCGGTTTACCGTCTGTCATTAATATTAGTATTCCATTATTACCCTTACAATAAGAATTATGAACAACATAATTTCCACCGTATAGAATCGCATGAAATTATATAATTTAGGTTTTTAAAGAAATATAGGAATTAAAAGTCTGATCATCAAATTTTAAAAAGCGCAAGTACATTTTCCTGAGTAAATAGTAGATGATTACATATATTTTACAAGAGTCCTTCGGAAGGAACTTGTGGAGCTCTCTTTGGGATTATGCGAGTTTGTTTATTAGTTGTAGTGGTATAGAGTTTGACATGGAATTGCAAGTGTCCCATCCGTGATCCGGTTTACCGTCTGTCGTTAATGTTAGTATTCCATTATTACCCTTACAATAAGCATTATGAACAACATAATTTCCACCATATAGAATCGCATGAAATTGTATAATTTTGGTTTTTTAAGAAATATAGGAATTAAAAGTCCGATCATCAAATTTTAAAAAGCGCAAGTACATTTTCCTGAGTAAATAGTAGATGATTACATATATTTTACAAGAGTCCTTCGAAAGGAACTTGTGGAGCTCTCTTTGGGATTATGCGAGTTTGTTTATTAGTTGTAGTGGTATAGAGTTTGACATGGGATTGCAAGTGTCCCGTCCGTGATCCGGTTTACCGTCTGTCGTTAATGTTAGTATTCCATTATTACCCTTACAATAAGCATTATGAACAACATATTATCCACCGTATAGAATTGCATGAAATTATATAATTTAGGTTTTTAAAGAAACATAGGAATTAAAAGTCCGATCATCAAATTTTAAAAAGCGCAAGTACATTTTCCTGAGTAAATAGTAGAAGATTACATATATGTCTACAAGAGTCCATCGAAAGGAACTTGTGGAACTCTCTTTGGGATTATGCGAGTTTGTTTATTAGTTGTAGTGGTATAGAGTTTGACATGGGATTGCAAGTGTCTCGTCCGTGATCCGGTTTACCGTCTGTCGTTAATGTTAGTATTCCATTATTACCCTTACAATAAGCATTATGAACAACATAATATCCACCGTATAGAATCGCATGAAATTATATAATTTAGGTTTTTATAGAAACGTAGGAATTAAAAGTCCGATCATCAAATTTTAAAAAGCGCAAGTACATTTTCCTGAGTAAATAGTAGAAGATTACATATATGTCTACAAGAGTCCATCGGAAGGAACTTGTGGAACTCTGTTTGGGATTATGCAAGTTTGTTTATTAGTTATAGTGGTATAGAGATTGACATGGGATTGCAAGTGTCCCGTCCGTGATCCGGTTTACCGTCTGTCGTTAATATTAGTATTCCATTATTACCCTTCCAATAAGCATTATGAACAACATAATTTCCACCGTATAGAATCGCATGAAATTATATAATTTAGGCTTTTAAAGAAATATAGGAATTAAAAGTCCGGTCATCAAATTTTAAAAAGCGCAAGTACGTTTTCCTGAGTAAATAATAGATGATTACATATATGTTTACAAGAGTCCATCGGAATGAACTTGTGGAACTCTCTTTGGGATTATGCGAGTTTGTTTATTAGTTATAGTGGGATAGAGTTTGACATGGGATTGCAAGTGTCCCGTCCGTGATCCGGTTTACCGTCTGTCGTTAATATTAGTATTCCATTATTACCCTTACAATAAGCATTATGAACAACATAATTTCCACCGTACAGAATCGCATGAAACTATATAATTTAGGTTTTTAAAGAAATATAGAAATTAAAAGTCCGATCATCAAATTTTAAAAAGCGCAAGTACATTTTCCTGAGTAAATAGTAGAAGATTACATATATTTTACAAGAGTCCTTCGGAAGGAACTTGTGGAGCTCTCTTTGGGATTATGCGAGTTTGTTTATTAGTTGTAGTGGTATAGAGTTTGACATGGGATTGCAAGTGTCTCGTCCGTGATCCGGTTTACCGTCTGTCGTTAATGTTAGTATTCCATTATTACCCTTACAATAAGCATTATGAACAACATAATTTCCACCATATAGAATCGCATGAAATTGTATAATTTTGGGTTTTTAAGAAATATAGGAATTAAAAGTCCGATCATCAAATTTTAAAAAGCGCAAGTACATTTTCCTGAGTAAATAGTAGATGATTACATATATTTTACAAGAGTCCTTCGAAAGGAACTTGTGGAGCTCTCTTTGGGATTATGCGAGTTTGTTTATTAGTTGTAGTGGTATAGAGTTTGACATGGGATTGCAAGTGTCCCGTCCGTGATCCGGTTTACCGTCTGTCGTTAATGTTAGTATTCCATTATTACCCTTACAATAAGCATTATGAACAACATATTATCCACCGTATAGAATCGCATGAAATTATATAATTTAGGTTTTTAAAGAAACGTAGGAATTAAAAGTCCGATCATCAAATTTTAAAAAGCACAAGTACATTTTCCTGAGTAAATAGTGGAAGATTACATATATGTCTACAAGAGTCCATCGGAAGGAACTTGTGGAACTCTGTTTGGGATTATGCAAGTTTGTTTATTAGTTATAGTGGTATAGAGATTGACATGGGATTGCAAGTGTCCCGTCCGTGATCCGGTTTACCGTCTGTCGTTAATATTAGTATTCCATTATTACCCTTCCAATAAGCATTATGAACAACATAATTTCCACCGTATAGAATCGCATGAAATTATATAATTTAGGTTTTTAAAGAAATATAGGAATTAAAAGTCCGGTCATCAAATTTTAAAAAGCGCAAGTACGTTTTCCTGAGTAAATAATAGATGATTACATATATGTTTACAAGAGTCCATCGGAAGGAACTTGTGGAACTCTCTTTGGGATTATGCAAGTTTGTTTATTAGTTATAGTGGGATAGAGTTTGACATGGGATTGCAAGTGTCCCGTCCGTGATCCGGTTTACCGTCTGTCGTTAATATTAGTATTCCATTATTACCCTTACAATAAGCATTATGAACAACATAATTTCCACCGTATAGAATCGCATGAAATTATATAATTTAGGTTTTTAAAGAAATATAGGTATTAAAAGCCCGGTCATCAAATTTTTAAAAGCGCAAGTACGTTTTCCTGAGTAAATAGTAGATGATTACATATATGTTTACAAGAGTCCATCGGAAGGAACTTGTGGAACTCTCTTTGGGATTATGCGAGTCTGTTTATTAGTTATAGTGGGATAGAGTATGACATGGGATTGCAAGTGTCCCGTCCGTGATCCGGTTTACCGTTTGTCGTTAATATTAGTATTCCATTATTACCCATACAATAAGAATTATGAACAACATAATTTCCACCGTATAGAATCGCATGAAATTATATAATTTAGGTTTCTAAAGAAATATAGGAATTAAAAGTCCGATCATCAAATTTTAAAAAGCGCAAGTACATTTTCCTGAGTAAAAGTAGATGATTACATATATTTTACAAGAGTCCTTTGGAAGGAACTTGTGGAGCTCTCTTTGGGATTATGCGAGTTTGTTTATTAGTTATAGTGGTATAGAGTTTGACATGGAATTGCAAGTGTCCCATCCGTGATCCGGTTTACCGTCTGTCGTTAATGTTAGTATTCCATTATTACCCTTACAATAAGCATTATGAACAACATAATTTCCACCGTATAGAATCGCATGAAATTATATAATTTAGGTTTTTAAATAAATATAGGTATTAAAAGCCCGGTCATCAAATTTTTAAAAGCGCAAGTACGTTTTCCTGAGTAAATAGTAGATGATTACATATATGTTTACAAGAGTCCATCGGAAGGAACTTGTGGAACTCTCTTTGGGATTATGCGAGTTTGTTTATTAGTTATAGTGGTATAGAGATTGACATGGGATTGCAAGTGTCCCGTCCGTGATCCGGTTTACCGTCTGTCGTTAATATTAGTATTCCATTATTACCCTTCCAATAAGCATTATGAACAACATAATTTCCACCGTATAGAATCGCATGAAATTATATAATTTAGGTTTTTAAAGAAATATAGGAATTAAAAGTCCGATCATCAAATTTTAAAAAGCGAAAGTACATTTTCCTGAGTAAATAGTAGATGATTACATATATTTTACAAGAGTCCTTCGGAAGGAACTTGTGGAGCTCTCTTTGGGATTATGCGAGTTTGTTTATTAGTTATAGTGGTATAGAGTTTGACATGGAATTGCAAGTGTCCCATCCGTGATCCGGTTTACCGTCTGTCGTTAATGTTAGTATTCCATTATTACCCTTACAATAAGCATTATGAACAACATAATTTCCACCATATAGAATCGCATGAAATTGTATAATTTTGGTTTTTTTAAGAAATATAGGAATTAAAAGTCCGATCATCAAATTTTAAAAAGCGCAAGTACATTTTCCTGAGTAAATAGTAGATGATTACATATATTTTACAAGAGTCCTTCGAAAGGAACTTGTGGAGCTCTCTTTGGGATTATGCGAGTTTGTTTATTAGTTGTAGTGGTATAGAGTTTGACATGGGATTGCAAGTGTCCCGTCCGTGATCCGGTTTACCATCTGTCGTTAATGTTAGTATTCCATTATTACCCTTACAATAAGCATTATGAACTACATAATATCCACCGTATAGAATTGCATGAAATTATATAATTTAGGTTTTTAAAGAAACATAGGAATTAAAAGTCCGATCATCAAATTTTAAAAAGCGCAAGTACATTTTCCTGAGTAAATAGTAGAAGATTACATATATGTCTACAAGAGTCCATCGGAAGGAACTTGTGGAACTCTGTTTGGGATTATGCAAGTTTGTTTATTAGTTATAGTGGTATAGAGATTGACATGGGATTGCAAGTGTCCCGTCCGTGATCCGGTTTACCGTCTGTCGTTAATATTAGTATTCCATTATTACCCTTCCAATAAGCATTATGAACAACATAATTTCCACCGTATAGAATCGCATGAAATTATATAATTTAGGCTTTTAAAGAAATATAGGAATTAAAAGTCCGGTCATCAAATTTTAAAAAGCGCAAGTACGTTTTCCTGAGTAAATAATAGATGATTACATATATGTTTACAAGAGTCCATCGGAATGAACTTGTGGAACTCTCTTTGGGATTATGCGAGTTTGTTTATTAGTTATCGTGGGATAGAGTTTGACATGGGATTGCAAGTGTCCCGTCCGTGATCCGGTTTACCGTCTGTCGTTAATATTAGTATTCCATTATTACCCTTACAATAAGCATTATGAACAACATAATTTCCACCGTATAGAATCGCATGAAATTATATAATTTAGGTTTTTAAAGAAATATAGGTATTAAAAGCCCGGTCATCAAATTTTTAAAAGCGCAAGTACGTTTTCCTGAGTAAATAGTAGATGATTACATATATGTTTACTAGAGTCCATCGGAAGGAACTTTTGGAACTCTCTTTGGGATTATGCGAGTTTGTTTATTAGTTATAGTGGGATAGAGTTTGACATGGGATTGCAAGTGTCCCGTCCGTGATCCGGTTTACCGTCTGTCGTTAATATTAGTATTCCATTATTACCCTTACAATAAGCATTATGAACAACATAATTTCCACCGTATAGAATCGCATGAAATTATATAATTTAGGTTTTTAAAGAAATATAGGTATTAAAAGCCCGGTCATCAAATTTTTAAAAGCGCAAGTACGTTTTCCTGAGTAAATAGTAGATGATTACATATATGTTTACAAGAGTCCATCGGAAGGAACTTGTGGAACTCTCTTTGGGATTATGCGAGTCTGTTTATTAGTTATAGTGGGATAGAGTATGACATGGGATTGCAAGTGTCCCGTCCGTGATCCGGTTTACCGTTTGTCGTTAATATTAGTATTCCATTATTACCCATACAATAAGAATTATGAACAACATAATTTCCACCGTATAGAATCGCATGAAATTATATAATTTAGGTTTCTAAAGAAATATAGGAATTAAAAGTCCGATCATCAAATTTTAAAAAGCGCAAGTACATTTTCCTGAGTAAAAGTAGATGATTACATATATTTTACAAGAGTCCTTTGGAAGGAACTTGTGGAGCTCTCTTTGGGATTATGCGAGTTTGTTTATTAGTTATAGTGGTATAGAGTTTGACATGGAATTGCAAGTGTCCCATCCGTGATCCGGTTTACCGTCTGTCGTTAATGTTAGTATTCCATTATTACCCTTACAATAAGCATTATGAACAACATAATTTCCACCGTATAGAATCGCATGAAATTATATAATTTAGGTTTTTAAAGAAATATAGGTATTAAAAGCCCGGTCATCAAATTTTTAAAAGCGCAAGTACGTTTTCCTGAGTAAATAGTAGATGATTACATATATGTTTACAAGAGTCCATCGGAAGGAACTTGTGGAACTCTCTTTGGGATTATGCGAGTTTGTTTATTAGTTATAGTGGGATAGAGTTTGACATGGGATTGCAAGTGTCCCGTCCGTGATCCGGTTTACCGTCTGTCATTAATATTAGTATTCCATTATTACCCTTACAATAAGAATTATGAACAACATAATTTCCACCGTATAGAATCGCATGAAATTATATAATTTAGGTTTCTAAAGAAATATAGGAATTAAAAGTCCGATCATCAAATTTTAAAAAGCGCAAGTACATTTTCCTGAGTAAATAGTAGATGATTACATATATTTTACAAGAGTCCTTTGGAAGGAACTTGTGGAGCTCTCTTTGGGATTATGCGAGTTTGTTTATTAGTTATAGTGGTATAGAGTTTGACATGGAATTGCAAGTGTCCCATCCGTGATCCGGTTTACCGTCTGTCGTTAATGTTAGTATTCCATTATTACCCTTACAATAAGCATTATGAACAACATAATTTCCACCGTATAGAATCGCATGAAATTATATAATTTAGGTTTTTAAAGAAATATAGGTATTAAAAGCCCGGTCATCAAATTTTTAAAAGTGCAAGTACGTTTTCCTGAGTAAATAGTAGATGATTACATATATGTTTACAAGAGTCCATCGGAAGGAACTTGTGGAACTCTCTTTGGGATTATGCGAGTTTGTTTATTAGTTATAGTGGGATAGAGTTTGACATGGGATTGCAAGTGTCCCGTCCGTGATCCGGTTTACCGTCTGTCATTAATATTAGTATTCCATTATTACCCTTACAATAAGAATTATGAACAACATAATTTCCACCGTATAGAATCGCATGAAATTATATAATTTAGGTTTTTAAAGAAATATAGGTATTAAAAGCCCGGTCATCAAATTTTTAAAAGCGCAAGTACGTTTTCCTGAGTAAATAGTAGATGATTACATATATGTTTACAAGAGTCCATCGGAAGGAACTTGTGGAACTCTCTTTGGGATTATGCGAGTTTGTTTATTAGTTATAGTGGGATAGAGTTTGACATGGGATTGCAAGTGTCCCGTCCGTGATCCGGTTTACCGTTTGTCGCTAATATTAGTATTCCATTATTACCCTTACAATAAGAATTATGAACAACATAATTTCCACCGTATAGAATTGCATGAAATTATATAATTTAGGTTTCTAAAGAAATATAGGAATTAAAAGTCCGATCATCAAATTTTAAAAAGCGCAAGTACATTTTCCTGAGTAAATAGTAGATGATTACATATATTTTACAAGAGTCCTTTGGAAGGAACTTGTGGAGCTCTCTTTGGGATTATGCGAGTTTGTTTATTAGTTATAGTGGTATAGAGTTTGACATGGAATTGCAAGTGTCCCATCCGTGATCCGGTTTACCGTCTGTCGTTAATGTTAGTATTCCATTATTACCCTTACAATAAGCATTATGAACAACATAATTTCCACCGTATAGAATCGCATGAAATTATATAATTTAGGTTTTTAAAGAAATATAGGTATTAAAAGCCCGGTCATCAAATTTTTAAAAGCGCAAGTACGTTTTCCTGAGTAAATAGTAGATGATTACATATATGTTTACAAGAGTCCATCGGAAGGAACTTGTGGAACTCTCTTTGGGATTATGCGAGTTTGTTTATTAGTTATAGTGGGATAGAGTTTGACATGGGATTGCAAGTGTCCCGTCCGTGATCCGGTTTACCGTCTGTCATTAATATTAGTATTCCATTATTACCCTTACAATAAGAATTATGAACAACATAATTTCCACCGTATAGAATCGCATGAAATTATATAATTTAGGTTTTTAAAGAAATATAGGTATTAAAAGCCCGGTCATCAAATTTTTAAAAGCGCAAGTACGTTTTCCTGAGTAAATAGTAGATGATTACATATATGTTTACAAGAGTCCATCGGAAGGAACTTGTGGAACTCTCTTTGGGATTATGCGAGTTTGTTTATTAGTTATAGTGGGATAGAGTTTGACATGGGATTGCAAGTGTCCCGTCCGTGATCCGGTTTACCGTCTGTCATTAATATTAGTATTCCATTATTACCCTTACAATAAGAATTATGAACAACATAATTTCCACCGTATAGAATCGCATGAAATTATATAATTTAGGTTTTTAAAGAAATATAGGTATTAAAAGCCCGGTCATCAAATTTTTAAAAGCGCAAGTACGTTTTCCTGAGTAAATAGTAGATGATTACATATATGTTTACAAGAGTCCATCGGAAGGAACTTGTGGAACTCTCTTTGGGATTATGCGAGTTTGTTTATTAGTTATAGTGGGATAGAGTTTGACATGGGATTGCAAGTGTCCCGTCCGTGATCCGGTTTACCGTTTGTCGCTAATATTAGTATTCCATTATTACCCTTACAATAAGAATTATGAACAACATAATTTCCACCGTATAGAATTGCATGAAATTATATAATTTAGGTTTCTAAAGAAATATAGGAATTAAAAGTCCGATCATCAAATTTTAAAAAGCGCAAGTACATTTTCCTGAGTAAATAGTAGATGATTACATATATTTTACAAGAGTCCTTTGGAAGGAACTTGTGGAGCTCTCTTTGGGATTATGCGAGTTTGTTTATTAGTTATAGTGGTATAGAGTTTGACATGGAATTGCAAGTGTCCCATCCGTGATCCGGTTTACCGTCTGTCGTTAATGTTAGTATTCCATTATTACCCTTACAATAAGCATTATGAACAACATAATTTCCACCGTATAGAATCGCATGAAATTATATAATTTAGGTTTTTAAAGAAATATAGGTATTAAAAGCCCGGTCATCAAATTTTTAAAAGCGCAAGTACGTTTTCCTGAGTAAATAGTAGATGATTACATATATGTTTACAAGAGTCCATCGGAAGGAACTTGTGGAACTCTCTTTGGGATTATGCGAGTTTGTTTATTAGTTATAGTGGGATAGAGTTTGACATGGGATTGCAAGTGTCCCGTCCGTGATCCGGTTTACCGTCTGTCATTAATATTAGTATTCCATTATTACCCTTACAATAAGAATTATGAACAACATAATTTCCACCGTATAGAATCGCATGAAATTATATAATTTAGGTTTTTAAAGAAATATAGGTATTAAAAGCCCGGTCATCAAATTTTTAAAAGCGCAAGTACGTTTTCCTGAGTAAATAGTAGATGATTACATATATGTTTACAAGAGTCCATCGGAAGGAACTTGTGGAACTCTCTTTGGGATTATGCGAGTTTGTTTATTAGTTATAGTGGGATAGAGTTTGACATGGGATTGCAAGTGTCCCGTCCGTGATCCGGTTTACCGTTTGTCGTTAATATTAGTATTCCATTATTACCCTTACAATAAGAATTATGAACAACATAATTTCCACCGTATAGAATTGCATGAAATTATATAATTTAGGTTTCTAAAGAAATATAGGAATTAAAAGTCCGATCATCAAATTTTAAAAAGCGCAAGTACATTTTCCTGAGTAAATAGTAGATGATTACATATATTTTACAAGAGTCCTTCGAAAGGAACTTGTGGAGCTCTCTTTGGGATTATGCGAGTTTGTTTATTAGTTATAGTGGTGTAGAGTTTGACATGGAATTGCAAGTGTCCCATCCGTGATCCGGTTTACCGTCTGTCGTTAATGTTAGTATTCCATTATTACCCTTACAATAAGCATTATGAACAACATAATTTCCACCGTATAGAATCGAATGAAATTATATAATTTAGGTTTTTAAAGAAATATAGGTATTAAAAGCCCGGTCATCAAATTTTTAAAAGCACAAGTACGTTTTCCTGAGTAAATAGTAGATGATTACATATATGTTTACAAGAGTCCATCGGAAGGAACTTGTGGAACTCTCTTTGGGATTATGCGAGTTTGTTTATTAGTTATAGTGGGATAGAGTTTGACATGGGATTGCAAGTGTCCCGTCCGTGATCCGGTTTACCGTCTGTCATTAATATTAGTATTCCATTATTACCCTTACAATAAGAATTATGAACAACATAATTTCCACCGTATAGAATCGCATGAAATTATATAATTTAGGTTTTTAAAGAAATATAGGTATTAAAAGCCCGGTCATCAAATTTTTAAAAGCGCAAGTACGTTTTCCTGAGTAAATAGTAGATGATTACATATATGTTTACAAGAGTCCATCGGAAGGAACTTGTGGAACTCTCTTTGGGATTATGCGAGTTTGTTTATTAGTTATAGTGGGATAGAGTTTGACATGGGATTGCAAGTGTCCCGTCCGTGATCCGGTTTACCGTTTGTCGTTAATATTAGTATTCCATTATTACCCTTACAATAAGAATTATGAACAACATAATTTCCACCGTATAGAATTGCATGAAATTATATAATTTAGGTTTCTAAAGAAATATAGGAATTAAAAGTCCGATCATCAAATTTTAAAAAGCGCAAGTACATTTTCCTGAGTAAATAGTAGATGATTACATATATTTTACAAGAGTCCTTTGGAAGGAACTTGTGGAGCTCTCTTTGGGATTATGCGAGTTTGTTTATTAGTTATAGTGGTGTAGAGTTTGACATGGAATTGCAAGTGTCCCATCCGTGATCCGGTTTACCGTCTGTCGTTAATGTTAGTATTCCATTATTACCCTTACAATAAGCATTATGAACAACATAATTTCCACCGTATAGAATCGCATGAAATTATATAATTTAGGTTTTTAAAGAAATATAGGTATTAAAAGCCCGGTCATCAAATTTTTAAAAGCACAAGTACGTTTTCCTGAGTAAATAGTAGATGATTACATATATGTTTACAAGAGTCCATCGGAAGGAACTTGTGGAACTCTCTTTGGGATTATGCGAGTTTGTTTATTAGTTATAGTGGGATAGAGTTTGACATGGGATTGCAAGTGTCCCGTCCGTGATCCGGTTTACCGTCTGTCATTAATATTAGTATTCCATTATTACCCTTACAATAAGAATTATGAACAACATAATTTCTACCGTATAGAATCGCATGAAATTATATAATTTAGGTTTCTAAAGAAATATAGGAATTAAAAGTCCGATCATCAAATTTTAAAAAGCGCAAGTACATTTTCCTGAGTAAATAGTAGATGATTACATATATTTTACAAGAGTCCTTCGAAAGGAACTTGTGGAGCTCTCTTTGGGATTATGCGAGTTTGTTTATTAGTTATAGTGGTGTAGAGTTTGACATGGAATTGCAAGTGTCCCATCCGTGATCCGGTTTACCGTCTGTCGTTAATGTTAGTATTCCATTATTACCCTTACAATAAGCATTATGAACAACATAATTTCCACCGTATAGAATCGAATGAAATTATATAATTTAGGTTTTTAAAGAAATATAGGTATTAAAAGCCCGGTCATCAAATTTTTAAAAGCACAAGTACGTTTTCCTGAGTAAATAGTAGATGATTACATATATGTTTACAAGAGTCCATCGGAAGGAACTTGTGGAACTCTCTTTGGGATTATGCGAGTTTGTTTATTAGTTATAGTGGGATAGAGTTTGACATGGGATTGCAAGTGTCCCGTCCGTGATCCGGTTTACCGTCTGTCATTAATATTAGTATTCCATTATTACCCTTACAATAAGAATTATGAACAACATAATTTCCACCGTATAGAATCGCATGAAATTATATAATTTAGGTTTTTAAAGAAATATAGGTATTAAAAGCCCGGTCATCAAATTTTTAAAAGCGCAAGTACGTTTTCCTGAGTAAATAGTAGATGATTACATATATGTTTACAAGAGTCCATCGGAAGGAACTTGTGGAACTCTCTTTGGGATTATGCGAGTTTGTTTATTAGTTATAGTGGGATAGAGTTTGACATGGGATTGCAAGTGTCCCGTCCGTGATCCGGTTTACCGTTTGTCGTTAATATTAGTATTCCATTATTACCCTTACAATAAGAATTATGAACAACATAATTTCCACCGTATAGAATTGCATGAAATTATATAATTTAGGTTTCTAAAGAAATATAGGAATTAAAAGTCCGATCATCAAATTTTAAAAAGCGCAAGTACATTTTCCTGAGTAAATAGTAGATGATTACATATATTTTACAAGAGTCCTTTGGAAGGAACTTGTGGAGCTCTCTTTGGGATTATGCGAGTTTGTTTATTAGTTATAGTGGTGTAGAGTTTGACATGGAATTGCAAGTGTCCCATCCGTGATCCGGTTTACCGTCTGTCGTTAATGTTAGTATTCCATTATTACCCTTACAATAAGCATTATGAACAACATAATTTCCACCGTATAGAATCGCATGAAATTATATAATTTAGGTTTTTAAAGAAATATAGGTATTAAAAGCCCGGTCATCAAATTTTTAAAAGCACAAGTACGTTTTCCTGAGTAAATAGTAGATGATTACATATATGTTTACAAGAGTCCATCGGAAGGAACTTGTGGAACTCTCTTTGGGATTATGCGAGTTTGTTTATTAGTTATAGTGGGATAGAGTTTGACATGGGATTGCAAGTGTCCCGTCCGTGATCCGGTTTACCGTCTGTCATTAATATTAGTATTCCATTATTACCCTTACAATAAGAATTATGAACAACATAATTTCTACCGTATAGAATCGCATGAAATTATATAATTTAGGTTTCTAAAGAAATATAGGAATTAAAAGTCCGATCATCAAATTTTAAAAAGCGCAAGTACATTTTCCTGAGTAAATAGTAGATGATTACATATATTTTACAAGAGTCCTTTGGAAGGAACTTGTGGAGCTCTCTTTGGGATTATGCGAGTTTGTTTATTAGTTATAGTGGTATAGAGTTTGACATGGAATTGCAAGTGTCCCATCCGTGATCCGGTTTACCGTCTGTCGTTAATGTTAGTATTCCATTATTACCCTTACAATAAGCATTATGAACAACATAATTTCCACCGTATAGAATCGCATGAAATTATATAATTTAGGTTTTTAAAGAAATATAGGTATTAAAAGCCCGGTCATCAAATTTTTAAAAGCGCAAGTACGTTTTCCTGAGTAAATAGTAGATGATTACATATATGTTTACAAGAGTCCATCGGAAGGAACTTGTGGAACTCTCTTTGGGATTATGCGAGTTTGTTTATTAGTTATAGTGGGATAGAGTTTGACATGGGATTGCAAGTGTCCCGTCCGTGATCCGGTTTACCGTCTGTCATTAATATTAGTATTCCATTATTACCCTTACAATAAGAATTATGAACAACATAATTTCCACCGTATAGAATCGCATGAAATTATATAATTTAGGTTTTTAAAGAAATATAGGTATTAAAAGCCCGGTCATCAAATTTTTAAAAGCGCAAGTACGTTTTCCTGAGTAAATAGTAGATGATTACATATATGTTTACAAGAGTCCATCGGAAGGAACTTGTGGAACTCTCTTTGGGATTATGCGAGTTTGTTTATTAGTTATAGTGGGATAGAGTTTGACATGGGATTGCAAGTGTCCCGTCCGTGATCCGGTTTACCGTTTGTCGTTAATATTAGTATTCCATTATTACCCTTACAATAAGAATTATGAACAACATAATTTCCACCGTATAGAATTGCATGAAATTATATAATTTAGGTTTCTAAAGAAATATAGGAATTAAAAGTCCGATCATCAAATTTTAAAAAGCGCAAGTACATTTTCCTGAGTAAATAGTAGATGATTACATATATTTTACAAGAGTCCTTTGGAAGGAACTTGTGGAGCTCTCTTTGGGATTATGCGAGTTTGTTTATTAGTTATAGTGGTGTAGAGTTTGACATGGAATTGCAAGTGTCCCATCCGTGATCCGGTTTACCGTCTGTCGTTAATGTTAGTATTCCATTATTACCCTTACAATAAGCATTATGAACAACATAATTTCCACCGTATAGAATCGCATGAAATTATATAATTTAGGTTTTTAAAGAAATATAGGTATTAAAAGCCCGGTCATCAAATTTTTAAAAGCACAAGTACGTTTTCCTGAGTAAATAGTAGATGATTACATATATGTTTACAAGAGTCCATCGGAAGGAACTTGTGGAACTCTCTTTGGGATTATGCGAGTTTGTTTATTAGTTATAGTGGGATAGAGTTTGACATGGGATTGCAAGTGTCCCGTCCGTGATCCGGTTTACCGTCTGTCATTAATATTAGTATTCCATTATTACCCTTACAATAAGAATTATGAACAACATAATTTCTACCGTATAGAATCGCATGAAATTATATAATTTAGGTTTCTAAAGAAATATAGGAATTAAAAGTCCGATCATCAAATTTTAAAAAGCGCAAGTACATTTTCCTGAGTAAATAGTAGATGATTACATATATTTTACAAGAGTCCTTTGGAAGGAACTTGTGGAGCTCTCTTTGGGATTATGCGAGTTTGTTTATTAGTTATAGTGGTATAGAGTTTGACATGGAATTGCAAGTGTCCCATCCGTGATCCGGTTTACCGTCTGTCGTTAATGTTAGTATTCCATTATTACCCTTACAATAAGCATTATGAACAACATAATTTCCACCGTATAGAATCGCATGAAATTATATAATTTAGGTTTTTAAAGAAATATAGGTATTAAAAGCCCGGTCATCAAATTTTTAAAAGCGCAAGTACGTTTTCCTGAGTAAATAGTAGATGATTACATATATGTTTACAAGAGTCCATCGGAAGGAACTTGTGGAACTCTCTTTGGGATTATGCGAGTTTGTTTATTAGTTATAGTGGGATAGAGTTTGACATGGGATTGCAAGTGTCCCGTCCGTGATCCGGTTTACCGTCTGTCATTAATATTAGTATTCCATTATTACCCTTACAATAAGAATTATGAACAACATAATTTCCACCGTATAGAATCGCATGAAATTATATAATTTAGGTTTTTAAAGAAATATAGGTATTAAAAGCCCAGTCATCAAATTTTTAAAAGCGCAAGTACGTTTTCCTGAGTAAATAGTAGATGATTACATATATGTTTACAAGAGTCCATCGGAAGGAACTTGTGGAACTCTCTTTGGGATTATGCGAGTTTGTTTATTAGTTATAGTGGGATAGAGTTTGACATGGGATTGCAAGTGTCCCGTCCTTGATCCGGTTTACCGTTTGTCGTTAATATTCGTATTCCATTATTACCCTTACAATAAGAATTATGAACAACATAATTTCCACCGTATAGAATTGCATGAAATTATATAATTTAGGTTTCTAAAGAAATATAGGAATTAAAAGTCCGATCATCAAATTTTAAAAAGCGCAAGTACATTTTCCTGAGTAAATAGTAGATGATTACATATATTTTACAAGAGTCCTTTGGAAGGAACTTGTGGAGCTCTCTTTGGGATTATGCGAGTTTGTTTATTAGTTATAGTGGTGTAGAGTTTGACATGGAATTGCAAGTGTCCCATCCGTGATCCGGTTTACCGTCTGTCGTTAATGTTAGTATTCCATTATTACCCTTACAATAAGCATTATGAACAACATAATTTCCACCGTATAGAATCGCATGAAATTATATAATTTAGGTTTTTAAAGAAATATAGGTATTAAAAGCCCGGTCATCAAATTTTTAAAAGCACAAGTACGTTTTCCTGAGTAAATAGTAGATGATTACATATATGTTTACAAGAGTCCATCGGAAGGAACTTGTGGAACTCTCTTTGGGATTATGCGAGTTTGTTTATTAGTTATAGTGGGATAGAGTTTGACATGGGATTGCAAGTGTCCCGTCCGTGATCCGGTTTACCGTCTGTCATTAATATTAGTATTCCATTATTACCCTTACAATAAGAATTATGAACAACATAATTTCCACCGTATAGAATCGCATGAAATTATATAATTTTGGTTTTTTAAGAAATATAGTAATTAAAAGTCCGATCATCAAATTTTAAAAAGCGCAAGTACATTTTCCTGAGTAAATAGTAGATGATTACATATATTTTACAAGAGTCCTTCGAAAGGAACTTGTGGAGCTCTCTTTGGGATTATGCGAGTTTGTTTATTAGTTATAGTGGTATAGAGTTTGACATGGGATTGCAAGTGTCCCGTCCGTGATTCGGTTTACCGTCTGTCGTTAATGTTAGTATTTCATTATTACCCTTACAATAAGCATTATGAACAACATAATATCCACCGTATAGAATCGCATGAAATTATATAATTTAGGTTTTTAAAGAAACATAGGTATTAAAAGTCCGATCATCAAATTTTAAAAAGCGCAAGTACATTTTCCTGAGTAAATAGTAGAAGATTACATATATGTCTACAAGAGTCCATCGGAAGGAACTTGTGGAACTCTGTTTGGGATTATGCAAGTTTGTTTATTAGTTATAGTGGTATAGAGATTGACATGGGATTGCAAGTGTCCCGTCCGTGATCCGGTTTACCGTCTGTCGTTAATATTAGTATTCCATTATTACCCTTACAATAAGCATTATGAACAACATAATTTCCACCGTATAGAATCGCATGAAATTATATAATTTAGGTTTTTAAAGAAATATAGGAATTAAAAGTCCGGTCATCAAATTTTAAAAAGCGCAAATACGTTTTCCTGAGTAAATAATAGATGATTACATATATGTTTACAAGAGTCCATCGGAAGGAACTTGTGGAACTCTCTTTGGGATTATGCGAGTTTGTTTATTAGTTATAGTGGGATAGAGTTTGACATAGGATTGCAAGTGTCCCGTCCGTGATCCGGTTTACCGTCTGTCGTTAATATTAGTATTCCATTATTACCCTTACAATAAGCATTATGAACAACATAATTTCCACCGTATAGAATCGCATGAAATTATATAATTTAGGTTTTTAAAGAAATATAGGTATTAAAAGCCCGGTCATCAAATTTTTAAAAGCGCAAGTACGTTTTCCTGAGTAAATAGTAGATGATTACATATATGTTTACAAGAGTCCATCGGAAGGAACTTGTGGAACTCTCTTTGGGATTATGCGAGTTTGTTTATTAGTTATAGTGGGATAGAGTTTGACATGGGATTGGAAGTGTCCCGTCCGTGATCCGGTTTACCGTCTGTCATTAATATTAGTATTCCATTATTACCCTTACAATAAGAATTATGAACAACATAATTTCCACCGTATAGAATCGCATGAAATTATATAATTTAGGTTTTTAAAGAAATATAGGAATTAAAAGTCCGATCATCAAATTTTAAAAAGCGCAAGTACATTTTCCTGAGTAAATAGTAGATGATTACATATATTTTACAAGAGTCCTTCGGAAGGAACTTGTGGAGCTCTCTTTGGGATTATGCGAGTTTGTTTATTAGTTATAGTGGTATAGAGTTTGACATGGAATTGCAAGTGTCCCATCCGTGATCCGGTTTACCGTCTGTCGTTAATGTTAGTATTCCATTATTACCCTTACAATAAGCATTATGAACAACATAATTTCCACCGTATAGAATCGCATGAAATTGTATAATTTAGGTTTTTTAAGAAATATAGGAATTAAAAGTCCGATCATCAAATTTTAAAAAGCGCAAGTACATTTTCCTGAGTAAATAGTAGATGATTACATATATTTTACAAGAGTCCTTCGAAAGGAACTTGTGGAGCTCTCTTTGGGATTATGCGAGTTTGTTTATTAGTTGTAGTGGTATAGAGTTTGACATGGGATTGCAAGTGTCCCGTCCGTGATCCGGTTTACCGTCTGTCGTTAATGTTAGTATTCCATTATTACCCTTACAATAAGCATTATGAACAACATATTATCCACCGTATAGAATCGCATGAAATTATATAATTTAGGTTTTTAAAGAAACGTAGGAATTAAAAGTCCGATCATCAAATTTTAAAAAGCGCAAGTACATTTTCCTGAGTAAATAGTAGAAGATTACATATATGTCTACAAGAGTCCATCGGAAGGAACTTGTGGAACTCTGTTTGGGATTATGCAAGTTTGTTTATTAGTTATAGTGGTATAGAGATTGACATGGGATTGCAAGTGTCCCGTCCGTGATCCGGTTTACCGTCTGTCGTTAATATTAGTATTCCATTATTACCCTTACAATAAGCATTATGAACAACATAATATCCACCGTATAGAATCGCATGAAATTATATAATTTAGGTTTTTAAAGAAACGTAGGAATTAAAAGTCCGATCATCAAATTTTAAAAGCACAAGTACATTTTCCTGAGTAAATAGTAGAAGATTACATATATGTCTACAAGAGTCCATCGAAAGGAACTTGTGGAACTCTGTTTGGGATTATGCAAGTTTGTTTATTAGTTATAGTGGTATAGAGATTGACATGGGATTGCAAGTGTCCCGTCCGTGATCCGGTTTACCGTCTGTCGTTAATATTAGTATTCCATTATTACCCTTACAATAAGCATTATGAACAACATAATATCCACCGTATAGAATCGCATGAAATTATATAATTTAGGTTTTTAAAGAAACGTAGGAATTAAAAGTCCGATCATCAAATTTTAAAAAGCACAAGTACATTTTCCTGAGTAAATAGTAGAAGATTACATATATGTCTACAAGAGTCCATCGGAAGGAACTTGTGGAACTCTGTTTGGGATTATGCAAGTTTGTTTATTAGTTATAGTGGTATAGAGATTGACATGGGATTGCAAGTGTCCCGTCCGTGATCCGGTTTACCGTCTGTCGTTAATATTAGTATTCCATTATTACCCTTACAATAAGCATTATGAACAACATAATTTCCACCGTATAGAATCGCATGAAATTATATAATTTAGGTTTTTAAAGAAATATAGGAATAAAAAGTCCGGTCATCAAATTTTAAAAAGCGCAAATACGTTTTCCTGAGTAAATAATAGATGATTACATATATGTTTACAAGAGTCCATCGGAAGGAACTTGTGGAACTCTCTTTGGGATTATGCGAGTTTGTTTATTAGTTATAGTGGGATAGAGTTTGACATGGGATTGCAAGTGTCCCGTCCGTGATCCGGTTTACCGTCTGTCGTTAATATTAGTATTCCATTATTACCCTTACAATAAGCATTATGAACAACATAATTTCCACCGTATAGAATCGCATGAAATTATATAATTTAGGTTTTTAAAGAAATATAGGTATTAAAAGCCCGGTCATCAAATTTTTAAAAGCGCAAGTACGTTTTCCTGAGTAAATAGTAGATGATTACATATATGTTTACAAGAGTCCATCGGAAGGAACTTGTGGAACTCTCTTTGGGATTATGCGAGTTTGTTTATTAGTTATAGTGGGATAGAGTTTGACATGGGATTGCAAGTGTCCCGTCCGTGATCCGGTTTACCGTCTGTCATTAATATTAGTATTCCATTATTACCCTTACAATAAGAATTATGAACAACATAATTTCCACCGTATAGAATCGCATGAAATTATATAATTTAGGTTTTTAAAGAAATATAGGAATTAAAAGTCCGATCATCAAATTTTAAAAAGCGCAAGTACATTTTCTTGAGTAAATAGTAGATGATTACATATATTTTACAAGAGTCCTTCGGAAGGAACTTGTGGAGCTCTCTTTGGGATTATGCGAGTTTGTTTATTAGTTATAGTGGTATAGAGTTTGACATGGAATTGCAAGTGTCCCATCCGTGATCCGGTTTACCGTCTGTCGTTAATGTTAGTATTCCATTATTACCCTTACAATAAGCATTATGAACAACATAATTTCCACCGTATAGAATCGCATGAAATTGTATAATTTAGGTTTTTTAAGAAATATAGGAATTAAAAGTCCGATCATCAAATTTTAAAAAGGGCAAGTACATTTTCCTGAGTAAATAGTAGATGATTACATATATTTTACAAGAGTCCTTCGAAAGAAACTTGTGGAGCTCTCTTTGGGATTATGCGAGTTTGTTTATTAGTTGTAGTGGTATAGAGTTTGACATGGGATTGCAAGTGTCCCGTTCGTGATCCGGTTTACCGTCTGTCGTTAATGTTAGTATTCCATTATTACCCTTACAATAAGCATTATGAACAACATAATTTCCACCGTATAGAATCGCATGAAATTATATAATTTAGGTTTTTAAAGAAATATAGGTATTAAAAGCCCGGTCATCAAATTTTTAAAAGCGTAAGTACGTTTTCCTGAGTAAATAGTAGATGATTACATATATGTTTACAAGAGCCCATCGGAAGGAACTTGTGGAACTCTCTTTGTGATTATGCGAGTTTGTTTATTAGTTATAGTGGGATAGAGTTTGACATGGGATTGCAAGTGTCCCGTCCGTGATCCGGTTTACCGTCTGTCGTTAATATTAGTATTCCATTATTACCCATACAATAAGCATTATGAACAACATAATTTCCACCGTATAGAATCGCATGAAATTATATAATTTAGGTTTTTAAAGAAATATAGGTATTAAAAGCCCGGTCATCAAATTTTTAAAAGCGCAAGTACGTTTTCCTGAGTAAATAGTAGATGATTACATATATGTTTACAAGAGTCCATCGGAAGGAACTTGTGGAACTCTCTTTGGGATTATGCGAGTTTGTTTATTAGTTATAGTGGGATAGAGTTTGACATGGGATTGCAAGTGTCCCGTCCGTGATCCGGTTTACCGTTTGTCGTTAATATTAGTATTCCATTATTACACTTACAATAAGAATTATGAACAACATAATTTCCACCGTATAGAATCGCATGAAATTATATAATTTAGGTTTCTAAAGAAATATAGGAATTAAAAGTCCGATCATCAAATTTTAAAAAGCGCAAGTACATTTTCCTGAGTAAATAGTAGATGATTACATATATTTTACAAGAGTCCTTCGGAAGGAACTTGTGGAGCTCTCTTTGGGATTATGCGAGTTTGTTTATTAGTTATAGTGGTATAGAGTTTGACATGGAATTGCAAGTGTCCCATCCGCGATCCGGTTTACCATCTGTCGTTAATGTTAGTATTCCATTATTACCCTTACAATAAGCATTATGAACAACACAATTTCCACCGTATAGAATCGCATGAAATTGTATAATTTTGGTTTTTTAAGAAATATAGGAATTAAAAGTCCGATCATCAAATTTTAAAAAGCGCAAGTACATTTTCCTGAGTAAATAGTAGATGATTACATATATTTTACAAGAGTCCTTCGAAAGGAACTTGTGGAACTCTCTTTGGGATTATGCGAGTTTGTTTATTAGTTATAGTGGGATAGAGTTTGACATGGGATTGCAAGTGTCCCGTCCGTGATCCGGTTTACCGTCTGTCGTTAATATTAGTATTCCATTATTACCCTTACAATAAGCATTATGAACAACATAATTTCCACTGTATAGAATCGCATGAAATTATATAATTTACGTTTTAAAAGAAATATAGGAATTAAAAGTCCGATCATCAAATTTTAAAAAGCGCAAGTACATTTTCCTGAGTAAATAGTAGATGATTACATATATTTTACAAGAGTCCTTCGAAAGGAACTTGTGGAACTCTCTTTGGGATTATGCGAGTTTGTTTATTAGTTATAGTGGGATAGAGTTTGACATGGGATTGCAAGTGTCCCGTCCGTGATCCGGTTTACCGTCTGTCGTTAATATTAGTATTCCATTATTACCCTTACAATAAGCATTATGAACAACATAATTTCCACCGTATAGAATCGCATGAAATTATATAATTTAGGTTTTTAAAGAAATATAGGTATTAAAAGCCCGGTCATCAAATTTTTAAAAGCGCAAGTACGTTTTCCTGAGTAAATAGTAGATGATTACATATATGTTTACAAGAGTCCATCGGAAGGAACTTGTGGAACTCTCTTTGGGATTATGCGAGTTTGTTTATTAGTTATAGTGGGATAGAGTTTGACATGGGATTGCAAGTGTCCCGTCCGTGATCCGGTTTACCGTCTGTCATTAATATTAGTATTCCATTATTACCCTTACAATAAGAATTATGAACAACATAATTTCCACCGTATAGAATCGCATGAAATTATATAATTTAGGTTTTTAAAGAAATATAGGAATTAAAAGTCCGATCATCAAATTTTAAAAAGCGCAAGTACATTTTCCTGAGTAAATAGTAGATGATTACATATATTTTACAAGAGTCCTTCGGAAGGAACTTGTGGAGCTCTCTTTGGGATTATGCGAGTTTGTTTATTAGTTATAGTGGTATAGAGTTTGACATGGAATTGCAAGTGTCCCATCCGTGATCCGGTTTACCGTCTGTCGTTAATGTTAGTATTCCATTATTACCCTTACAATAAGCATTATGAACAACATAATTTCCACCGTATAGAATCGCATGAAATTGTATAATTTAGGTTTTTTAAGAAATATAGGAATTAAAAGTCCGATCATCAAATTTTAAAAAGCGCAAGTACATTTTCCTGAGTAAATAGTAGATGATTACATATATTTTACAAGAGTCCTTCGAAAGGAACTTGTGGAGCTCTCTTTGGGATTATGCGAGTTTGTTTATTAGTTGTAGTGGTATAGAGTTTGACATGGGATTGCAAGTGTCCCGTCCGTGATCCGGTTTACCGTCTGTCGTTAATGTTAGTATTCCATTATTACCCTTACAATAAGAATTATGAACAACATAATTTCCACCGTATAGAATCGCATGAAATTATATAATTTAGGTTTCTAAAGAAATATAGGAATTAAAAGTCCGATCATCAAATTTTAAAAAGCGCAAGTACATTTTCCTAAGTAAATAGTAGATGATTACATATATTTTACAAGAGTCCTTCGGAAGGAACTTGTGGAGCTCTCTTTGGGATTATGCGAGTTTGTTTATTAGTTATAGTGGTATAGAGTTTGACATGGAATTGCAAGTGTCCCATCCGCGATCCGGTTTACCATCTGTCGTTAATGTTAGTATTCCATTATTACCCTTACAATAAGCATTATGAACAACATAATTTCCACCGTATAGAATCGCATGAAATTGTATAATTTTGGTTTTTTAAGAAATATAGGAATTAAAAGTCCGATCATCAAATTTTAAAAAGCGCAAGTACATTTTCCTGAGTAAATAGTAGATGATTACATATATTTTACAAGAGTCCTTCGAAAGGAACTTGTGGAACTCTCTTTGGGATTATGCGAGTTTGTTTATTAGTTATAGTGGGATAGAGTTTGAAATGGGATTGCAAGTGTCCCGTCCGTGATCCGGTTTACCGTCTGTCGTTAATATTAGTATTCCATTATTACCCTTACAATAAGCATTATGAACAACATAATTTCCACCGTATAGAATCGCATGAAATTATATAATTTAGGTTTTTAAAGAAATATAGGTATTAAAAGCCCGGTCATCAAATTTTTAAAAGCGCAAGTACGTTTTCCTGAGTAAATAGTAGATGATTACATATATGTTTACAAGAGTCCATCGGAAGGAACTTGTGGAACTCTCTTTGGGATTATGCGAGTTTGTTTATTAGTTATAGTGGGATAGAGTTTGACATGGGATTGCAAGTGTCCCGTCCGTGATCCGGTTTACCGTTTGTCGTTAATATTAGTATTCCATTATTACCCTTACAATAAGAATTATGAACAAAATAATTTCCACCGTATAGAATCGCATGAAATTATATAATTTAGGTTTCTAAAGAAATATAGGAATTAAAAGTCCGATCATCAAATTTTAAAAAGCGCAAGTACATTTTCCTAAGTAAATAGTAGATGATTACATATATTTTACAAGAGTCCTTCGGAAGGAACTTGTGGAGCTCTCTTTGGGATTATGCGAGTTTGTTTATTAGTTATAGTGGTATAGAGTTTGACATGGAATTGCAAGTGTCCCATCCGCGATCCGGTTTACCATCTGTCGTTAATGTTAGTATTCCATTATTACCCTTGCAATAAGCATTATGAACAACATAATTTCCACCGTATAGAATCGCATGAAATTGTATAATTTTGGTTTTTTAAGAAATATAGGAATTAAAAGTCCGATCATCAAATTTTAAAAAGCGCAAGTACATTTTCCTGAGTAAATAGTAGATGATTACATATATTTTACAAGAGTCCTTCGAAAGGAACTTGTGCAACTCTCTTTGGGATTATGCGAGTTTGTTTATTAGTTATAGTGGGATAGAGTTTGAAATGGGATTGCAAGTGTCCCGTCCGTGATCCGGTTTACCGTCTGTCGTTAATATTAGTATTCCATTATTACCCTTACAATAAGCATTATGAACAACATAATTTCCACTGTATAGAATCGTATGAAATTATATAATTTACGTTTTCAAAGAAATATAGGAATTAAAAGTCCGATCATCAAATTTTAAAAACCGCAAGTACATTTTCCTGAGTAAATAGTAGATGATTACATATATGTTTACAAGAGTCCATCGGAAGGAACTTGTGGAACTCTCTTTGGGATTATGCGAGTTTGTTTATTAGTTATAGTGGGATAGAGTTTGACATGGGATTGCAAGTGTCCCGTCCGTGATCCGGTTTACCGTCTGTCGTTAATATTAGTATTCCATTATTACCCTTACAATAAGCATTATGAACAACATAATTTCCACCGTATAGAATCGCATGAAATTATATAATTTAGGTTTCTAAAGAAATATAGGAATTAAAAGTCCGATCATCAAATTTTAAAAAGCGCAAGTACATTTTCCTGAGTAAATAGTAGATGATTACATATATTTTACAAGAGTCCTTCGGAAGGAACTTGTGGAGCTCTCTTTGGGATTATGCGAGTTTGTTTATTAGTTATAGTGGTATAGAGTTTGACATGGAATTGCAAGTGTCCCATCCGCGATCCGGTTTACCATCTGTCGTTAATGTTAGTATTCCATTATTACCCTTACAATAAGCATTATGAACAACATAATTTCCACCGTATAGAATCGCATGAAATTGTATAATTTTGGTTTTTTAAGAAATATAGGAATTAAAAGTCCGATCATCAAATTTTAAAAAGCGCAAGTACATTTTCCTGAGTAAATAGTAGATGATTACATATATTTTACAAGAGTCCTTCGAAAGGAACTTGTGGAACTCTCTTTGGGATTATGCGAGTTTGTTTATTAGTTATAGTGGGATAGAGTTTGACATGGGATTGCAAGTGTCCCGTCCGTGATCCGGTTTACCGTCTGTCGTTAATATTAGTATTCCATTATTACCCTTACAATAAGCATTATGAACAACATAATTTCCACTGTATAGAATCGTATGAAATTATATAATTTAGGTTTTTAAAGAAATATAGGAATTAAAAGTCCGATCATCAAATTTTAAAAACCGCAAGTACATTTTCCTGAGTAAATAGTAGATGATTACATATATTTTACAAGAGTCCTTCGAAAGGAACTTGTGGAACTCTCTTTGGGATTATGCGAGTTTGTTTATTAGTTATAGTGGGATAGAGTTTGACATGGGATTGCAAGTGTCCCGTCCGTGATCCGGTTTACCGTCTGTCGTTAATATTAGTATTCCATTATTACCCTTACAATAAGCATTATGAACAACATAATTTCCAAAGTATAGAATCGCATGAAATTATATAATTTAGGTTTTTAAAGAAATATAGGTATTAAAAGCCCGGTCATCAAATTTTTAAAAGCGCAAGTACGTTTTCCTGAGTAAATAGTAGATGATTACATATATGTTTACAAGAGTCCATCGGAAGGAACTTGTGGAACTCTCTTTGGGATTATGCGAGTTTGATTATTAGTTATAGTGGGATAGATTTTGACATGGGATTGCAAGTGTCCCGTCCGTGATCCGGTTTACCGTTTGTCGTTAATATTAGTATTTCATTATTACCCTTACAATAAGAATTATGAACAACATAATTTCCACCGTATAGAATCGCATGAAATTATATAATTTAGGTTTCTAAAGAAATATAGGAATTAAAAGTCCGATCATCAAATTTTAAAAATCGCAAGTACATTTTCCTGAGTAAATAGTAGATGATTACATATATTTTACAAGAGTCCTTCGGAAGGAACTTGTGGAGCTCTCTTTGGGATTATGCGAGTTTGTTTATTAGTTATAGTGGTATAGAGTTTGACATGGAATTGCAAGTGTCCCATCCGCGATCCGGTTTACCATCTGTCGTTAATGTTAGTATTCCATTATTACCCTTACAATAAGCATTATGAACAACATAATTTCCACCGTATAGAATCGCATGAAATTGTATAATTTTGGTTTTTTAAGAAATATAGGAATTAAAAGTCCGATCATCAAATTTTAAAAAGCGCAAGTACATTTTCCTGAGTAAATAGTAGATGATTACATATATTTTACAAGAGTCCTTCGAAAGGAACTTGTGGAACTCTCTTTGGGATTATGCGAGTTTGTTTATTAGTTATAGTGGGATAGAGTTTGACATGGGATTGCAAGTGTCCCGTCCGTGATCCGGTTTACCGTCTGTCGTTAATATTAGTATTCCATTATTACCCTTACAATAAGCATTATGAACAACATAATTTCCACTGTATAGAATCGTATGAAATTATATAATTTACGTTTTTAAAGAAATATAGGAATTAAAAGTCCGATCATCAAATTTTAAAAACCGCAAGTACATTTTCCTGAGTAAATAGTAAATGATTACATATATTTTACAAGAGTCCTTCGAAAGGAACTTGTGGAACTCTCTTTGGGATTATGCGAGTTTGTTTATTAGTTATAGTGGGATAGAGTTTGACATGGGATTGCAAGTGTCCCGTCCGTGATCCGGTTTACCGTCTGTCGTTAATATTAGTATTCCATTATTACCCTTACAATAAGCATTATGAACAACATAATTTCCACCGTATAGAATCGCATGAAATTATATAATTTAGGTTTTTAAAGAAATATAGGTATTAAAAGCCCGGTCATCAAATTTTTAAAAGCGTAAGTACGTTTTCCTGAGTAAATAGTAGATGATTACATATATGTTTACAAGAGTCCATCGGAAGGAACTTGTGGAACTCTCTTTGGGATTATGCGAGTTTGTTTATTAGTTATAGTGGGATAGAGTTTGACATGGGATTGCAAGTGTCCCGTCCGTGATCCGGTTTACCGTCTGTCGTTAATATTAGTATTCCATTATTACCCTTACAATAAGCATTATGAACAACATAATTTCCACCGTATAGAATCGCATGAAATTATATAATTTAGGTTTTTAAAGAAATATAGGTATTAAAAGCCCGGTCATCAAATTTTTAAAAGCGCAAGTACGTTTTCCTGAGTAAATAGTAGATGATTACATATATGTTTACAAGAGTCCATCGGAAGGAACTTGTGGAACTCTCTTTGGGATTATGCGAGTTTGTTTATTAGTTATAGTGGGATAGAGTTTGACATGGGATTGCAAGTGTCCCGTCCGTGATCCGGTTTACCGTCTGTCGTTAATATTAGTATTCCATTATTACCCTTACAATAAGCATTATGAACAACATAATTTCCACCGTATAGAATCACATGAAATTATATAATTTAGGTTTTTAAAGAAATATAGGTATTAAAAGCCCGGTCATCAAATTTTTAAAAGCGCAAGTACGTTTTCCTGAGTAAATAGTAGATGATTACATATATGTTTACAAGAGTCCATCGGAAGGAACTTGTGGAACTCTCTTTGGGATTATGCGAGTTTGTTTATTAGTTATAGTGGGATAGAGTTTGACATGGGATTGCAAGTGTCCCGTCCGTGAACCGGTTTACCGTCTGTCGTTAATATTAGTATTCCATTATTACCCTTACAATAAGCATTATGAACAACATAATTTCCACCGTATAGAATCGCATGAAATTATATAATTTAGGTTTTTAAAGAAATATAGGTATTAAAAGCCCGGTCATCAAATTTTTAAAAGCGCAAGTACGTTTTCCTGAGTAAATAGTAGATGATTACATATATGTTTACAAGAGTCCATCGGAAGGAACTTGTGGAACTCTCTTTGGGATTATGCGAGTTTGTTTATTAGTTATAGTGGGATAGAGTTTGACATGGGATTGCAAGTGTCCCGTCCGTGATCCGGTTTACCGTTTGTCGTTAATATTAGTATTCCATTATTACCCTTACAATAAGAATTATGAACAACATAATTTCCACCGTATAGAATCGCATGAAATTATATAATTTAGGTTTCTAAAGAAATATAGGAATTAAAAGTCCGATCATCAAATTTTAAAAAGCGCAAGTACATTTTCCTGAGTAAATAGTAGATGATTACATATATTTTACAAGAGTCCTTCGGAAGGAACTTGTGGAGCTCTCTTTGGGATTATGCGAGTTTGTTTATCAGTTATAGTGGTATAGAGTTTGACATGGAATTGCAAGTGTCCCATCCGTGATCCGGTTTACCGTCTGTCGTTAATGTTAGTATTCCATTATTACCCTTACAATAAGCATTATGAACAACATAATTTCCACCGTATAGAATCGCATGAAATTGTATAATTTTGGTTTTTTAAGAAATATAGGAATTAAAAGTCCGATCATCAAATTTTAAAAAGAGCAAGTACATTTTCCTGAGCAAATAGTAGATGATTACATATATTTTACAAGAGTCCATCGGAAGGAACTTGTGGAACTCTCTTTGGGATTATGCGAGTTTGTTTATTAGTTATAGTGGGATAGAGTTTGACATGGGATTGCAAGTGTCCCGTCCGTGATCCGGTTTACCGTTTGTCGTTAATATTAGTATTCCATTATTACCCTTACAATAAGAATTATGAACAACATAATTTCCACCGTATAGAATCGCATGAAATTATATAATTTAGGTTTCTAAAGAAATATAGGAATTAAAAGTCCGATCATCAAATTTTAAAAAGCGCAAGTACATTTTCCTGAGTAAATAGTAGATGATTACATATATTTTACAAGAGTCCTTCGGAAGGAACTTGTGGAGCTCTCTTTGGGATTATGCGAGTTTGTTTATTAGTTATAGTGGTATAGAGTTTGACATGGAATTGCAAGTGTCCCATCCGTGATCCGGTTTACCGTCTGTCGTTAATGTTAGTATTCCATTATTACCCTTACAATAAGCATTATGAACAACATAATTTCCACCGTATAGAATCGCATGAAATTGTATAATTTTGGTTTTTTAAGAAATATAGGAATTAAAAGTCCGATCATCAAATTTTAAAAAGCGCAAGTACATTTTCCTGAGTAAATAGTAGATGATTACATATATTTTACAAGAGTCCTTCGAAAGGAACTTGTGGAACTCTCTTTGGGATTATGCGAGTTTGTTTATTAGTTATAGTGGGATAGAGTTTGACATGGGATTGCAAGTGTCCCATCCGTGATCCGGTTTACCGTCTGTCGTTAATATTAGTATTCCATTATTACCCTTACAATAAGCATTATGAACAACATAATTTCCACCGTATAGAATCGCATGAAATTATATAATTTAGGTTTTTAAAGAAATATAGGTATTAAAAGCCTGGTCATCAAATTTTTAAAAGCGCAAGTACATTTTCCTGAGTAAATAGTAGATGATTACATATATGTTTACAAGAGTCCATCGGAAGGAACTTGTGGAACTCTCTTTGGGATTATGCGAGTTTGTTTATTAGTTATAGTGGGATAGAGTTTGACATGGGATTGCAAGTGTCCCGTCTGTGATCCGGTTTACCGTTTGTCGTTAATATTAGTATTCCATTATTACCCTTACAATAAGAATTATGAACAACATAATTTCCACCGTATAGAATCGCATGAAATTATATAATTTAGGTTTCTAAAGAAATATAGGAATTAAAAGTCCGATCATCAAATTTTAAAAAGCGCAAGTACATTTTCCTGAGTAAATAGTAGATGATTACATATATTTTACAAGAGTCCTTTGGAAGGAACTTGTGGAGCTCTCTTTGGGATTATGCGAGTTTGTTTATTAGTTATAGTGGTATAGAGTTTGACATGGAATTGCAAGTGTCCCATCCGTGATCCAGTTTACCGTCTGTCGTTAATGTTAGTATTCCATTATTACCCTTACAATAAGCATTATGAACAACATAATTTCCACCGTATAGAATCGCATGAAATTATATAATTTAGGTTTTTAAAGAAATATAGGTATTAAAAGCCCGGTCATCAAATTTTTAAAAGCGCAAGTACGTTTTCCTGAGTAAATAGTAGATGATTACATATATGTTTACAAGAGTCCATCGGAAGGAACTTGTGGAACTCTCTTTGGGATTATGCGAGTTTGTTTATTAGTTATAGTGGGATAGAGTTTGACATGGGATTGCAAGTGTCCCGTCCGTGATCCGGTTTACCGTCTGTCATTAATATTAGTATTCCATTATTACCCTTACAATAAGAATTATGAACAACATAATTTCCACCGTATAGAATCGCATGAAATTATATAATTTAGGTTTCTAAAGAAATATAGGAATTAAAAGTCCGATCATCAAATTTTAAAAAGTGCAAGTACATTTTCCTGAGTAAATAGTAGATGATTACATATATTTTACAAGAGTCCTTTGGAAGGAACTTGTGGAGCTCTCTTTGGGATTATGCGAGTTTGTTTATTAGTTATAGTGGTATAGAGTTTGACATGGAATTGCAAGTGTCCCATCCGTGATCCAGTTTACCGTCTGTCGTTAATGTTAGTATTCCATTATTACCCTTACAATAAGCATTATGAACAACATAATTTCCACCGTATAGAATCGCATGAAATTATATAATTTAGGTTTTTAAAGAAATATAGGTATTAAAAGCCCGGTCATCAAATTTTTAAAAGCGCAAGTACGTTTTCCTGAGTAAATAGTAGATGATTACATATATGTTTACAAGAGTCCATCGGAAGGAACTTGTGGAACTCTCTTTGGGATTATGCGAGTTTGTTTATTAGTTATAGTGGGATAGAGTTTGACATGGGATTGCAAGTGTCCCGTCCGTGATCCGGTTTACCGTCTGTCATTAATATTAGTATTCCATTATTACCCTTACAATAAGAATTATGAACAACATAATTTCCACCGTATAGAATCGCATGAAATTATATAATTTAGGTTTCTAAAGAAATATAGGAATTAAAAGTCCGATCATCAAATTTTAAAAAGTGCAAGTACATTTTCCTGAGTAAATAGTAGATGATTACATATATTTTACAAGAGTCCTTTGGAAGGAACTTGTGGAGCTCTCTTTGGGATTATGCGAGTTTGTTTATTAGTTATAGTGGTATAGAGTTTGACATGGAATTGCAAGTGTCCCATCCGTGATCCGGTGTACCGTCTGTCGTTAATGTTAGTATTCCATTATTACCCTTACAATAAGCATTATGAACAACATAATTTCCACCGTATAGAATCGCATGAAATTATATAATTTAGGTTTTTAAAGAAATATAGGTATTAAAAGCCCGGTCATCAAATTTTTAAAAGCGCAAGTACGTTTTCCTGAGTAAATAGTAGATGATTACATATATGTTTACAAGAGTCCATCGGAAGGAACTTGTGGAACTCTCTTTGGGATTATGCGAGTTTGTTTATTAGTTATAGTGGGATAGAGTTTGACATGGGATTGCAAGTGTCCCGTCCGTGATCCGGTTTACCGTCTGTCATTAATATTAGTATTCCATTATTACCCTTACAATAAGAATTATGAACAACATAATTTCCACCGTATAGAATCGCATGAAATTATATAATTTAGGTTTCTAAAGAAATATAGGAATTAAAAGTCCGATCATCAAATTTTAAAAAGTGCAAGTACATTTTCCTGAGTAAATAGTAGATGATTACATATATTTTACAAGAGTCCTTTGGAAGGAACTTGTGGAGCTCTCTTTGGGATTATGCGAGTTTGTTTATTAGTTATAGTGGTATAGAGTTTGACATGGAATTGCAAGTGTCCCATCCGTGATCCAGTTTACCGTCTGTCGTTAATGTTAGTATTCCATTATTACCCTTACAATAAGCATTATGAACAACATAATTTCCACCGTATAGAATCGCATGAAATTATATAATTTAGGTTTTTAAAGAAATATAGGTATTAAAAGCCCGGTCATCAAATTTTTAAAAGCGCAAGTACGTTTTCCTGAGTAAATAGTAGATGATTACATAAATGTTTACAAGAGTCCATCGGAAAGAACTTGTGGAACTCTCTTTGGGATTATGCGAGTTTGTTTATTAGTTATAGTGGGATAGAGTTTGACATGGGATTGCAAGTGTCCCGTCCGTGATCCGGTTTACCGTCTGTCATTAATATTAGTATTCCATTATTACCCTTACAATAAGAATTATGAACAACATAATTTCCACCTTATAGAATCGCATGAAATTATATAATTTAGGTTTTTAAAGAAACGTAGGAATTAAAAGTCCGATCATCAAATTTTAAAAAGTGCAAGTACATTTTCCTGAGTAAATAGTAGAAGATTACATATATGTCTACAAGAGTCCATCGGAAGCAACTTGTGGAACTCTGTTTGGGATTATGCAAGTTTGTTTATTAGTTATAGTGGTATAGAGATTGACATGGGATTGCAAGTGTCCCGTCCGTGATCCGGTTTACCGTCTATCGTTAACATTAGTATTCCATTATTACCCTTCCAATAAGCATTATGAACAACATAATTTCCACCGTGTAGAATCGCATGAAATTATATAATTTAGGTTTCTAAAGAAATATAGGAATTAAAAGTCCGATCATCAAATTTTAAAGAGCGCAAGTACATTTTCCTGAGTAAATAGTAGATGATTACATATATTTTACAAGAGTCCTTCGGAAGGAACTTGTGGAGCTCTCTTTGGGATTATGCGAGTTTGTTTATTAGTTATAGTGGTATAGAGTTTGACATGGAATTGCAAGTGTCCCATCCGTGATCCGGTTTACCGTCTGTCGTTAATGTTAGTATTCCATTATTACCCTTACAATAAGCATTATGAACAACATAATTTCCACCGAATAGAATCGCATGTAATTGTATAATTTTGGTTTTTTAAGAAATATAGGAATTAAAAGTCCGATCATCAAATTTTAAAAAGCGCAAGTACATTTTCCTGAGTAAATAGTAGATGATTACATATATTTTACAAGAGTCCTTTGGAAGGAACTTGTGGAGCTCTCTTTGGGATTATGCGAGTTTGTTTATTAGTTATAGTGGTATAGAGTTTGACATGGAATTGCAAGTGTCCCATCCGTGATCCGGTTTACCGTCTGTCGTTAATGTTAGTATTCCATTATTACCCTTACAATAAGCATTATGAACAACATAATTTCCACCGTATAGAATTGCATGAAATTATATAATTTAGGTTTTTAAAGAAATATAGGTATTAAAAGCCCGGTCATCAAATTTTTAAAAGCGCAAGTACGTTTTCCTGAGTAAATAGTAGATGATTACATATATGTTTACAAGAGTCCATCGGAAGGAACTTGTGGAACTCTCTTTGGGATTATGCGAGTTTGTTTATTAGTTATAGTGGGATAGAGTTTGACATGGGATTGCAAGTGTCCCGTCTGTGATCCGGTTTACCGTTTGTCGTTAATATTAGTATTCCATTATTACCCTTACAATAAGAATTATGAACAACATAATTTTCACCGTATAGAATCGCATGAAATTACATAATTTATGTTTTTAAAGAAATATAGGAATTAAAAGTCCGATCATCAAATTTTTAAAAGCGCAAGTACATTTTCCTGAGTAAATAGTAGATGATTACATATATTTTACAAGAGTCCTTCGAAAGGAACTTGTGGAACTCTCTTTGGGATTATGCGAGTTTGTTTATTAGTTATAGTGGGATAGAGTTTGACATGGGATTGCAAGTGTCCCGTCCGTGATCCGGTTTATCGTTTGTCGTTAATATTAGTATTCCATTATTACCCTTACAATAAGAATTATGAACAACATAATTTCCACCGTATAGAATCGCATGAAATTATATAATTTAGGTTTCTAAAGAAATATAGGAATTAAAAGTCCGATCATCAAATTTTAAAAAGCGCAAGTACATTTTCCTGAGTAAATAGTAGATGATTACATATATTTTACAAGAGTCCTTTGGAAGGAACTTGTGGAGCTCTCTTTGGGATTATGCGAGCTTGTTTATTAGTTATAGTGGCATAGAGTTTGACATGGAATTGCAAGTGTCCCATCCGTGATCCAGTTTACCGTCTGTCGTTAATGTTAGTATTCCATTATTACCCTTACAATAAGCATTATGAACAACATAATTTCCACCGTATAGAATCGCATGAAATTATATAATTTAGGTTTTTAAAGAAATATAGGTATTAAAAGCCCGGTCATCAAATTTTTAAAAGCGCAAGTACGTTTTCCTTAGTAAATAGTATATGATTACATATATTTTACAAGAGTCCTTCGAAAGGAACTTGTGGAACTCTCTTTGGGATTATGCGAGTTTGTTTATTAGTTATAGTGGGATAGAGTTTGACATGGGATTGCAAGTGTCCCGTCCGTGATCCGGTTTACCGTCTGTCGTTAATATTAGTATTCCATTATTACACTTACAATAAGCATTATGAACAACATAATTTCCACCGTATAGAATCGCATGAAATTATATAATTTAGGTTTTTAAAGAAATATAGGTATTAAAAGCCCGGTCATCAAATTTTTAAAAGCGCAAGTACGTTTTCCTGAGTAAATAGTAGATGATTACATATATGTTTACAAGAGTCCATCGGAAGGAACTTGTGGAACTCTCTTTGGGATTATGCGAGTTTGTTTATTAGTTATAGTGGGATAGAGTTTGACATGGGATTGCAAGTGTCCCGTCCGTGATCCGGTTTACCGTCTGTCGTTAATATTAGTATTCCATTATTACCCTTACAATAAGCATTATGAACAACATAATTTCCACCGTATAGAATCGCATGAAATTATATAATTTAGGTTTTTAAAGAAATATAGGTATTAAAACCCCGGTCATCAAATTTTTAAAAGCGCAAGTACGTTTTCCTGAGTAAATAGTAGATGATTACATATATGTTTACAAGAGTCCATCGGAAGGAACTTGTGGAACTCTCTTTGGGATTATGCGAGTTTGTTTATTTGTTATAGTGGGATAGAGTTTGACATGGGATTGCAAGTGTCCCGTCCGTGATCCGGTTTACCGTTTCTCGTTAATATTAGTATTCCATTATTACCCTTACAATAAGAATTATGAACAACATAATTTCCACCGTATAGAATCGCATGAAATTATATAATTTAGGTTTCTAAAGAAATATAGGAATTAAAAGTCCGATCATCAAATTTTAAAAAGCGCAAGTACATTTTCCTGAGTAAATAGTAGATGATTACATATATTTTACAAGAGTCCTTTGGAAGGAACTTGTGGAGCTCTCTTTGGGATTATGCGAGTTTGTTTATTAGTTATAGTGGTATAGAGTTTGACATGGAATTGCAAGTGTCCCATCCGTGATCCAGTTTACCGTCTGTCGTTAATGTTAGTATTCCATTATTACCCTTACAATAAGCATTATGAACAACATAATTTCCACCGTATAGAATCGCATGAAATTATATAATTTAGGTTTTTAAAGAAATATAGGTATTAAAAGCCCGGTCATCAAATTTTTAAAAGCGCAAGTACGTTTTCCTGAGTAAATAGTAGATGATTACATATATGTTTACAAGAGTCCATCGGAAGGAACTTGTGGAACTCTCTTTGGGATTATGCGAGTTTGTTTATTAGTTATAGTGGGATAGAGTTTGACATGGGATTGCAAGTGTCCCGTCCGTGATCCGGTTTACCGTCTGTCATTAATATTAGTATTCCATTATTACCCTTACAATAAGAATTATGAACAACATAATTTCCACCGTATAGAATCGCATGAAATTATATAATTTAGGTTTCTAAAGAAATATAGGAATTAAAAGTCCGATCATCAAATTTTAAAAAGCGCAAGTACATTTTCCTGAGTAAATAGTAGATGATTACATATATTTTACAAGAGTCCTTTGGAAGGAACTTGTGGAGCTCTCTTTGGGATTATGCGAGTTTGTTTATTAGTTATAGTGGTATAGAGTTTGACATGGAATTGCAAGTGTCCCATCCGTGATCCGGTTTACCGTCTGTCGTTAATGTTAGTATTCCATTATTACCCTTACAATAAGCATTATGAACAACATAATTTCCACCGTATAGAATCGCATGAAATTATATAATATAGGTTTTTAAAGAAATATAGGTATTAAAAGCCCGGTCATCAAATTTTTAAAAGCGCAAGTACGTTTTCCTGAGTAAATAGTAGATGATTACATATATGTTTACAAGAGTCCATCGGAAGGAACTTGTGGAACTCTCTTTGGGATTATGCGAGTTTGTTTATTAGTTATAGTGGGATAGAGTTTGACATGGGATTGCAAGTGTCCCGTCCGTGATCCGGTTTACCGTTTGTCGTAAATATTAGTATTCCATTATTACCCTTACAATAAGAATTATGAACAACATAATTTCCACCTTATAGAATCGCATGAAATTATATAATTTAGGTTTCTAAAGAAATATAGGAATTAAAAGTCCGATCATCAAATTTTAAAAAGCGCAAGAACATTTTCCTGAGTAAATAGTAGATGATTACATATATTTTACAAGAGTCCTTTGGAAGGAACTTGTGGAGCTCTCTTTGGGATTATGCGAGTTTGTTTATTAGTTATAGTGGTATAGAGTTTGACATGGAATTGCAAGTGTCCCATCCGTGATCCAGTTTACCGTCTGTCGTTAATGTTAGTATTCCATTATTACCCTTACAATAAGCATTATGAACAACATAATTTCCACCGTATAGAATCGTATGAAATTATATAATTTAGGTTTTTAAAGAAATATAGGTATTAAAAGCCCGGTCATCAAATTTTTAAAAGCGCAAGTACGTTTTCCTGAGTAAATAGTAGATGATTACATAAATGTTTACAAGAGTCCATCGGAAAGAACTTGTGGAACTCTCTTTGGGATTATGCGAGTTTGTTTATTAGTTATAGTGGGATAGAGTTTGACATGGGATTGCAAGTGTCCCGTCCGTGATCCGGTTTACCGTCTGTCATTAATATTAGTATTCCATTATTACCCTTACAATAAGAATTATGAACAACATAATTTCCACCGTATAGAATCGCATGAAATTATATAATTTAGGTTTCTAAAGAAATATAGGAATTAAAAGTCCGATCATCAAATTTTAAAAAGCGCAAGTACATTTTCCTGAGTAAATAGTAGATGATTACATATATTTTACAAGAGTCCTTTGGAAGGAACTTGTGGAGCTCTCTTTGGGATTATGCGAGTTTGTTTATTAGTTATAGTGGTATAGAGTTTGACATGGAATTGCAAGTGTCCCATCCGTGATCCGGTTTACCGTCTGTCGTTAATGTTAGTATTCCATTATTACCCTTACAATAAGCATTATGAACAACATAATTTCCACCGTATAGAATCGCATGAAATTATATAATTTAGGTTTTTAAAGAAATATAGGTATTAAAAGCCCGGTCATCAAATTTTTAAAAGCGCAAGTACGTTTTCCTGAGTAAATAGTAGATGATTACATATATGTTTACAAGAGTCCATCGGAAGGAACTTGTGGAACTCTCTTTGGGATTATGCGAGTTTGTTTATTAGTTATAGTGGGATAGAGTTTGACATGGGATTGCAAGTGTCCCGTCCGTGATCCGGTTTACCGTCTGTCATTAATATTAGTATTCCATTATTACCCTTACAATAAGAATTATGAACAACATAATTTCCACCGTATAGAATCGCATGAAATTATATAATTTAGGTTTTTAAAGAAACGTAGGAATTAAAAGTCCGATCATCAAATTTTAAAAAGCGCAAGTACATTTTCCTGAGTAAATAGTAGAAGATTACATATATGTCTACAAGAGTCCATCGGAAGAATCTTGTGGAACTCTGTTTGGGATTATGCAAGTTTGTTTATTAGTTATAGTGGTATAGAGATTGACATGGGATTGCAAGTGTCCCGTCCGTGATCCGGTTTACCGTTTGTCGTTAATATTAGTATTCCATTATTACCCTTCCAATAAGCATTATGAGCAACATAATTTCCACCGTATAGAATCGCATGAAATTATATAATCTAGGTTTTTAAAGAAATATAGGTATTAAAAGCCCGGTCATCAAATTTTTAAAAGCGCAAGTACGTTTTCCTGAGTAAATAGTAGATGATTACATATATGTCTACAAGAGTCCATCGGAAGGAACTTGTGGAACTCTGTTTGGGATTATGCAAGTTTGTTTATTAGTTATAGTGGTATAGAGATTGACATGGGATTGCAAGTGTCCCGTCCGTGATCCGGTTTACCGTCTGTCGTTAATATTTGTATTCCATTATTACCCTTCCAATAAGCATTATGAACAACATAATTTCCACCGTATAGAATCGCATGAAATTATATAATTTAGGTTTTTAAAGAAATATAGGAATTAAAAGTCCGGTCATCAAATTTTAAAAAGCGCAAGTACGTTTTCCAGAGTAAATAATAGATGATTACATATATGTTTACAAGAGTCCATCGGAAGGAACTTGTGGAACTCTCTTTGGGATTATGCGAGTTTGTTTATTAGTTATAGTGGGATAGAGTTTGACATGGGATTGCAAGTGTCCCGTCCGTGATCCGGTTTACCGTCTGTCGTTAATATTAGTATTCCATTATTACCCTTACAATAAACATTATGAACAACATAATTTCCACCGTATAGAATCGCATGAAATTATATAATTTAGGTTTTTAAAGAAATATAGGTATTAAAAGCCCGGTCATCAAATTTTTAAAAGCGCAAGTACGTTTTCCTGAGTAAAGAGTAGATGATTACATATATGTTTACAAGAGTCCATCGGAAGGAACTTGTGGAACTCTCTTTGGGATTATGCGAGTTTGTTTATTAGTTATAGTGGGATAGAGTTTGACATGGGATTGCAAGTGTCCCGTTTACCGTCTGTCATTAATATTAGTATTCCATTATTACCCTTACAATAAGCATTATGAACAACATAATTTCCACCGTATAGAATCGCATGAAATTATATAATTTAGGTTTTTAAAGAAATATAGGTATTAAAAGCCCGGTCATCAAATTTTAAAAAGCGCAAGTACGTTTTCCTGAGTAAATAGTATATGATTACATATATTTTACAAGAGTCCTTCGAAAGGAACTTGTGGAACTCTCTTTGGGATTATGCGAGTTTGTTTATTAGTTATAGTGGGACAGAGTTTGACATGGGATTGCAAGTGTCCCGTCCGTGATCCGGTTTACCGTTTGTCGTTAATGTTAGTATTCCATTATTACCCTTACAATAAGAATTATGAACAACATAATTTCCACCTAATAGAATCGCATGAAATTATATAATTTAGGTTTCTAAAGAAATATAGGAATTAAAAGTCCGATCATCAAATTTTAAAAAGCGCAAGTACATTTTCCTGAGTAAATAGTAGATGATTACATATATTTTACAAGAGTCCTTTGGAAGGAACTTGTGTGGAGCTCTCTTTGGGATTATGCGAGTTTGTTTATTAGTTATAGTGGTATAGAGTTTGACATGGAATTGCAAGTGTCCCATCCGTGATCCAGTTTACCGTCTGTCGTTAATGTTAGTATTCCATTATTATCCTTACAATAAGCATTATGAACAACATAATTTCCACCGTATAGAATCGTATGAAATTATATAATTTAGGTTTTTAAAGAAATATAGGTATTAAAAGCCCGGTCATCAAATTTTTAAAAGCGCAAGTACGTTTTCCTGAGTAAATAGTAGATGATTACATAAATGTTTACAAGAGTCCATCGGAAGGAACTTGTGGAACTCTCTTTGGGATTATGCGAGTTTGTTTATTAGTTATAGTGGGATAGAGTTTGACATGGGATTGCAAGTGTCCCGTCCGTGATCCGGTTTACCGTCTGTCATTAATATTAGTATTCCATTATTACCCTTACAATAAGAATTATGAACAACATAATTTCCACCGTATAGAATCGCATGAAATTATATAATTTAGGTTTCTAAAGAAATATAGGAATTAAAAGTCCGATCATCAAATTTTAAAAAGCGCAAGTACATTTTCCTGAGTAAATAGTAGATGATTACATATATTTTACAAGAGTCCTTTGGAAGGAACTTGTGGAGCTCTCTTTGGGATTATGCGAGTTTGTTTATTAGTTATAGTGGTATAGAGTTTGACATGGAATTGCAAGTGTCCCATCCGTGATCCAGTTTACCGTCTGTCGTTAATGTTAGTATTCCATTATTACCCTTACAATAAGCATTATGAACAACATAATTTCCACCGTATAGAATCGTATGAAATTATATAATTTAGGTTTTTAAAGAAATATAGGTATTAAAAGCCCGGTCATCAAATTTTTAAAAGCGCAAGTACGTTTTCCTGAGTAAATAGTAGATGATTACATAAATGTTTACAAGAGTCCATCGGAAGGAACTTGTGGAACTCTCTTTGGGATTATGCGAGTTTGTTTATTAGTTATAGTGGGATAGAGTTTGACATGGGATTGCAAGTGTCCCGTCCGTGATCCGGTTTACCGTCTGTCATTAATATTAGTATTCCATTATTACCCTTACAATAAGAATTATGAACAACATAATTTCCACCGTATAGAATCGCATGAAATTATATAATTTAGGTTTCTAAAGAAATATAGGAATTAAAAGTCCGATCATCAAATTTTAAAAAGCGCAAGTACATTTTCCTGAGTAAATAGTAGATGATTACATATATTTTACAAGAGTCCTTTGGAAGGAACTTGTGGAGCTCTCTTTGGGATTATGCGAGTTTGTTTATTAGTTATAGTGGTATAGAGTTTGACATGGAATTGCAAGTGTCCCATCCGTGATCCGGTTTACCGTCTGTCGTTAATGTTAGTATTCCATTATTACCCTTACAATAAGCATTATGAACAACATAATTTCCACCGTATAGAATCGCATGAAATTATATAATTTAGGTTTTCAAAGAAATATAGGTATTAAAAGCCCGGTCATCAAATTTTTAAAAGCGCAAGTACGTTTTCCTGAGTAAATAGTAGATGATTACATATATGTTTACAAGAGTCCATCGGAAGGAGCTTGTGGAATTCTCTTTGGGATTATGCGAGTTTGTTTATTAGTTATAATGGGATAGAGTTTGACATGGGATTGCAAGTGTCCCGTCCGTGATCCGGTTTACCGTCTGTCATTAATATTAGTATTCCATTATTACCCTTACAATAAGAATTATGAACAACATAATTTCCACCGTATAGAATCGCATGAAATTATATAATTTAGGTTTTTAAAGAAACGTAGGAATTAAAAGTCCGATCATCAAATTTTAAAAAGCGCAAGTACATTTTCCTGAGTAAATAGTAGAAGATTACATATATGTCTACAAGAGTCCATCGGAAGAATCTTGTGGAACTCTGTTTGGGATTATGCAAGTTTGTTTATTAGTTATAGTGGTATAGAGATTGACATGGGATTGCAAGTGTCCCGTCCGTGATCCGGTTTACCGTTTGTCGTTAATATTAGTATTCCATTATTACCCTTCCAATAAGCATTATGAACAACATAATTTCCACCGTATAGAATCGCATGAAATTATATAATCTAGGTTTTTAAAGAAATATAGGTATTAGAAGCCCGGTCATCAAATTTTTAAAAGCGCAAGTACGTTTTCCTGAGTAAATAGTAGATGATTACATATATGTCTACAAGAGTCCATCGGAAGGAACTTGTGGAACTCTGTTTGGGATTATGCAAGTTTGTTTATTAGTTATAGTGGTATAGAGATTGACATGGGATTGCAAGTGTCCCGTCCGTGATCCGGTTTACCGTCTGTCGTTAATATTTGTATTCCATTATTACCCTTCCAATAAGCATTATGAACAACATAATTTCCACCGTATAGAATCGCATAAAATTATATAATTTAGGTTTTTAAAGAAATATAGGAATTAAAAGTCCGGTCATCAAATTTTAAAAAGCGCAAGTACGTTTTCCAGAGTAAATAATAGATGATTACATATATGTTTACAAGAGTCCATCGGAAGGAACTTGTGGAACTCTCTTTGGGATTATGCGAGTTTGTTTATTAGTTATAGTGGGATAGAGTTTGACATGGGATTGCAAGTGTCCCGTCCGTGATCCGGTTTACCGTCTGTCGTTAATATTAGTATTCCATTATTACCCTTACAATAAACATTATGAACAACATAATTTCCACCGTATAGAATCGCATGAAATTATATAATTTAGGTTTTTAAATAAATATAGGTATTAAAAGCCCGGTCATCAAATTTTTAAAAGCGCAAGTACGTTTTCCTGAGTAAAGAGTAGATGATTACATATATGTTTACAAGAGTCCATCGGAAGGAACTTGTGGAACTCTCTTTGGGATTATGCGAGTTTGTTTATTAGTTATAGTGGGATAGAGTTTGACATGGGATTGCAAGTGTCCCGTTTACCGTCTGTCATTAATATTAGTATTCCATTATTACCCTTACAATAAGCATTATGAACAACATAATTTCCACCGTATAGAATCGCATGAAATTATATAATTTAGGTTTTTAAAGAAATATAGGAATTAAAAGTCCGATCATCAAATTTTAAAAAGCGCAAGTACATTTTCCTGAGTAAATAGTAGATGATTACATATATTTTACAAGAGTCCTTCGGAAGGAACTTGTGGAGCTCTCTTTGGGATTATGCGAGTTTGTTTATTAGTTATAGTGGTATAGGGTTTGACATGGAATTGCAAGTGTCCCATCCGTGATCCGGTTTACCGTCTGTCGTTAATATTAGTATTCCATTATTACCCTTACAATAAGCATTATGAACAACATAATTTCCACCGTATAGAATCGCATGAAATTATATAATTTAGGTTTTTAAAGAAATATAGGTATTAAAAGCCCGGTCATCAAATTTTTAAAAGCGCAAGTACGTTTTCCTGAGTAAATAGTAGATGATTACATATATGTTTACAAGAGTCCATCGGAAGGAACTTGTGGAACTCTCTTTGGGATTATGCGAGTTTGTTTATTAGTTATAGTGGGATAGAGTTTGACATGGGATTGCAAGTGTCCCGTCCGTGATCCGGTTTACCGTCTGTCATTAATATTAGTATTCCATTATTACCCTTACAATAAGAATTATGAACAACATAATTTCCACCGTATAGAATCGCATGAAATTATATAATTTAGGTTTTTAAAGAAACGTAGGAATTAAAAGCCCGATCATCAAATTTTAAAAAGCGCAAGTACATTTTCCTGAGTAAATAGTAGAAGATTACATATATGTCTACAAGAGTCCATCGGAAGAATCTTGTGGAACTCTGTTTGGGATTATGCAAGTTTGTTTATTAGTTATAGTGGTATAGAGATTGACATGGGATTGCAAGTGTCCCGTCCGTGATCCGGTTTACCGTTTGTCGTTAATATTAGTATTCCATTATTACCCTTCCAATAAGCATTATGAACAACATAATTTCCACCGTATAGAATCGCATGAAATTATATAATCTAGGTTTTTAAAGAAATATAGGTATTAGAAGCCCGGTCATCAAATTTTTAAAAGCGCAAGTACGTTTTCCTGAGTAAATAGTAGATGATTACATATATGTCTACAAGAGTCCATCGGAAGGAACTTGTGGAACTCTGTTTGGGATTATGCAAGTTTGTTTATTAGTTATAGTGGTATAGAGATTGACATGGGATTGCAAGTGTCCCGTCCGTGATCCGGTTTACCGTCTGTCGTTAATATTTGTATTCCATTATTACCCTTCCAATAAGCATTATGAACAACATAATTTCCACCGTATAGAATCGCATAAAATTATATAATTTAGGTTTTTAAAGAAATATAGGAATTAAAAGTCCGGTCATCAAATTTTAAAAAGCGCAAGTACGTTTTCCAGAGTAAATAATAGATGATTACATATATGTTTACAAGAGTCCATCGGAAGGAACTTGTGGAACTCTCTTTGGGATTATGCGAGTTTGTTTATTAGTTATAGTGGGATAGAGTTTGACATGGGATTGCAAGTGTCCCGTCCGTGATCCGGTTTACCGTCTGTCGTTAATATTAGTATTCCATTATTACCCTTACAATAAACATTATGAACAACATAATTTCCACCGTATAGAATCGCATGAAATTATATAATTTAGGTTTTTAAAGAAATATAGGTATTAAAAGCCCGGTCATCAAATTTTTAAAAGCGCAAGTACGTTTTCCTGAGTAAAGAGTAGATGATTACATATATGTTTACAAGAGTCCATCGGAAGGAACTTGTGGAACTCTCTTTGGGATTATGCGAGTTTGTTTATTAGTTATAGTGGGATAGAGTTTGACATGGGATTGCAAGTGTCCCGTTTACCGTCTGTCATTAATATTAGTATTCCATTATTACCCTTACAATAAGCATTATGAACAACATAATTTCCACCGTATAGAATCGCATGAAATTATATAATTTAGGTTTTTAAAGAAATATAGGAATTAAAAGTCCGATCATCAAATTTTAAAAAGCGCAAGTACATTTTCCTGAGTAAATAGTAGATGATTACATATATTTTACAAGAGTCCTTCGGAAGGAACTTGTGGAGCTCTCTTTGGGATTATGCGAGTTTGTTTATTAGTTATAGTGGTATAGGGTTTGACATGGAATTGCAAGTGTCCCATCCGTGATCCGGTTTACCGTCTGTCGTTAATATTAGTATTCCATTATTACCCTTACAATAAGCATTATGAACAACATAATTTCCACCGTATAGAATCGCATGAAATTATATAATTTAGGTTTTTAAAGAAATATAGGTATTAAAAGCCCGGTCATCAAATTTTTAAAAGCGCAAGTACGTTTTCCTGAGTAAATAGTAGATGATTACATATATGTTTACAAGAGTCCATCGGAAGGAACTTGTGGAACTCTCTTTGGGATTATGCGAGTTTGTTTATTAGTTATAGTGGGATAGAGTTTGACATGGGATTGCAAGTGTCCCGTCCGTGATCCGGTTTACCGTCTGTCATTAATATTAGTATTCCATTATTACCCTTACAATAAGAATTATGAACAACATAATTTCCACCGTATAGAATCGCATGAAATTATATAATTTAGGTTTTTAAAGAAACGTAGGAATTAAAAGCCCGATCATCAAATTTTAAAAAGCGCAAGTACATTTTCCTGAGTAAATAGTAGAAGATTACATATATGTCTACAAGAGTCCATCGGAAGAATCTTGTGGAACTCTGTTTGGGATTATGCAAGTTTGTTTATTAGTTATAGTGGTATAGAGATTGACATGGGATTGCAAGTGTCCCGTCCGTGATCCGGTTTACCGTTTGTCGTTAATATTAGTATTCCATTATTACCCTTCCAATAAGCATTATGAACAACATAATTTCCACCGTATAGAATCGCATGAAATTATATAATCTAGGTTTTTAAAGAAATATAGGTATTAGAAGCCCGGTCATCAAATTTTTAAAAGCGCAAGTACGTTTTCCTGAGTAAATAGTAGATGATTACATATATGTCTACAAGAGTCCATCGGAAGGAACTTGTGGAACTCTGTTTGGGATTATGCAAGTTTGTTTATTAGTTATAGTGGTATAGAGATTGACATGGGATTGCAAGTGTCCCGTCCGTGATCCGGTTTACCGTCTGTCGTTAATATTTGTATTCCATTATTACCCTTCCAATAAGCATTATGAACAACATAATTTCCACCGTATAGAATCGCATGAAATTATATAATTTAGGTTTTTAAAGAAATATAGGAATTAAAAGTCCGGTCATCAAATTTTAAAAAGCGCAAGTACGTTTTCCAGAGTAAATAATAGATGATTACATATATGTTTACAAGAGTCCATCGGAAGGAACTTGTGGAACTCTCTTTGGGATTATGAGAGTTTGTTTATTAGTTATAGTGGGATAGAGTTTGACATGGGATTGCAAGTGTCCCGTCCGTGATCCGGTTTACCGTCTGTCGTTAATATTAGTATTCCATTATTACCCTTACAATAAACATTATGAACAACATAATTTCCACCGTATAGAATCGCATGAAATTATATAATTTAGGTTTTTAAAGAAATATAGGTATTAAAAGCCCGGTCATCAAATTTTTAAAAGCGCAAGTACGTTTTCCTGAGTAAAGAGTAGATGATTACATATATGTTTACAAGAGTCCATCGGAAGGAACTTGTGGAACTCTCTTTGGGATTATGCGAGTTTGTTTATTAGTTATAGTGGGATAGAGTTTGACATGGGATTGCAAGTGTCCCGTTTACCGTCTGTCATTAATATTAGTATTCCATTATTACCCTTACAATAAGCATTATGAACAACATAATTTCCACCGTATAGAATCGCATGAAATTATATAATTTAGGTTTTTAAAGAAATATAGGAATTAAAAGTCCGATCATCAAATTTTAAAAAGCGCAAGTACATTTTCCTGAGTAAATAGTAGATGATTACATATATTTTACAAGAGTCCTTCGGAAGGAACTCGTGGAGCTCTCTTTGGGATTATGCGAGTTTGTTTATTAGTTATAGTGGTATAGGGTTTGACATGGAATTGCAAGTGTCCCATCCGTGATCCGGTTTACCGTCTGTCGTTAATGTTAGTATTCCATTATTACCCTTACAATAAGAATTATGAACAACATAATTTCCACCGTGTAGAATCGTATGAAATTGTATAATTTTGGTTTTTTAAGAAATATAGGAATTAAAAGTCCGATCATCAAATTTTAAAAAGCGCAAGTACATTTTCCTGAGTAAATAGTAGATGATTACATATATTTTACAAGAGTCCTTCGAAAGGAACTTGTGGAACTCTCTTTGGGATTATGCGAGTTTGTTTATTAGTTATAGTGGGATAGTGTTTGACATGGGATTGAAAGTGTCCCGTCCGTGATCCGGTTTACCGTCTGTCATTAATATTAGTATTCCATTATTACCCTTACAATAAACATTATGAACAACATAATTTCCACCGTATAGAATCGCATGAAATTATATAATTTAGGTTTTTAAAGAAATATAGGTATTAAAAGCCCGGTCATCAAATTTTTAAAAGCGCAAGTACGTTTTCCTGAGTAAATAGTAGATGATTACATATATGTTTACAAGAGTCCATCGGAAGGAACTTGTGGAACTCTCTTTGGGATTATGCGAGTTTGTTTATTAGTTATAGTGGGATAGAGTTTGACATGGGATTGCAAGTGTCCCGTTTACCGTCTGTCATTAATATTAGTATTCCATTATTACCCTTACAATAAGAATTATGAACAACATAATTTCCACCGTATAGAATCGCATGAAATTATATAATTTAGGTTTTTAAAGAAATATAGGAATTAAAAGTCCGATCATCAAATTTTAAAAAGCGCAAGTACATTTTCCTGAGTAAATAGTAGATGATTACATATATTTTACAAGAGTCCTTCGGAAGGAACTTGTGGAGCTCTCTTTGGGATTATGCGAGTTTGTTTATTAGTTATAGTGGTATAGAGTTTGACATGGAATTGCAAGTGTCTCATCCGTGATCCGGTTTACCGTCTGTCGTTAATGTTAGTATTCCATTATTACCCTTACAATAAGAATTATGAACAACATAATTTCCACCGTATAGAATCGTATGAAATTGTATAATTTTGGTTTTTTAAGAAATATAGGAATTAAAAGTCCGATCATCAAATTTTAAAAAGCGCAAGTACATTTTCCTGAGTAAATAGTAGACGATTACATATATTTTACAAGAGTCCTTCGAAAGGAACTTGTGGAACTCTCTTTGGGATTATGTGAGTTTGTTTATTAGTTATAGTGGGATAGAGTTTGACATGGGATTGAAAGTGTCCCGTCCGTGATCCGGTTTACCGTCTGTCGTTAATATTAGTATTCCATTATTACCCTTACAATAAACCTTATGAACAACATAATTTCCACCGTATAGAATCGCATGAAATTATATAATTTAGGTTTTTAAAGAAATATAGGTATTAAAAGCCCGGTCATCAAATTTTTAAAAGCGCAAGTACGTTTTCCTGAGTAAATAGTAGATGATTACATATATGTCTACAAGAGTCCATCGGAAGCAACTTGTGGAACTCTGTTTGGGATTATGCAAGTTTGTTTATTAGTTATAGTGGTATAGAGATTGACATGGGATTGCAAGTGTCCCGTCCGTGATCCGGTTTACCGTCTGTCGTTAATATTAGTATTCCATTATTACCCTTCCAATAAGCATTATGAACAACATAATTTCCACCGTATAAAATCGCTTGAAATTATATAATTTAGGTTTTTAAAGAAATATAGGAATTAAAAGTCCGGTCATCAAATTTTAAAAAGCGCAAGTACGTTTTCCAGAGTAAATAATAGATGATTACATATATGTTTACAAGAGTCCATCAGAAGGAACTTGTGGAACTCTCTTTGGGATTATGCGAGTTTGTTTATTAGTTATAGTGGGATAGAATTTGACATGGGATTGCAAGTGTCCCGTCCGTGATCCGGTTTACCGTCTGTCGTTAATATTAGTAATCCATTATTACCCTTACAATAAGCATTATGAACAACATAATGTCCACCGTATAGAATCGCATGAAATTATATAATTTAGGTTTTTAAAGAAATATAGGTATTAAAAGCCCGGTCATCAAATTTTTAAAAGCGCAAGTACGTTTTCCTGAGTAAAGAGTAGATGATTACATATATGTTTACAAGAGTCCATCGGAAGGAACTTGTGGAACTCTCTTTGGGATTATGCGAGTTTGTTTATTAGTTATAGTGGGATAGAGTTTGACATGGGATTGCAAGTGTCCCGTTTACCGTCTGTCATTAATATTAGTATTCCATTATTACCCTTACAATAAGCATTATGAACAACATAATTTCCACCGTATAGAATCGCATGAAATTATATAATTTAGGTTTTTAAAGAAATATAGGAATTAAAAGTCCGATCATCAAATTTTAAAAAGCGCAAGTACATTTTCCTGAGTAAATAGTAGATGATTACATATATTTTACAAGAGTCCTTCGGAAGGAACTCGTGGAGCTCTCTTTGGGATTATGCGAGTTTGTTTATTAGTTATAGTGGTATAGGGTTTGACATGGAATTGCAAGTGTCCCATCCGTGATCCGGTTTACCGTCTGTCGTTAATGTTAGTATTCCATTATTACCCTTACAATAAGAATTATGAACAACATAATTTCCACCGTGTAGAATCGTATGAAATTGTATAATTTTGGTTTTTTAAGAAATATAGGAATTAAAAGTCCGATCATCAAATTTTAAAAAGCGCAAGTACATTTTCCTGAGTAAATAGTAGATGATTACATATATTTTACAAGAGTCCTTCGAAAGGAACTTGTGGAACTCTCTTTGGGATTATGCGAGTTTGTTTATTAGTTATAGTGGGATAGTGTTTGACATGGGATTGAAAGTGTCCCGTCCGTGATCCGGTTTACCGTCTGTCATTAATATTAGTATTCCATTATTACCCTTACAATAAACATTATGAACAACATAATTTCCACCGTATAGAATCGCATGAAATTATATAATTTAGGTTTTTAAAGAAATATAGGTATTAAAAGCCCGGTCATCAAATTTTTAAAAGCGCAAGTACGTTTTCCTGAGTAAATAGTAGATGATTACATATATGTTTACAAGAGTCCATCGGAAGGAACTTGTGGAACTCTCTTTGGGATTATGCGAGTTTGTTTATTAGTTATAGTGGGATAGAGTTTGACATGGGATTGCAAGTGTCCCGTTTACCGTCTGTCATTAATATTAGTATTCCATTATTACCCTTACAATAAGAATTATGAACAACATAATTTCCACCGTATAGAATCGCATGAAATTATATAATTTAGGTTTTTAAAGAAATATAGGAATTAAAAGTCCGATCATCAAATTTTAAAAAGCGCAAGTACATTTTCCTGAGTAAATAGTAGATGATTACATATATTTTACAAGAGTCCTTCGGAAGGAACTTGTGGAGCTCTCTTTGGGATTATGCGAGTTTGTTTATTAGTTATAGTGGTATAGAGTTTGACATGGAATTGCAAGTGTCTCATCCGTGATCCGGTTTACCGTCTGTCGTTAATGTTAGTATTCCATTATTACCCTTACAATAAGAATTATGAACAACATAATTTCCACCGTATAGAATCGTATGAAATTGTATAATTTTGGTTTTTTAAGAAATATAGGAATTAAAAGTCCGATCATCAAATTTTAAAAAGCGCAAGTACATTTTCCTGAGTAAATAGTAGACGATTACATATATTTTACAAGAGTCCTTCGAAAGGAACTTGTGGAACTCTCTTTGGGATTATGTGAGTTTGTTTATTAGTTATAGTGGGATAGAGTTTGACATGGGATTGAAAGTGTCCCGTCCGTGATCCGGTTTACCGTCTGTCGTTAATATTAGTATTCCATTATTACCCTTACAATAAACCTTATGAACAACATAATTTCCACCGTATAGAATCGCATGAAATTATATAATTTAGGTTTTTAAAGAAATATAGGTATTAAAAGCCCGGTCATCAAATTTTTAAAAGCGCAAGTACGTTTTCCTGAGTAAATAGTAGATGATTACATATATGTCTACAAGAGTCCATCGGAAGCAACTTGTGGAACTCTGTTTGGGATTATGCAAGTTTGTTTATTAGTTATAGTGGTATAGAGATTGACATGGGATTGCAAGTGTCCCGTCCGTGATCCGGTTTACCGTCTGTCGTTAATATTAGTATTCCATTATTACCCTTCCAATAAGCATTATGAACAACATAATTTCCACCGTATAAAATCGCTTGAAATTATATAATTTAGGTTTTTAAAGAAATATAGGAATTAAAAGTCCGGTCATCAAATTTTAAAAAGCGCAAGTACGTTTTCCAGAGTAAATAATAGATGATTACATATATGTTTACAAGAGTCCATCAGAAGGAACTTGTGGAACTCTCTTTGGGATTATGCGAGTTTGTTTATTAGTTATAGTGGGATAGAATTTGACATGGGATTGCAAGTGTCCCGTCCGTGATCCGGTTTACCGTCTGTCGTTAATATTAGTAATCCATTATTACCCTTACAATAAGCATTATGAACAACATAATGTCCACCGTATAGAATCGCATGAAATTATATAATTTAGGTTTTTAAAGAAATATAGGTATTAAAAGCCCGGTCATCAAATTTTTAAAAGCGCAAGTACGTTTTCCTGAGTAAATAGTAGATGATTACATATATGTTTACAAGAGTCCATCGGAAGGAACTTGTGGAACCCTCTTTGGGATTATGCGAGTTTGTTTATTAGTTATAGTGGGATAGAGTTTGACATGGGATTGCAAGTGTCCCGTCCGTGATCCGGTTTACCGTTTGTCGTTAATATTAGTATTCCATTATTACCCTTACAATAAGAATTATGAACAACATAATTTCCACCGTATGGAATCGCATGAAATTATATAATTTAGGTTTCTAAAGAAATATAGGAATTAAAAGTCCGATCATCAAATTTTAAAAAGCGCAAGTAAATTTTCCTGAGTAAATAGTAGATGATTACATATATTTTACAAGAGTCCTTTGGAAGGAACTTGTGGAGCTCTCTTTGGGATTATGCGAGTTTGTTTATTAGTTATAGTGGTATAGAGTTTGACATGGAATTGCAAGTGTCCCATCCGTGATCCGGTTTACCGTCTGTCGTTAATGTTAGTATTCCATTATTACCCTTACAATAAGCATTATGAACAACATAATTTCCACCGTATAGAATCGCATGAAATTATATAATTTAGGTTTTTAAAGAAATATAGGTATTAAAAGCCCGGTCATCAAATTTTTAAAAGCGCAAGTACGTTTTCCTGAGTAAATAGTAGATGATTACATATATGTTTACAAGAGTCCATCGGAAGGAACTTGTGGAACCCTCTTTGGGATTATGCGAGTTTGTTTATTAGTTATAGTGGGATAGAGTTTGACATGGGATTGCAAGTGTCCCGTCCGTGATCCGGTTTACCGTTTGTCGTTAATATTAGTATTCCATTATTACCCTTACAATAAGAATTATGAACAACATAATTTCCACCGTATGGAATCGCATGAAATTATATAATTTAGGTTTCTAAAGAAATATAGGAATTAAAAGTCCGATCATCAAATTTTAAAAAGCGCAAGTAAATTTTCCTGAGTAAATAGTAGATGATTACATATATTTTACAAGAGTCCTTTGGAAGGAACTTGTGGAGCTCTCTTTGGGATTATGCGAGTTTGTTTATTAGTTATAGTGGTATAGAGTTTGACATGGAATTGCAAGTGTCCCATCCGTGATCCGGTTTACCGTCTGTCGTTAATGTTAGTATTCCATTATTACCCTTACAATAAGCATTATGAACAACATAATTTCCACCGTATAGAATCGCATGAAATTATATAATTTAGGTTTTTAAAGAAATATAGGTATTAAAAGCCCGGTCATCAAATTTTTAAAAGCGCAAGTACGTTTTCCTGAGTAAATAGTAGATGATTACATATATGTTTACAAGAGTCCATCGGAAGGAACTTGTGGAACTCTCTTTGGGATTATGCGAGTTTGTTTATTAGTTATAGTGGTATAGAGTTTCACATGGGATTGCAAGTGTCCCGTCCGTGATCCGGTTTACCGTCTGTCGTTAATATTAGTATTCCATTATTACCCTTACAATAAGAATTATGAACAACATAATTTCCACCGTATAGAATCGTATGAAATTGTATAATTTTGGTTTTTTAAGAAATATAGGAATTAAAAGTCCGATCATCAAATTTAAAAAACGCAAGTACATTTTCCTGAGTAAATAGTAAATGATTACATATATTTTACAAGAGTCCTTCGAAAGGAACTTGTGGAACTCTCTTTGGGATTATGCGAGTTTGTTTATTAGTTATAGTGGGATAGAGTTTGACATGGGATTGAAAGTGTCCCGTCCGTGATCCGGTTTACCGTCTGTCGTTAATATTAGTATTCCATTATTACCCTTACAATAAACATTATGAACAACATAATTTCCACCGTATAGAATCGCATGAAATTATATAATTTAGGTTTTTAAAGAAATATAGGTATTAAAAGCCCGGTCATCAAATTTTTAAAAGCGCAAGTACGTTTTCCTGAGTAAATAGTAGATGATTACATATATGTCTACAAGAGTCCATCGGAAGCAACTTGTGGAACTCTGTTTGGGATTATGCAAGTTTGTTTATTAGTTATAGTGGTATAGAGATTGACATGGGATTGCAAGTGTCCCGTCCGTGATCCGGTTTACCGTCTGTCGTTAATATTAGTATTCCATTATTACCCTTCCAATAAGCATTATGAACAACATAATTTCCACCGTATAAAATCGCATGAAATTATATAATTTAGGTTTTTAAAGAAATATAGGAATTAAAAGTCCGGTCATCAAATTTTAAAAAGCGCAAGTACGTTTTCGAGAGTAAATAATAGATGATTACATATATGTTTACAAGAGTCCATCAGAAGGAACTTGTGGAACTCTCTTTGGGATTATGCGAGTTTGTTTATTAGTTATAGTGGGATAGAGTTTGACATGGGATTGCAAGTGTCCCGTCCGTGATCCGGTTTACCGTCTGTCGTTAATATTAGTATTCCATTATTACCCTTACAATAAGCATTATGAACAACATAATTTCCACCGTATAGAATCGCATGAAATTATATAATTTAGGTTTTTAAAGAAATATAGGTATTAAAAGCCCGGTCATCAAATTTTTAAAAGCGCAAGTACGTTTTCCTGAGTAAATAGTAGATGATTACATATATGTTTACAAGAGTCCATCGGAAGGAACTTGTGGAACCCTCTTTGGGATTATGCGAGTTTGTTTATTAGTTATAGTGGGATAGAGTTTGACATGGGATTGCAAGTGTCCCGTCCGTGATCCGGTTTACCGTTTGTCGTTAATATTAGTATTCCATTATTACCCTTACAATAAGAATTATGAACAACATAATTTCCACCGTATGGAATCGCATGAAATTATATAATTTAGGTTTCTAAAGAAATATAGGAATTAAAAGTCCGATCATCAAATTTTAAAAAGCGCAAGTAAATTTTCCTGAGTAAATAGTAGATGATTACATATATTTTACAAGAGTCCTTTGGAAGGAACTTGTGGAGCTCTCTTTGGGATTATGCGAGTTTGTTTATTAGTTATAGTGGTATAGAGTTTGACATGGAATTGCAAGTGTCCCATCCGTGATCCGGTTTACCGTCTGTCGTTAATGTTAGTATTCCATTATTACCCTTACAATAAGCATTATGAACAACATAATTTCCACCGTATAGAATCGCATGAAATTATATAATTTAGGTTTTTAAAGAAATATAGGTATTAAAAGCCCGGTCATCAAATTTTTAAAAGCGCAAGTACGTTTTCCTGAGTAAATAGTAGATGATTACATATATGTTTACAAGAGTCCATCGGAAGGAACTTGTGGAACTCTCTTTGGGATTATGCGAGTTTGTTTATTAGTTATAGTGGTATAGAGTTTCACATGGGATTGCAAGTGTCCCGTCCGTGATCCGGTTTACCGTCTGTCGTTAATATTAGTATTCCATTATTACCCTTACAATAAGAATTATGAACAACATAATTTCCACCGTATAGAATCGTATGAAATTGTATAATTTTGGTTTTTTAAGAAATATAGGAATTAAAAGTCCGATCATCAAATTTAAAAAACGCAAGTACATTTTCCTGAGTAAATAGTAAATGATTACATATATTTTACAAGAGTCCTTCGAAAGGAACTTGTGGAACTCTCTTTGGGATTATGCGAGTTTGTTTATTAGTTATAGTGGGATAGAGTTTGACATGGGATTGAAAGTGTCCCGTCCGTGATCCGGTTTACCGTCTGTCGTTAATATTAGTATTCCATTATTACCCTTACAATAAACATTATGAACAACATAATTTCCACCGTATAGAATCGCATGAAATTATATAATTTAGGTTTTTAAAGAAATATAGGTATTAAAAGCCCGGTCATCAAATTTTTAAAAGCGCAAGTACGTTTTCCTGAGTAAATAGTAGATGATTACATATATGTCTACAAGAGTCCATCGGAAGCAACTTGTGGAACTCTGTTTGGGATTATGCAAGTTTGTTTATTAGTTATAGTGGTATAGAGATTGACATGGGATTGCAAGTGTCCCGTCCGTGATCCGGTTTACCGTCTGTCGTTAATATTAGTATTCCATTATTACCCTTCCAATAAGCATTATGAACAACATAATTTCCACCGTATAAAATCGCATGAAATTATATAATTTAGGTTTTTAAAGAAATATAGGAATTAAAAGTCCGGTCATCAAATTTTAAAAAGCGCAAGTACGTTTTCGAGAGTAAATAATAGATGATTACATATATGTTTACAAGAGTCCATCAGAAGGAACTTGTGGAACTCTCTTTGGGATTATGCGAGTTTGTTTATTAGTTATAGTGGGATAGAGTTTGACATGGGATTGCAAGTGTCCCGTCCGTGATCCGGTTTACCGTCTGTCGTTAATATTAGTATTCCATTATTACCCTTACAATAAGCATTATGAACAACATAATTTCCACCGTTTAGAATCGCATGAAATTATATAATTTAGGTTTTTAAAGTAATATAGGTATTAAAAGCCCGGTCATCAAATTTTTAAAAGCGCAAGTACGTTTTCCTGAGTAAATAGTAGATGATTACATATATGTTTACAAGAGTCCATCGGAAGGAACTTGTGGAACTCTCTTTGGAATTATGCGAGTTTGTTTATTAGTTATAGTGGGATAGAGTTTGACATGGGATTGCAAGTGTCCCGTCCGTGATCCGGTTTACCGTTTGTCGTTAATATTAGTATTCCATTATTACCCTTACAGTAAGAATTATGAACAACATAATTTCCACCGTATAGAATCGCATGAAATTATATAATTTAGGTTTCTAAAGAAATATAGGAATTAAAAGTCCGATCATCAAATTTTAAAAAGCGCAAGTACATTTTCCTGAGTAAATAGTAGATGATTACATATATTTTACAAGAGTCCTTTGGAAGGAACTTGTGGAGCTCTCTTTGGGATTATGCGAGTTTGTTTATTAGTTATAGTGGTATAGAGTTTGACATGGAATTGCAAGTGTCCCATCCGTGATCCGGTTTACCGTCTGTCGTTAATGTTAGTATTCCATTATTACCCTTACAATAAGCATTATGAACAACATAATTTCCACCGTATAGAATCGCATGAAATTATATAATTTAGGTTTTTAAAGAAATATAGGTATTAAAAGCCCTGTCATTAAATTTTTAAAAGCGCAAGTACGTTTTCCTGAGTAAATAGTAGATGATTACATATATGTTTACAAGAGTCCATCGGAAGGAACTTGTGGAACTCTCTTTGGGATTATGCGAGTTTGTTTATTAGTTATAGTGGGATAGAGTTTGACATGGGATTGCAAGTGTCCCGTCCGTGATCCGGTTTACCGTCTGTCATTAATATTAGTATTCCATTATTACCCTTACAATAAGAATTATGAACAACATAATTTCCACCATATAGAATCGCATGAAATTATATAATTTAGGTTTCTAAAGAAATATAGGAATTAAAAGTCCGATCATCAAATTTTAAAAAGCGCAAGTACATTTTCCTGAGTAAATAGTAGATGATTACATATATTTTACAAGAGTCCTTTGGAAGGAACTTGTGGAGCTCTCTTTGGGATTATGCGAGTTTGTTTATTAGTTATAGTGGTATAGAGTTTGACATGGAATTGCAAGTGTCCCATCCGTGATCCGGTTTACCGTCTGTCGTTAATATTAGTATTCCATTATTACCCTTACAATAAGCATTATGAACAAAATAATTTCCACCGTATAGAATCGCTTGAAATTATATAATTTAGGTTTTTAAAGAAATATAGGTATTAAAAGCCCGGTCATCAAATTTTTAAAAGCGCAAGTACGTTTTCCTGAGTAAATAGTAGATGATTACATATATGTTTACAAGAGTCCATCGGAAGGAACTTGTGGAACTCTCTTTGGGATTATGCGAGTTTGTTTATTAGTTATAGTGGGATAGAGTTTGACATGGGATTGCAAGTGTCCCGTCCGTGATCCGGTTTACCGTCTGTCATTAATATTAGTATTCCATTATTACCCTTACAATAAGAATTATGAACAACATAATTTCAACCATATAGAATCGCATGAAATTATATAATTTAGATTTTTGAAGAAATATAGGAATTAAAAGTCCGGTCATCAAATTTTAAAAAGCGCAAGTACGTTTTTCTGAGTAAATAATAGATGATTACATATATGTTTACAAGAGTCCATCGGAAGGAACTTGTGGAACTCTCTTTGGGATTATGCGAGTTTGTTTATTAGTTATAGTGGGATAGAGTTTGACATGGGATTGCAAGTGTCCCGTCCGTGATCCGGTTTACCGTTTTTCGTTAATATTAGTATTCCATTATTACCCTTACAATAAGAATTATGAACAACATAATTTCCACCGTATAGAATCGCATGAAATTATATAATTTAGGTTTCTAAAGAAATATAGGAATTAAAAGTCCGATCATCAAATTTTAAAAAGCGCAAGTACATTTTCCTGAGTAAATAGTAGATGATTACATATATTTTACAAGAGTCCTTTGGAAGGAACTTGTGGAGCTCTCTTTGGGATTATGCGAGTTTGTTTATTAGTTATAGTGGCATAGAGTTTGACATGGAATTGCAAGTGTCCCATCCGTGATCCAGTTTACCGTCTGTCGTTAATGTTAGTATTCCATTATTACCCTTACAATAAGCATTATGAACAACATAATTTCCACCGTATAGAATCGCATGAAATTATATAATTTAGGTTTTTAAAGAAATATAGGTATTAAAAGCCCGGTCATCAAATTTTTAAAAGCGCAAGTACGTTTTCCTGAGTAAATAGTAGATGATTACATATATGTTTAGAAGAGTCCATCGGAAGGAACTTGTGGAACTCTCTTTGGGATTATGCGAGTTTGTTTATTAGTTATAGTGGGATAGAGTTTGACATGGGATTGCAAGTGTCCCGTCCGTGATCCGGTTTACCGTCTGTATTTAATATTAGTATTCCATTATTACCCTTACAATAAGAATTATGAACAACATAATTTCCACCGTATAGAATCGCATGAAATTATATAATTTAGATTTTTAAAGAAATATAGGAATTAAAAGTCCGATCATCAAATTTTAAAAAGCGCAAGTACATTTTCCTGAGTAAATAGTAGATGATTACATATATTTTACAAGAGTCCTTCGGAAGGAACTTGTGGAGCTCTCTTTGGGATTATGCGAGTTTGTTTATTAGTTATAGTGGTATAGAGTTTGACATGGAATTGCAAGTGTCCCATCCGTGATCCGGTTTACCGTTTGTCGTTAATGTTAGTATTCCATTATTACCCTTACAATAAGCATTATGAACAACATAATTTCCACCGTATAGAATCGCATGAAATTGTATAATTTTGGTTTTTTAAGAAATATAGGAATTAAAAGTCCGATCATCAAATTTTAAAAAGCGCAAGTACATTTTCCTGAGTAAATAGTAGATGATTACATATATTTTACAAGAGTCCTTCGAAAGGAACTTGTGGAGCTCTCTTTGGGATTATGCGAGTTTGTTTATTAGTTGTAGTGGTATAGAGTTTGACATGGGATTGCAAGTGTCCTGTCCGTGATCCGGTTTACCGTCTGTCGTTAATGTTAGTATTCCATTATTACCCTTACAATAAGCATTATGAACAACATAATATCCACCGTATAGAATCGCATGATATTATATAATTTAGGTTTTTAAAGAAACGTAGGAATTAAAAGTCCGATCATCAAATTTTAAAAAGCGCAAGTACATTTTCCTGGGTAAATAGTAGAAGAGTACATATATGTCTACAAGGGTCCATCGGAAGGAACTTGTGGAACTCTGTTTGGGATTATGCAAGTTTGTTTATTAGTTATAGTGGTATAGAGATTGACATGGGATTGCAAGTGTCCCGTCCGTGATCCGGTTTACCGTCTGTCGTTAATATTAGTATTCCATTATTACCCTTCCAATAAGCATTATGAACAACATAATTTCCACCGTATAGAATCGCATGAAATTATATAATTTAGGTTTTTAAAGAAATATAGGAATTAAAAGTCCGGTCATCAAATTTTAAAAAGCGCAAGTACGTTTTCCAGAGTAAATAATAGATGATTACATATATGTTTACAAGAGTCCATCGGAAGGAACTTGTGGAACTCTCTTTGGGATTATGCGAGTTTGTTTATTAGTTATAGTGGGATAGAGTTTGACATGGGATTGCAAGTGTCCCGTCCGTGATCCGGTTTACCGTTTGTCGTTAATATTAGTATTCCATTATTACCCTTACAATAAGAATTATGAACAACATAATTTCCACCGTATAGAATCGCATGAAATTATATAATTTAGATTTCTAAAGAAATATAGGAATTAAAAGTCCGATCATCAAATTTTAAAAAGCGCAAGTACATTTTCCTGAGTAAATAGTAGATGATTACATATATTTTACAAGAGTCCTTTGGAAGGAACTTGTGGAGCTCTCTTTGGGATTATGCGAGTTTGTTTATTAGTTATAGTGGTATAGAGTTTGACATTGAATTGCAAGTGTCCCATCCGTGATCCGGTTTACCGTCTGTCGTTAATGTTAGTATTCCATTATTACCCTTACAATAAGCATTATGAACAACATAATTTCCACCGTATAGAATCGCATGAAATTATATAATTTAGGTTTTTAAAGAAATATAGGTATTAAAAGCCCGGTCATCAAATTTTTAAAAGCGCAAGTACGTTTTCCTGAGTAAATAGTAGATGATTACATATATGTTTACAAGAGTCCATCGGAAGGAACTTGTGGAACTCTCTTTGGGATTATGCGAGTTTGTTTATTAGTTATAGTGGGATAGAGTTTGACATGGGATTGCAAGTGTCCCGTCCGTGATCCGGTTTACCGTCTGTCATTAATATTAGTATTCCATTATTACCCTTACAGTAAGAATTATGAACAACATAATTTCCACCGTATAGAATCGCATGAAATTATATAATTTAGATTTTTAAAGAAATATAGGAATTAAAAGTCCGATCATCAAATTTTAAAAAGCGCAAGTACATTTTCCTGAGTAAATAGTAGATGATTACATATATTTTACAAGAGTCCTTCGGAAGGAACTTGTGGAGCTCTCTTTGGGATTATGCGAGTTTGTTTATTAGTTATAGTGGTATAGAGTTTGACATGGAATTGCAAGTGTCCCATCCGTGATCCGGTTTACCGTCTGTCGTTAATGTTAGTATTCCATTATTACCCTTACAATAAGCATTATGAACAACATAATTTCCACCGTATAGAATCGCATGAAATTGTATAATTTTGGTTTTTTAAGAAATATAGGAATTAAAAGTCCGATCATCAAATTTTAAAAAGCGCAAGTACATTTTCCTGAGTAAATAGTAGATGAATACATATATTTTACAAGAGTCCTTCGAAAGGAACTTGTGGAGCTCTCTTTGGGATTATGCGAGTTTGTTTATTAGTTGTAGTGGTATAGAGTTTGACATGGGATTGCAAGTGTCCCGTCCGTGATCCGGTTTACCGTCTGTCGTTAATGTTAGTATTCCATTATTACCCTTACAATAAGCATTATGAACAACATAATATCCACCGTATAGAATCGCATGAAATTATATAATTTAGGTTTTTAAAGAAACGTAGGAATTAAAAGTCCGATCATCAAATTTTAAAAAGCGCAAGTACATTTTCCTGAGTAAATAGTAGAAGATTACATATATGTCTACAAGAGTCCATCGGAAGGAACTTGTGGAACTCTGTTTGGGATTATGCAAGTTTGTTTATTAGTTATAGTGGTATAGAGATTGACATGGGATTGCAAGTGTCCCGTCCGTGATCCGGTTTACCGCCTGTCGTTAATATTAGTATTCCATTATTACCCTTACAATAAGCATTATGAACTACATAATTTCCACCGTATAGAATCGCATGAAATTATATAATTTAGGTTTTTAAAGAAATATTGGTATTAAAAGCCCGGTCATCAAATTTTTAAAAGCGCAAGTACGTTTTCCTGAGTAAATAGTAGATGATTACATATATGTTTACAAGAGTCCATCGGAAGGAACTTGTGGAACTCTCTTTGGGATTATGCGAGTTTGTTTATTAGTTATAGTGGGAAAGAGTTTGACATGGGATTGCAAGTGTCCCGTCCGTGATCCGGTTTACCGTTTGTCGTTAATATTAGTATTCCATTATTACCCTTACAATAAGAATTATGAACAACATAATTTCCACCGTATAGAATCGCATGAAATTATATAATTTAGGTTTCTAAAGAAATATAGGAATTAAAAGTCCGATCATCAAATTTTAAAAAGCGCAAGTACATTTTCCTGAGTAAATAGTAGATGATTACGTATATTTTACAAGAGTCCTTTGGAAGGAACTTGTGGAGCTCTCTTTGGGATTATGCGAGTTTGTTTATTAGTTATAGTGGTATAGAGTTTGACATGGAATTGCAAGTGTCCCATCCGTGATCCGGTTTACCGTCTGTCGTTAATGTTTGTATTCCATTATTACCCTTACAATAAGCATTATGAACAACATAATTTCCACCGTATAGAATCGCATGAAATTATATAATTTAGGTTTTTAAAGAAATATAGGTATTAAAAGCCCGGTCATCAAATTTTTAAAAGCGCAAGTACGTTTTCCTGAGTAAATAGTAGATGATTACATATATGTTTACAAGAGTCCATCGGAAGGAACTTGTGGAACTCTCTTTGGGATTATGCGAGTTTGTTTATTAGTTATAGTGGGATAGAGTTTGACATGGGATTGCAAGTGTCCCGTCCGTGATCCGGTTTACCGTCTGTCATTAATATTAGTATTCGATTATTACCCTTACAATAAGAATTATGAACAACATAATTTCCACCGTATAGAATCGCATGAAATTATATAATTTAGATTTTTAAAGAAATATAGGAATTAAAAGTCCGATCATCAAATTTTAAAAAGCGCAAGTACATTTTCCTGAGTAAATAGTAGAAGATTACATATATGTCTACAAGAGTCCATCGGAAGGAACTTGTGGAACTCTGTTTGGGATTATGCAAGTTTGTTTATTAGTTATAGTGGTATAGAGATTGACATGGGATTGCAAGTGTCCCGTCCGTGATCTGGTTTACCGTCTGTAGTTAATATTAGTATTCCATTATTACCCTTCCAATAAGCATTATCAACAACATAATTTCCACCGTATAGAATCGCATGAAATTATATAATTTAGGTTTTAAAAGAAATATAGGAATTAAAAGTCCGGTCATCAAATTTTAAAAAATCGCAAGTACGTTTTCCTGAGTAAATAATAGATGATTACATATATGTTTACAAGAGTCCATCGGAAGGAACTTGTGGAACTCTCTTTGGGATTATGCGAGTTTGTTTATTAGTTATAGTGGGATAGAGTTTGACATGGGATTGCAAGTGTCCCGTCCGTGATCCGGTTTACCGTCCGTCGTTAATATTAGTATTCCATTATTACCCTTACAATAAGAATTATGAACAACATAATTTCCACCGTATAGAATCGCATGAAATTATATAATTTAGGTTTCTAAAGAAATATAGGAATTAAAAGTCCGATCATCAAATTTTAAAAAGCGCAAGTACATTTTCCTGAGTAAATAGTAGATGATTACATATATTTTACAAGAGTCCTTTGGAAGGAACTTGTGGAGCTCTCTTTGGGATTATGCGAGTTTGTTTATTAGTTATAGTGGTATGGAGTTTGACATGGAATTGCAAGTGTCCCATCCGTGATCCGGTTTACCGTCTGTCGTTAATGTTAGTATTCCATTATTACCCTTACAATAAGCATTATGAACAACATAATTTCCACCGTATAGAATCGTATGAAATTATATAATTTAGGTTTTTAAAGAAATATAGGTATTAAAAGCCCGGTCATCAAATTTTTAAAAGCGCAAGTATGTTTTCCTGAGTAAATAGTAGATGATTACATATATGTTTACAAGAGTCCATCGGAAGGAACTTGTGGAACTCTCTTTGGGATTATGCGAGTTTGTTTATTAGTTATAGTGGGATAGAGTTTGACATGGGATTGCAAGTGTACCGTCCGTGATCCGGTTTACCGTCTGTCATTAATATTAGTATTCCATTATTACCCTTACAATAAGAATTATGAACAACATAATTTCCACCGTATAGAATCGCATGAAATTATATAATTTAGATTTTTAAAGAAATATAGGAATTAAAAGTCCGATCATCAAATTTTAAAAAGCGCAAGTACATTTTCCTGAGTAAATAGTAGATGATTACATATATTTTACAAGAGTCCTTCGGAAGGAACTTGTGGAGCTCTCTTTGGGATTATGCGAGTTTGTTTATTAGTTATAGTGGTATAGAGTTTGACATGGAATTGCAAGTGTCCCATCCGTGATCCGGTTTACCGTCTGTCGTTAATGTTAGTATTCCATTATTACCCTTACAATAAGCATTATGAACAACATAATTTCCACCGTATAGAATCGCATGAAATTGTATAATTTTGGTTTTTTAAGAAATATAGGAATTAAAAGTCCGATCATCAAATTTTAAAAAGCGCAAGTACATTTTCCTGAGTAAATAGTAGATGATTACATATATTTTACAAGAGTCCTTCGAAAGGAACTTGTGGAGCACTCTTTGGGATTATGCGAGTTTGTTTATTAGTTGTAGTGGTATAGAGTTTGACATGGGATTGCAAGTGTCCCGTCCGTGATCCGGTTTACCGTCTGTCGTTAATGTTAGTATTCCATTATTACCCTTACAATAAGCATTATGAACAACATAATATCCACCGTATAGAATCGCATGAAATTATATAATTTAGGTTTTTAAAGAAACGTAGGAATTAAAAGTCCGATCATCAAATTTTAAAAAGCGCAAGTACATTTTCCTGAGTAAATAGTAGAAGATTACATATATGTCTACAAGAGTCCATCGGAAGGAACTTGTGGAACTCTGTTTGGGATTATGCAAGTTTGTTTATTAGTTATAGTGGTATAGAGATTGACATGGGATTGCAAGTGTCCCGTCCGTGATCCGGTTTACCGTCTGTCGTTAATATTAGTATTCCATTATTACCCTTCCAATAAGCATTATGAACAACATAATTTCCACCGTATAGAATCGCATGAAATTATATAATTTAGGTTTTTAAAGAAATATAGGAATTAAAAGTCCGGTCATCAAATTTTAAAAAGCGCAAGTACGTTTTCCTGAGTAAATAATAGATGATTACATATATGTTTACAAGAGTCCATCGGAAGGAACTTGTGGAACTCTCTTTGGGATTATGCGAGTTTGTTTATTAGTTATAGTGGGATAGAGTTTGACATGGGATTGCAAGTGTCCCGTCCGTGATCCGGTTTACCGTCCGTCGTTAAAATTAGTATTCCATTATTACCCTTACAATAAGAATTATGAACAACATAATTTCCACCGTATAGAATCGCATGAAATTATATAATTTAGGTTTCTAAAGAAATATAGGAATTAAAAGTCCGATCATCAAATTTTAAAAAGCGCAAGTACATTTTCCTGAGTAAATAGTAGATGATTACGTATATTTTACAAGAGTCCTTTGGGAGGAACTTGTGGAGCTCTCTTTGGGATTATGCGAGTTTGTTTATTAGTTATAGTGGTATAGAGTTTGACATGGAATTGCAAGTGTCCCATCCGTGATCCGGTTTACCGTCTGTCGTTAATGTTAGTATTCCATTATTACCCTTACAATAAGCATTATGAACAACATAATTTCCACCGTATAGAATCGCATGAAATTATATAATTTAGGTTTTTAAAGAAACATAGGAATTAAAAGTCCGATCATCAAATTTTAAAAAGCGCAAGTACATTTTCTTGAGTAAATAGTAGAAGATTACATATATGTCTACAAGAGTCCATCGGAAGGAACTTGTGGAACTCTCTTTGGGATTATGCGAGTTTGTTTATTTGTTATAGTGGTATAGAGATTGACATGGGATTGCAAGTATCCCGTCCGTGATCCGGTTTACCGTCTGTCATTAATATTAGTATTCCATTATTACCCTTACAATAGGCATTATGAACAACATAATTTCCACCCTATAGAATCGCATGAAATTATATAATTTAGGTTTTTAAAGAAACATAGGAATTAAAAGTCCGATCATCAAATTTTAAAAAGCGCAAGTACATTTTCCTGAGTAAATAGTAGATGATTACATATATTTTACAAGAGTCCTTCGGAAGGAACTTGTGGAGCTCTCTTTGGGATTATGCGAGTTTGTTTATTAGTTATAGTGGTATAGAGTTTGACATGGAATTGCAAGTGTCCCATCCGTGATCCGGTTTACCGTCTGTCGTTAATGTTAGTATTCCATTATTACCCTTACAATAAGCATTTTGAACAACATAATTTCCACCGTATAGAATCGCATGAAATTATATAATTTTGGTTTTTTAAGAAATATATGAATTAAAAGTCCGATCATCAAATTTTAAAAAGCGCAAGTACATTTTCCTGAGTAAATAGTAGATGATTACATATATTTTACAAGAGTCCTTCGAAAGGAACTTGTGGAGCTCTTTTTGGGATTATGCGAGTTTGTTTATTAGTTGTAGTGGTATAGAGTTTGACATGGGATTGCAAGTGTCCCGTCCGTGATCCGGTTTACCGTCTGTCGTTAATGTTAGTATTCCATTATTACCCATACAATAAGCATTATGAACAACATAATATCCACCGTATAGAATCGCATGAAATTATATAATTTAGGTTTTTAAAGAAACATAGGAATTAAAAGTCCGATCATCAAATTTTAAAAAGCGCAAGTACATTTTCTTGAGTAAATAGTAGAAGATTACATATATTTCTAGAAGAGTCCATCGGAAGGAACTTGTGGAACTCTCTTTGGGATTATGCGAGTTTGTTTATTTGTTATAGTGGTATAGAGATTGACATGGGATTGCAAGTATCCCGTCCGTGATCCGGTTTACCGTCTGTCATTAATATTAGTATTCCATTATTACCCTTACAATAGGCATTATGAACAACATAATTTCCACCGTATAGAATCGCATGAAATTATATAATTTAGGTTTTTAAAGAAATATAGGAATTAAAAGTCCGGTCAACAAATTTTAAAAAGCGCAAGTACGTTTTCCTGAGTAAATAATAGATGATTACATATATGTTTACAAGAGTCCATCGGAAGGAACTTGTGGAACTCTCTTTGGGATTATGCGAGTTTGTTTATTAGTTATAGTGGGATAGAGTTTGACATGGGATTGCAAGTGTCCCGTCCGTGATCCGGTTTACCGTCTGTCGTTAATATTAGTATTCCATTATTACCCTTACAATAAGCATTATGAACAACATAATTTCCACCGTATAGAATCGCATGAAATTATATAATTTAGGTTTTTAAAGAAATATAGGTATTAAAAGCTCGGTCATCAAATTTTTAAAAGCGCAAGTACGTTTTCCTGAGTAAATAGTAGATGATTACATATATGTTTACAAGAGTCCATCGGAAGGAACTTGTGGAACTCTCTTTGGGATTATGCGAGTTTGTTTATTAGTTATAGTGGGATAGAGTTTGACATGGGATTGCAAGTGTCCCGTCCGTGATCCGGTTTACCGTCTGTCGTTAATATTAGTATTCCATTATAACCCTTACAATAAGAATTATGAACAACATAATTTCCACCGTATAGAATCGCATGAAATTATATAATTTAGGTTTTTAAAGAAATATAGGAATTAAAAGTCCAATCATCAAATTTTATAAAGCGCAAGTACATTTTCCTGAGTAAATAGTAGATGATTACATATATTTTACAAGAGTCCTTCGGAAGGAACTTGTGGAGCTCTCTTTGGGATTATGCGAGTTTGTTTATTAGTTATAGTGGTATAGAGTTTGACATGGAGTTGCTAGTGTCCCATCCGTGATCCAGTTTACCGTCTGTCGTTAATTTTAGTATTCCATTATTACCCTTACAATAAGCATTATGAACAACATAATTTCAACCGTATAGAATCGCATGAAATTGTATAATTTTGGTTTTTTAAGAAATATAGGAATTAAAAGCCCGATCATCAAATTTTAAAAAGCTCAAGTACATTTTCCAGAGTAAATAGTAGATGATTACATATATTTTACAAGAGTCCTTCGAAAGGAACTTGTGGAGCTCTCTTTGGGATTATGCGAGTTTGTTTATTAGTTGCAGTGGTATAGAGTTTGAAATGGGATTGCAAGTGTCCTCTCCGTGATCCGGTTTACCGTGTGTCGTTAATGTTAGTATTCCATTATTACCCTTACAATAAGCATTATGAACAACATAATATCCACCGTATAGAATCGCATGAAATTATATAATTTAGGTTTTTAAAGAAACATAGGAATTAAAAGTCCGATCATCAAATTTTAAAAAGCGCAAGTACATTTTCCTGAGTAAATAGTAGAAGATTACATATATGTCTACAAGAGTCCATTGGAAGGAACTTGTGGAACTCTCTTTGGGATTATGCGAGTTTGTTTATTAGTTATAGTGGTATAGAGATTGACATGGGATTGCAAGTGTCCCGTCCGTGATCCGGTTTACCGTCTGTCGTTAATATTAGTATTCCATTATTACCCTTCCAATAAGCATTATGAACAACATAATTTCCACCGTATAGAATCGCATGAAATTATATAATTTAGGTTTTTAAAGAAATATAGGAATTAAAAGTCCGGTCATCAAATTTTAAAAAGCGCAAGTACGTTTTCCTGAGTAAATAATAGATGATTACATATATGTTTACAAGAGTCCATCGGAAGGAACTTGTGGAACTCTCTTTGGGATTATGCGAGTTTGTTTATTAGTTATAGTGGGATAGAGTTTGACATGGGATTGCAAGTGTCCCGTCCGTGATCCGGTTTACCGTCTATCGTTAATGTTAGTATTCCATTATTACTCTTACAATAAGCATTATGAATAACATAATATCCACCGTATAGAATCGCATGAAATTATATAATATAGTATTTTAAAGAAACATAGGAATTAAAAGTCCGATCATCAAATTTTAAAAAGCGCAAGTACATTTTCCTGAGTAAATAGTAGATGATTACATATATTTTACAAGAGTCCTTCGGAAGGAACTTGTGGAGTTCTCTTTGGGATTATGCGAGTTTGTTTATTAGTTATAGTGGTATAGAGTTTGACATGGAATTGCAAGTGTCCCATCCGTGATCCGGTTTACCGTCTGTCGTTAATGTTAGTATTCCATTATTACCCTTACAATAAGCATTATGAACAACATAATTTCCACCGTATAGAATCGCATGAAATTATATAATTTTGGTTTTTTAAGAAATATAGGAATTAAAAGTCCGATCATCAAATTTTAAAAAGCGCAAGTACATTTTCCTGAGTAAATAGTAGATGATTACATATATTTTACAAGAGTCCTTCGAAAGGAACTTGTGGAGCTCTCTTTGGGATTATGCGAGTTTGTTTATTAGTTGTAGTGGTATAGAGTTTGACATGGGATTGCAAGTGTCCCGTCCGTGATCCGGTTTACCGTCTGTCGTTAATGTTAGTATTACATTATTACCCTTACAATAAGCATTATGAACAACATAATATCCACCGTATAGAATCGCATGAAATTATATAATTTAGGTTTTTAAAGAAACATAGGAATTAAAAGTCCGATCATCAAATTTTAAAAAGCGCAAGTACATTTTCTTGAGTAAATAGTAGAAGATTACATATATGTCTACAAGAGTCCATCGGAAGGAACTTGTGGAACTCTCTTTGGGATTATGCGAGTTTGTTTATTTGTTATAGTGGTATAGAGATTGACATGGGATTGCAAGTATCCCGTCCTTGATCCGGTTTACCGTCTGTCATTAATATTAGTATTCCATTATTACCCTTACAATAGGCATTATGAACAACATAATTTCCACCGTATAGAATCACATGAAATTATATAATTTAGGTTTTTAAAGAAATATAGGAATTAAAAGTCCGGTCATCAAATTTTAAAAAGCGCAAGTACGTTTTCCTGAGTAAATAATAGATGATTACATATATGTTTACAAGAGTCCTTCGGAAGGAACTTGTGGAACTCTCATTGGGATTATGCGAGTTTGTTTATTAGTTATAGTGGGATAGAGTTTGACATGGGATTGCAAGTGTCCCGTCCGTGATCCGGTTTACCGTCTGTCGTTAATATTAGTATTCCATTATTACCCTTACAATAAGCATTATGAACAACATAATTTCCACCGTATAGAATCGCATGAAATTATATAATTTAGGTTTTTAAAGTAATATAGGTATTAAAAGCCCGGTCATCAAATTTTTAAAAGCGCAAGTACGTTTTCCTGAGTAAATAGTAGATGATTACATATATGTTTACAAGAGTCCATCGGAAGGAACTTGTGGAACTCTCTTTGGGATTATGCGAGTTTGTTTATTAGTTATAGTGGGATAGAGTTTGACATGGGATTGCAAGTGTCCCGTCCGTGATCCGGTTTACCGTCTGTCGTTAATATTAGTATTCCATTATTACCCTTACAATAAGAATTATGAACAACATAATTTCCACCGTATAGAATCGCATGAAATTATATAATTTAGGTTTTTAAAGAAATATAGGAATTAAAAGTCCGATCATCAAATTTTAAAAAGCGCAAGTACATTTTCCTGAGTAAATAGTAGATGATTACATATATTTTACAAGAGTCCTTCGGAAGGAACTTGTGGAGCTCTCTTTGGAATTATGCGAGTTTGTTTATTAGTTATAGTGGTATAGAGTTTGACATGGAGTTGCAAGTGTCCCATCCGTGATCCGGTTTACCGTCTGTCGTTAATTTTAGTATTCCATTATTACCCTTACAATAAGCATTATGAACAACATAATTTCAACCGTATAGAATCGCATGAAATTGTATAATTTTGGTTTTTTAAGAAATATAGGAATTAAAAGTCCGATCATCAAATTTTAAAAAGCGCAAGTACATTTTCATGAGTAAATAGTAGATGATTACATATATTTTGCCAGAGTCCTTCGAAAGGAACTTGTGGAGCTCTCTTTGGGATTATGCGAGTTTGTTTATTAGTTGCAGTGGTATAGAGTTTGACATGGGATTGCAAGTGTCCCGTCCGTGATCCGGTTTACCGTCTGTCGTTAATGTTAGTATTCCATTATTACCCTTACAATAAGCATTATGAACAACATAATATCCACCGTATAGAATCGCATGAAATTATATAATTTAGGTTTTTAAAGAAACATAGGAATTAAAAGTCCGATCATCAAATTTTAAAAAGCGCAAGTAAATTTTCCTGAGTAAATAGTAGAAGATTACATATATGTCTACAAGAGTCCATTGGAAGGAACTTGTGGAACTCTGTTTGGGATTATGCGAGTTTGTTTATTAGTTATAGTGGTATAGAGATTGACATGGGATTGCAAGTGTCCCGTCCGTGATCCGGTTTACCGTCTGTCGTTAATATTAGTATTCCATTATTACCCTTCCAATAAGCATTATGAACAACATAATTTCCACCGTATAGAATCGCATGAAATTATATAATTTAGGTTTTTAAAGAAATATAGGAATTAAAAGTCCGGTCATCAAATTTTAAAAAGCGCAAGTACGTTTTCCTGAGTAAATAATAGATGATTACATATATGTTTACAAGAGTCCATCGGAAGGAACTTGTGGAACTCTCTTTGGGATTATGCGAGTTTGTTTATTAGTTATAGTGGGATAGAGTTTGACATGGGATTGCAAGTGTCCCGTCCGTGATCCGGTTTACCGTCTGTCATTAATATTAGTATTCCATTATTACCCTTACAATAAGCATTATGAACAACATAATTTCCACCGTATAGAATCGCATGAAATTATATAATTTAGGTTTTTAAAGAAATATAGGTATTAAAAGCCCGGTCATCAAATTTTTAAAAGCGCAAGTACGTTTTCCTGAGTAAATAGTAGATGATTACATATATGTTTACAAGAGTCCATCGGAAGGAACTTGTGGAACTCTCTTTGGGATTATGCGAGTTTAGTTATAGTGGGATAGAGTTTGACATGGGATTGCAAGTGTCCCGTCCGTGATCCAGTTTACCGTTTGTCGTTAATATTAGTATTCCATTATTACCCTTACAATAAGAATTATGAACAACATAATTTCCACCGTATAGAATCGCATGAAATTATATAATTTAGGTTTTTAAAGAAATATAGGAATTAAAAGTCCGATCATCAAATTTTAAAAAGCGCAAGTACATTTTCCTGAGTAAATAGTAGATGATTACATATATTTTACAAGAGTTCTTTGGAAGGAACTTGTGGAGCTCTCTTTGGGATTATGCGAGTTTGTTTATTAGTTATAGTGGTATAGAGTTTGACATGGAATTGCAAGTGTCCCATCCGTGATCCGGTTTACCGTCTGTCGTTAATGTTAGTATTCCATTATTACCCTTACAATAAGCATTATGAACAACATAATTTCCACCGTATAGAATCGCATGAAATTATATAATTTAGGTTTTTAAAGAAACATAGGAATTAAAAGTCCGATCATCAAATTTTAAAAAGCGCAAGTAAATTTTCCTGAGTAAATAGTAGAAGATTACATATATGTCTACAAGAGTCCATTGGAAGGAACTTGTGGAACTCTGTTTGGGATTATGCGAGTTTGTTTATTAGTTATAGTGGTATAGAGATTGACATGGGATTGCAAGTGTCCCGTCCGTGATCCGGTTTACCGTCTGTCGTTAATATTAGTATTCCATTATTACCCTTCCAATAAGCATTATGAACAACATAATTTCCACCGTATAGAATCGCATGAAATTATATAATTTAGGTTTTTAAAGAAATATAGGAATTAAAAGTCCGGTCATCAAATTTTAAAAAGCGCAAGTACGTTTTCCTGAGTAAATAATAGATGATTACATATATGTTTACAAGAGTCCATCGGAAGGAACTTGTGGAACTCTCTTTGGGATTATGCGAGTTTGTTTATTAGTTATAGTGGGATAGGTTTGACATGGGATTGCAAGTGTCCCGTCCGTGATCCGGTTTACCGTCTGTCATTAATATTAGTATTCCATTATTACCCTTACAATAAGCATTATGAACAACATAATTTCCACCGTATAGAATCGCATGAAATTATATAATTTAGGTTTTTTAAGAAATATAGGAATTAAAAGTCCGATCATCAAATTTTAAAAAGCGCAAGTACATTTTCCTGAGTAAATAGTAGATGATTACATATATTTTACAAGAGTCCTTCGAAAGGAACTTGTGGAGCTCTCTTTGGGATTATGCGAGTTTGTTTATTAGTTGTAGTGGTATAGAGTTTGACATGGGATTGCAAGTGTCCCGTCCGTGATCCGGTTTACCGTCTGTCGTTAATGTTAGTATTCCATTATTACCCTTACAATAAGCATTATGAACAACATAATATCCACCGTATAGAATCGCATGAAATTATATAATTTAGGTTTTTAAAGAAACATAGGAATTAAAAGTCCGATCATCAAATTTTAAAAAGCGCAAGTACATTTTCTTGAGTAAATAGTAGAAGATTACATATATGTCTACAAGAGTCCATCGGAAGGAACTTGTGGAACTCTCTTTGGGATTATGCGAGTTTGTTTATTTGTTATAGTGGTATAGAGATTGACATGGGATTGCAAGTATCCCGTCCTTGATCCGGTTTACCGTCTGTCATTAATATTAGTATTCCATTATTACCCTTACAATAGGCATTATGAACAACATAATTTCCACCGTATAGAATCGTATGAAATTATATAATTTAGGTTTTTAAAGAAATATAGGAATTAAAAGTCCGGTCATCAAATTTTAAAAAGCGTAAGTACGTTTTCCTGAGTAAATAGTAGATGATTACATATATGTTTACAAGAGCCCATCGGAAGGAACTTGTGGAACTCTCTTTGGGATTATGCGAGTTTGTTTATTAGTTATAGTGGGATAGAGTTTGACATGGGATTGCAAGTGTCCCGTCCGTGATCCGGTTTACCGTCTGTCGTTAATATTAGTATTCCATTATTACCCTTACAATAAGCATTATGAACAACATAATTTCCACCGTATAGAATCGCATGAAATTATATAATTTAGGTTTTTAAAGTAATATTGGTATTAAAAGCCCGGTCATCAAATTTTTAAAAGCGCAAGTACGTTTTCCTGAGTAAATAGTAGATGATTACATATATGTTTACAAGAATCCATCGGAAGGAACTTGTGGAACTCTCTTTGGGATTATGCGAGTTTGTTTATTAGTTATAGTGGGATAGAGTTTGACATGGGATTGCAAGTGTCCCGTCCGTGATCCGGTTTACCGTCTGTCGTTAATATTAGTATTCCATTATTACCCTTACAATAAGAATTATGAACAACATAATTTCCACCGTATAGAATCGCATGAAATTATATAATTTAGGTTTTTAAAGAAATATAGGAATTAAAAGTCCGATCATCAAATTTTAAAAAGCGCAAGTACATTTTCCTGAGTAAATAGTAGATGATTACATATATTTTACAAGAGTCCTTCGGAAGGAACTTGTGGAGCTCTCTTTGGAATTATGCGAGTTTGTTTATTAGTTATAGTGGTATAGAGTTTGACATGGAGTTGCAAGTGTCCCATCCGTGATCCGGTTTACCGTCTGTCGTTAATTTTAGTATTCCATTATTACCCTTACAATAAGCATTATGAACAACATAATTTCAACCGTATAGAATCGCGTGAAATTGTATAATTTTGGTTTTTTAAGAAATATAGGAATTAAAAGTCTGATCATCAAATTTTAAAAAGCGCAAGTACATTTTCCTGAGTAAATAGTAGATGATTACATATATTTTACAAGAGTCCTTCGAAAGGAACTTGTGGAGCTCTCTTTGGGATTATGCGAGTTTGTTTATTAGTTGTAGTGGTATAGAGTTTGACATGGGATTGCAAGTGTCCCATCCGTGATCCGGTTTACCGTCTGTCGTTAATGTTAGTATTCCATTATTACCCTTACAATAAGCATTATGAACAACATAATATCCACCGTATAGAATCGCATGAAATTATATAATTTAGGTTTTTAAAGAAACATAGGAATTAAAAGTCCGATCATCAAATTTTAAAAAGCGCAAGTACATTTTCTTGAGTAAATAGTAGAAGATTACATATATGTCTACAAGAGTCCATCGGAAGGAACTTGTGGAACTCTCTTTGGGATTATGCGAGTTTGTTTATTTGTTATAGTGGTATAGAGATTGACATGGGATTGCAAGTATCCCGTCCTTGATCCGGTTTACCGTCTGTCATTAATATTAGTATTCCATTATTACCCTTACAATAGACATTATGAACAACATAATTTCCACCGTATAGAATCGTATGAAATTATATAATTTAGGTTTTTAAAGAAATATAGGAATTAAAAGTCCGGTCATCAAATTTTAAAAAGCGCAAGTACGTTTTCCTGAGTAAATAATAGATGATTACATATATGTTTACAAGAGTCCATCGGAAGGAACTTGTGGAACTCTCTTTGGGATTATGCGAGTTTGTTTATTAGTTATAGTGGGATAGAGTTTGACATGGGATTGCAAGTGTCCCGTCCGTGATCCGGTTTACCGTCTGTCGTTAATATTAGTATTCCATTATTACCCTTACAATAAGCATTATGAACAACATAATTTCCACCGTATAGAATCGCATGAAATTATATAATTTAGGTTTTTAAAGTAATATAGGTATTAAAAGCCCGGTCATCAAATTTTTAAAAGCGCAAGTACGTTTTCCTGAGTAAATAGTAGATGATTACATATATGTTTACAAGAGTCCATCGGAAGGAACTTGTGGAACTCTCTTTGGGATTATGCGAGTTTGTTTATTAGTTATAGTGGGATAGAGTTTGACATGGGATTGCAAGTGTCCCGTCCGTGATCCGGTTTACCGTCTGTCGTTAATATTAGTATTCCATTATTACCCTTACAATAAGAATTATGAACAACATAATTTCCACCGTATAGAATCGCATGAAATTATATAATTTAGGTTTTTAAAGAAATATAGGAATTAAAAGTCCGATCATCAAATTTTAAAAAGCGCAAGTACATTTTCCTGAGTAAATAGTAGATGATTACATATATTTTACAAGAGTCCTTCGGAAGGAACTTGTGGAGCTCTCTTTGGAATTATGCGAGTTTGTTTATTAGTTATAGTGGTATAGAGTTTGACATGGAGTTGCAAGTGTCCCATCCGTGATCCGGTTTACCGTCTGTCGTTAATTTTAGTATTCCATTATTACCCTTACAATAAGCATTATGAACAACATAATTTCAACCGTATAGAATCGCGTGAAATTGTATAATTTTGGTTTTTTAAGAAATATAGGAATTAAAAGTCCGATCATCAAATTTTAAAAAGCGCAAGTACATTTTCATGAGTAAATAGTAGATGATTACATATATTTTGCAAGAGTCCTTCGAAAGGAACTTGTGGAGCTCTCTTTGGGATTATGCGAGTTTGTTTATTAGTTGCAGTGGTATAGAGTTTGACATGGGATTGCAAGTGTCCCGTCCGTGATCCGGTTTACCGTCTGTCGTTAATGTTAGTATTCCATTATTACCCTTACAATAAGCATTATGAACAACATAATATGCACCGTATAGAATCGCATGAAATTATATAATTTAGGTTTTTAAAGAAACATAGGAATTAAAAGTCCGATCATCAAATTTTAAAAAGCGCAAGTACATTTTCTTGAGTAAATAGTAGAAGATTACATATATGTCTACAAGAGTCCATCGGAAGGAACTTGTGGAACTCTCTTTGGGATTATGCGAGTTTGTTTATTAGTTATAGTGGTATAGAGATTGACATGGGATTGCAAGTGTCCCGTCCGTGATCCGGTTTACCGTCTGTCGTTAATATTAGTATTCCATTATTACCCTTCCAATAAGCATTATGAACAACATAATTTCCACCGTATAGAATCGCATGAAATTATATAATTTAGGTTTTTAAAGAAATATAGGAATTAAAAGTCCGGTCATCAAATTTTAAAAAGCGCAAGTACGTTTTCCTGAGTAAATAATAGATGATTACATATATGTTTACAAGAGTCCATCGGAAGGAACTTGTGGAACTCTCTTTGGGATTATGCGAGTTTGTTTATTAGTTATAGTGGGATAGAGTTTGACATGGGATTGCAAGTGTCCCGTCCGTGATCCGGTTTACCGTCTGTCATTAATATTAGTATTCCATTATTACCCTTACAATAAGCATTATGAACAACATAATTTCCACCGTATAGAATCGCATGAAATTATATAATTTAGGTTTTTAAAGAAATATAGGTATTAAAAGCCCGGTCATCAAATTTTTAAAAGCGCAAGTACGTTTTCCTGAGTAAATAGTAGATGATTACATATATGTTTACAAGAGTCCATCGGAAGGAACTTGTGGAACTCTCTTTGGGATTATGCGAGTTTAGTTATAGTGGGATAGAGTTTGACATGGGATTGCAAGTGTCCCGTCCGTGATCCAGTTTACCGTTTGTCGTTAATATTAGTATTCCATTATTACCCTTACAATAAGAATTATGAACAACATAATTTCCACCGTATAGAATCGCATGAAATTATATAATTTAGGTTTTTAAAGAAATATAGGAATTTAAAGTCCGATCATCAAATTTTAAAAAGCGCAAGTACATTTTCCTGAGTAAATAGTAGATGATTACATATATTTTACAAGAGTTCTTTGGAAGGAACTTGTGGAGCTCTCTTTGGGATTATGCGAGTTTGTTTATTAGTTATAGTGGTATAGAGTTTGACATGGAATTGCAAGTGTCCCATCCGTGATCCGGTTTACCGTCTGTCGTTAATGTTAGTATTCCATTATTACCCTTACAATAAGAATTATGAACAACATAATTTCCACCGTATAGAATCGCATGAAATTATATAATTTAGGTTTTTAAAGAAATATAGGAATTAAAAGTCCGATCATCAAATTTTAAAAAGCGCAAGTACATTTTCCTGAGTAAATAGTAGATGATTACATATATTTTACAAGAGTCCTTTGGAAGGAACTTGTGGAGCTCTCTTTGGGATTATGCGAGATTGTTTATTAGTTATAGTGGTATAGAGTTTGCATGGGATTGCAAGTGTCCCATCCGTGATCCGGTTTACCGTCTGTCGTTAATATTAGTATTCCATTATTACCCTTCCAATAAGCATTATGAACAACATAATTTCCACCGTATAGAATGGCATGAAATTATATAATTTAGGTTTTTAAAGAAACATAGGAATTAAAAGTCCGATCATCAAATTTTAAAAAGCGCAAGTAAATTTTCCTGAGTAAATAGTAGAAGATTACATATATGTCTACAAGAGTCCATTGGAAGGAACTTGTGGAACTCTGTTTGGGATTATGCGAGTTTGTTTATTAGTTATAGTGGTATAGAGATTGACATGGGATTGCAAGTGTCCCGTCCGTGATCCGGTTTACCGTCTGTCGTTAATATTAGTATTCCATTATTACCCTTCCAATAAGCATTATGAACAACATAATTTCCACCGTATAGAATCGCATGAAATTATATAATTTAGGTTTTTAAAGAAATATAGGAATTAAAAGTCCGGTCATCAAATTTTAAAAAGCGCAAGTACGTTTTCCTGAGTAAATAATAGATGATTACATATATGTTTACAAGAGTCCATCGGAAGGAACTTGTGGAACTCTCTTTGGGATTATGCGAGTTTGTTTATTAGTTATAGTGGGATAGGTTTGACATGGGATTGCAAGTGTCCCGTCCGTGATCCGGTTTACCGTCTGTCATTAATATTAGTATTCCATTATTACCCTTACAATAAGCTTTATGAACAACATAATTTCCACCGTATAGAATCGCATGAAATTATATAATTTAGGTTTTTAAAGAAATATAGGTATTAAAAGCCCGGTCATCAAATTTTTAAAAGGGCAAGTACGTTTTCCTGAGTAAATAGTAGATGATTACATATATGTTTACAAGAGTCCATCGGAAGGAACTTGTGGAACTCTCTTTGGGATTATGCGAGTTTAGTTATAGTGGGATAGAGTTTGACATGGGATTGCAAGTGTCCCGTCCGTGATCCGGTTTACCGTTTGTCGTTAATATTAGTATTCCATTATTACCCTTACAATAAGAATTATGAACAACATAATTTCCACCGTATAGAATCGCATGAAATTATATAATTTAGGTTTTTAAAGAAATATAGGAATTAAAAGTCCGATCATCAAATTTTAAAAAGCGCAAGTACATTTTCCTGAGTAAATAGTAGATGATTACATATATTTTACAAGAGTCCTTTGGAAGGAACTTGTGGAGCTCTCTTTGGGATTATGCGAGATTGTTTATTAGTTATAGTGGTATAGAGTTTGCATGGGATTGCAAGTGTCCCATCCGTGATCCGGTTTACCGTCTGTCGTTAATATTAGTATTCCATTATTACCCTTCCAATAAGCATTATGAACAACATAATTTCCACCGTATAGAATCGCATGAAATTATATAATTTAGGTTTTTAAAGAAATATAGGATTTAAAAGTCCGATCATCAAATTTTAAAAAGCGCAAGTACATTTTCCTGAGTAAATAGTAGATGATTACATATATTTTACAAGAGTTCTTTGGAAGGAACTTGTGGAGCTCTCTTTGGGATTATGCGAGTTTGTTTATTAGTTATAGTGGTATAGAGTTTGACATGGAATTGCAAGTGTCCCATCCGTGATCCGGTTTACCGTCTGTCGTTAATGTTAGTATTCCATTATTACCCTTACAATAAGCATTATAAACAACATAATTTCCACCGTATAGAATCGCATGAAATTGTATAATTTTGGTTTTTTAAGAAATATAGGAATTAAAAGTCCGATCATCAAATTTTAAAAAGCGCAAGTACATTTTCCTGAGTAAATAGTAGATGATTACATATATTTTACAAGAGTTCTTTGGAAGGAACTTGTGGAGCTCTCTTTGGGATTATGCGAGTTTGTTTATTAGTTATAGTGGTATAGAGTTTGACATGGAATTGCAAGTGTCCCATCCGTGATCCGGTTTACCGTCTGTCGTTAATTTTAGTATTCCATTATTACCCTTACAATAAGCATTATGAACAACATAATTTCAACCGTATAGAATCGCATGAAATTGTATAATTTTGGTTTTTTAAGAAATATAGGAATTAAAAGTCCGATCATCAAATTTTAAAAAGCGCAAGTACATTTTCATGAGTAAATAGTAGATGATTACATATATTTTGCAAGAGTCCTTCGAAAGGAACTTGTGGAGCTCTCTTTGGGATTATGCGAGTTTGTTTATTAGTTGCAGTGGTATAGAGTTTGACATGGGATTGCAAGTGTCCCGTCCGTGATCCGGTTTACTGTCTGTCGTTAATGTTAGTATTCCATTATTACCCTTACAATAAGCATTATGAACAACATAATATCCACCGTATAGAATCGCATGAAATTATATAATTTAGGTTTTTAAAGAAACATAGGAATTAAAAGTCCGATCATCAAATTTTAAAAAGCGCAAGTACATTTTCTTGAGTAAATAGTAGAAGATTACATATATGTCTACAAGAGTCCATCGGAAGGAACTTGTGGAACTCTGTTTGGGATTATGCGAGTTTGTTTATTAGTTATAGTGGTATAGAGATTGACATGGGATTGCAAGTGTCCCGTCCGTGATCCGGTTTACCGTCTGTCGTTAATATTAGTATTCCATTATTACCCTTCCAATAAGCATTATGAACAACATAATTTCCACCGTATAGAATCGCATGAAATTATATAATTTAGGTTTTTAAAGAAATATAGGAATTAAAAGTCCGGTCATCAAATTTTAAAAAGCGCAAGTACGTTTTCCTGAGTAAATAATAGATGATTACATATATGTTTACAAGAGTCCATCGGAAGGAACTTGTGGAACTCTCTTTGGGATTATGCAAGTTTGTTTATTAGATATAGTGGGATAGAGTTTGACATGGGATTGCAAGTGTCCCGTCCGTGATCCGGTTTACCGTGTGTCGTTAATGTTAGTATTCCATTATTACCCTTACAATAAGCATTATGAACAACATAATATCCACCGTATAGAATCGCATGAAATTATATAATTTAGGTTTTCAAAGAAACATAGGAATTAAAAGTCCGATCTTCAAATTTTAAAAAGCGCAAGTACATTTTCCTGAGTAAATAGTAGAAGATTACATATATGTCTACAAGAGTCCATCGGAAGGAACTTGTGGAACTCTGTTTGGGATTATGCGAGTTTGTTTATTAGTTATAGTGGTATAGAGATTGACATGGGATTGCAAGTGTCCCGTCCGTGATCCGGTTTACCGTCTGTCGTTAATATTAGTATTCCATTATTACCCTTACAATAAGCATTATGAACAACATAATTTCCACCGTATAGAATCGCATGAAATTATATAATTTAGGTTTTTAAAGAAATATAGGAATTAAAAGTCCGGTCATCAAATTTTAAAAAGCGCAAGTACATTTTCCTGAGTAAATAATAGATGATTACATATATGTTTACAAGAGTCCATCGGAAGGAACTTGTGGAACTCTCTTTGGGATTATGCGAGTTTGTTTATTAGATATAGTGGGATAGAGTTTGACATGGGATTGCAAGTGTCCCGTCCGTGATCCGGTTTACCGTCTGTCGTTAATATTAGTATTCCATTATTACCCTTCCAATAAGCATTATGAACAACATAATTTCCACCGTATAGAATCGCATGAAATTATATAATTTCGGTTTTTAAAGAAATATAGGTATTAAAAGCCCGGTCATCAAATTTTAAAAAGCGCAAGTACATTTTCCTGAGTAAATAGTAGATGATTACATATATTTTACAAGAGTCCTTCGGAAGGAACTTGTGGTGCTCTCTTTGGGATTATGCGAGTTTGTTTATTAGTTATAGTGGTATAGAGTTTGACATGGAATTGCAAGTGTCCCATCCGTGATCCGGTTTACCGTCTGTCGTTAATGTTAGTATTCCATTATTACCCTTACAATAAGCATTATGAACAACATAATATCCACCGTATAGAATCGCATGAAATTATATAATTTAGGTTTTCAAAGAAACATAGGAATTAAAAGTCCGATCTTCAAATTTTAAAAAGCGCAAGTACATTTTCCTGAGTAAATAGTAGAAGATTACATATATGTCTACAAGAGTCCATCGGAAGGAACTTGTGGAACTCTGTTTGGGATTATGCGAGTTTGTTTATTAGTTATAGTGGTATAGAGATTGACATGGGATTGCAAGTGTCCCGTCCGTGATCCGGTTTACCGTCTGTCGTTAATATTAGTATTCCATTATTACCCTTACAATAAGCATTATGAACAACATAATTTCCACCGTATAGAATCGCATGAAATTATATAATTTAGGTTTTTAAAGAAATATAGGAATTAAAAGTCCGGTCATCAAATTTTAAAAAGCGCAAGTACATTTTCCTGAGTAAATAATAGATGATTACATATATGTTTACAAGAGTCCATCGGAAGGAACTTGTGGAACTCTCTTTGGGATTATGCGAGTTTGTTTATTAGATATAGTGGGATAGAGTTTGACATGGGATTGCAAGTGTCCCGTCCGTGATCCGGTTTACCGTCTGTCGTTAATATTAGTATTCCATTATTACCCTTCCAATAAGCATTATGAACAACATAATTTCCACCGTATAGAATCGCATGAAATTATATAATTACGGTTTTTAAAGAAATATAGGTATTAAAAGCCCGGTCATCAAATTTTAAAAAGCGCAAGTACATTTTCCTGAGTAAATAGTAGATGATTACATATATTTTACAAGAGTCCTTCGGAAGGAACTTGTGGTGCTCTCTTTGGGATTATGCGAGTTTGTTTATTAGTTATAGTGGTATAGAGTTTGACATGGAATTGCAAGTGTCCCATCCGTGATCCGGTTTACCGTCTGTCGTTAATGTTAGTATTCCATTATTACCCTTACAATAAGCATTATGAACAACATAATATCCACCGTATAGAATCGCATGAAATTATATAATTTAGGTTTTCAAAGAAACATAGGAATTAAAAGTCCGATCTTCAAATTTTAAAAAGCGCAAGTACATTTTCCTGAGTAAATAGTAGAAGATTACATATATGTCTACAAGAGTCCATCGGAAGGAATTTGTGGAACTCTGTTTGGGATTATGCGAGTTTGTTTATTAGTTATAGTGGTATAGAGATTGACATGGGATTGCAAGTGTCCCGTCCGTGATCCGGTTTACCGTCTGTCGTTAATATTAGTATTCCATTATTACCCTTCCAATAAGCATTATGAACAACATTATTTCCACCGTATAGAATCGCATGAAATTATATAATTTAGGTTTTTAAAGAAATATAGGAATTAAAAGTCCGGTCATCAAATTTTAAAAAGCGCAAGTACGTTTTCCTGAGTAAATAATAGATGATTACATATATGTTTACAAGAGTCCATCGGAAGGAACTTGTGGAACTCTCTTTGGGATTATGCGAGTTTGTTTATTAGATATAGTGGGATAGAGTTGGACATGGGATTGCAAGTGTCCCGTCCGTGATCCGGTTTACCATCTGTCGTTAATATTAGTATTCCATTATTACCCTTCCAATAAGCATTATGAACAACATAATTTCCACCGTATAGAATCGCATGAAATTATATAATTTCGGTTTTTAAAGAAATATAGGTATTAAAAGCCCGGTCATCAAATTTTAAAAAGCGCAAGTACATTTTCCTGAGTAAATAGTAGATGATTACATATATTTTACAAGAGTCCTTCGGAAGGAACTTGTGGTGCTCTCTTTGGGATTATGCGAGTTTGTTTATTAGTTATAGTGGTATAGAGTTTGACATGGAATTGCAAGTGTCCCATCCGTGATCCGGTTTACCGTCTGTCGTTAATGTTAGTATTCCATTATTACCCTTACAATAAGCATTATGAACAACATAATTTCCACCGTATAGAATCGCATAAAATTATATAATTTTGGTTTTTTAAGAAACGTAGGAATTAAAAGTTCGATCATCAAATTTTAAAAAGCGCAAGTACATTTTCCTGAGTAAATAGTAGAAGATTACATATATGTCTACAAGAGTCCATCGGAAGGAACTTGTGGAACTCTGTTTGGGATTATGCAAGTTTGTTTATTAGTTATAGTGGTATAGAGATTGACATGGGATTGCAAGTGTCCCGTCCGTGATCCGGTTTACCGTCTGTCGTTAATATTAGTATTCCATTATTACCCTTCCAATAAGCATTATGAACAACATAATTTCCACCGTATAGAATCGCATGAAATTATATAATTTAGGTTTTTAAAGAAATATAGGTATTAAAAGCCCGGTCATCAAATTTTAAAAAGCGCAAGTACATTTTCCTGAGTAAATAGTAGATGATTACATATATTTTACAAGAGTCCTTCGGAAGGAACTTGTGGAGCTCTCTTTGGGATTATGCGAGTTTGTTTATTAGATATAGTGGGATAGAGTTTGACATGGAATTGCAAGTGTCCCATCCGTGATCCGGTTTACCGTCTGTCGTTAATGTTAGTATTCCATTATTACCCTTACAATAAGCATTATGAACAACATAATATCCACCGTATAGAATCGCATGAAATTATATAATTTAGGTTTTCAAAGAAACATAGGAATTAAAAGTCCGATCTTCAAATTTTAAAAAGCGCAAGTACATTTTCCTGAGTAAATAGTAGAAGATTACATATATGTCTACAAGAGTCCATCGGAAGGAACTTGTGGAACTCTGTTTGGGATTATGCGAGTTTGTTTATTAGTTATAGTGGTATAGAGATTGACATGGGATTGCAAGTGTCCCGTCCGTGATCCGGTTTACCGTCTGTCGTTAATATTAGTATTCCATTATTACCCTTCCAATAAGCATTATGAACAACATAATTTCCACCGTATAGAATTGCATGAAATTATTTAATTTAGGTTTTTAAAGAAATATAGGAATTAAGAGTCCGGTCATCAAATTTTAAAAAGCGCAAGTACGTCTTCCTGAGTAAATAATAGATGATTACATATATGTTTACAAGAGTCCATCGGAAGGAACTTGTGGAACTCTCTTTGGGATTATGCGAGTTTGTTTATTAGATATAGTGGGATAGAGTTTGACATGGGATTGCAAGTGTCCCGTCCGTGATCCGGTTTACCGTCTGTCGTTAATATTAGTATTCCATTATTACCCTTCCAATAAGCATTATGAACAACATAATTTCCACCGTATAGAATCGCATGAAATTATATAATTTCGGTTTTTAAAGAAATATAGGTATTAAAAGCCCGGTCATCAAATTTTAAAAAGCGCAAGTACATTTTCCTGAGTAAATAGTAGATGATTACATATATTTTACAAGAGTCCTTCGGAAGGAACTTGTGGTGCTCTCGTTGGGATTATGCGAGTTTGTTTATTAGTTATAGTGGTATAGAGTTTGACATGGAATTGCAAGTGTCCCATCCGTGATCCGGTTTACCGTCTGTCGTTAATGTTAGTATTCCATTATTACCGTTACAATAAGCATTATGAACAACATAATATACACCGTATAGAATCGCATGAAATTATATAATTTAGGTTTTCAAAGAAACATAGGAATTAAAAGTCCGATCTTCAAATTTTAAAAAGCGCAAGTACATTTTCCTGAGTAAATAGTAGAAGATTACATATATGTCTACAAGAGTCCATCGGAAGGAACTTGTGGAACTCTGTTTGGGATTATGCGAGTTTGTTTATTAGTTATAGTGGTATAGAGATTGACATGGGATTGCAAGTGTCCCGTCCGTGATCCGGTTTACCGTCTGTCGTTAATATTAGTATTCCATTATTACCCTTCCAATAAGCATTATGAACAACATAATTTCCACCGTATAGAATCGCATGAAATTATATAATTTAGGTTTTTAAAGAAATATAGGAATTAAAAGTCCGGTCATCAAATTTTAAAAAGCGCAAGTACGTTTTCCTGAGTAAATAATAGATGATTACATATATGTTTACAAGAGTCCATCGGAAGGAACTTGTGGAACTCTCTTTGGGATTATGCGAGTTTGTTTATTAGATATAGTGGGATAGAGTTTGACATGGGATTGCAAGTGTCCCGTCCGTGATCCGGTTTACCGTCTGTCGTTAATATTAGTATTCCATTATTACCCTTCCAATAAGCATTATGAACAACATAATTTCCACCGTATAGAATCGCATGAAATTATATAATTTCGGTTTTTAAAGAAATATAGGTATTAAAAGCCCGGTCATCAAATTTTAAAAAGCGCAAGTACATTTTCCTGAGTAAATAGTAGATGATTACATATATTTTACAAGAGTCCTTCGGAAGGAACTTGTGGTGCTCTCTTTGGGATTATGCGAGTTTGTTTATTAGTTATAGTGGTATAGAGTTTGACATGGAATTGCAAGTGTCCCATCCGTGATCCGGTTTACCGTCTGTCGTTAATGTTAGTATTCCATTATTACCCTTACAATAAGCATTATGAACAACATAATTTCCACCGTATAGAATCGCATAAAATTATATAATTTTGGTTTTTTAAGAAACGTAGGAATTAAAAGTTCGATCATCAAATTTTAAAAAGCGCAAGTACATTTTCCTGAGTAAATAGTAGAAGATTACATATATGTCTACAAGAGTCCATCGGAAGGAACTTGTGGAACTCTGTTTGGGATTATGCAAGTTTGTTTATTAGTTATAGTGGTATAGAGATTGACATGGGATTGCAAGTGTCCCGTCCGTGATCCGGTTTACCGTCTGTCGTTAATATTAGTATTCCATTATTACCCTTCCAATAAGCATTATGAACAACATAATTTCCACCGTATAGAATCGCATGAAATTATATAATTTAGGTTTTTAAAGAAATATAGGAATTAAAAGTCCGGTCATCAAATTTTAAAAAGCGCAAGTACGTTTTCCTGAGTAAATAATAGATGATTACATATATGTTTACAAGAGTCCATCGGAAGGAACTTGTGGAACTCTCTTTGGGATTATGCGAGTTTGTTTATTAGTTATAGTGGTATAGAGATTGACATGGGATTGCAAGTGTCCCGTCCGTGATCCGGTTTACCGTCTGTCGTTAATATTAGTATTCCATTATTACCCTTCCAATAAGCATTATGAACAACATAATTTCCACCGTATAGAATCGCATGAAATTATATAATTTAGGTTTTTAAAGAAATATAGGTATTAAAAGCCCGGTCATCAAATTTTAAAAAGCGCAAGTACATTTTCCTGAGTAAATAGTAGATGATTACATATATTTTACAAGAGTCCTTCGGAAGGAACTTGTGGAGCTCTCTTTGGGATTATGCGAGTTTGTTTATTAGATATAGTGGGATAGAGTTTGACATGGAATTGCAAGTGTCCCATCCGTGATCCGGTTTACCGTCTGTCGTTAATGTTAGTATTCCATTATTACCCTTACAATAAGCATTATGAACAACATAATATCCACCGTATAGAATCGCATGAAATTATATAATTTAGGTTTTCAAAGAAACATAGGAATTAAAAGTCCGATCTTCAAATTTTAAAAAGCGCAAGTACATTTTCCTGAGTAAATAGTAGAAGATTACATATATGTCTACAAGAGTCCATCGGAAGGAACTTGTGGAACTCTGTTTGGGATTATGCGAGTTTGTTTATTAGTTATAGTGGTATAGAGATTGACATGGGATTGCAAGTGTCCCGTCCGTGATCCGGTTTACCGTCTGTCGTTAATATTAGTATTCCATTATTACCCTTCCAATAAGCATTATGAACAACATAATTTCCACCGTATAGAATTGCATGAAATTATTTAATTTAGGTTTTTAAAGAAATATAGGAATTAAGAGTCCGGTCATCAAATTTTAAAAAGCGCAAGTACGTCTTCCTGAGTAAATAATAGATGATTACATATATGTTTACAAGAGTCCATCGGAAGGAACTTGTGGAACTCTCTTTGGGATTATGCGAGTTTGTTTATTAGATATAGTGGGATAGAGTTTGACATGGGATTGCAAGTGTCCCGTCCGTGATCCGGTTTACCGTCTGTCGTTAATATTAGTATTCCATTATTACCCTTCCAATAAGCATTATGAACAACATAATTTCCACCGTATAGAATCGCATGAAATTATATAATTTCGGTTTTTAAAGAAATATAGGTATTAAAAGCCCGGTCATCAAATTTTAAAAAGCGCAAGTACATTTTCCTGAGTAAATAGTAGATGATTACATATATTTTACAAGAGTCCTTCGGAAGGAACTTGTGGTGCTCTCTTTGGGATTATGCGAGTTTGTTTATTAGTTATAGTGGTATAGAGTTTGACATGGAATTGCAAGTGTCCCATCCGTGATCCGGTTTACCGTCTGTCGTTAATGTTAGTATTCCATTATTACCCTTACAATAAGCATTATGAACAACATAATTTCCACCGTATAGAATCGCATAAAATTATATAATTTTGGTTTTTTAAGAAACGTAGGAATTAAAAGTTCGATCATCAAATTTTAAAAAGCGCAAGTACATTTTCCTGAGTAAATAGTAGAAGATTACATATATGTCTACAAGAGTCCATCGGAAGGAACTTGTGGAACTCTGTTTGGGATTATGCAAGTTTGTTTATTAGTTATAGTGGTATAGAGATTGACATGGGATTGCAAGTGTCCCGTCCGTGATCCGGTTTACCGTCTGTCGTTAATATTAGTATTCCATTATTACCCTTCCAATAAGCATTATGAACAACATAATTTCCACCGTATAGAATCGCATGAAATTATATAATTTAGGTTTTTAAAGAAATATAGGTATTAAAAGCCCGGTCATCAAATTTTAAAAAGCGCAAGTACATTTTCCTGAGTAAATAGTAGATGATTACATATATTTTACAAGAGTCCTTCGGAAGGAACTTGTGGAGCTCTCTTTGGGATTATGCGAGTTTGTTTATTAGATATAGTGGGATAGAGTTTGACATGGAATTGCAAGTGTCCCATCCGTGATCCGGTTTACCGTCTGTCGTTAATGTTAGTATTCCATTATTACCCTTACAATAAGCATTATGAACAACATAATATCCACCGTATAGAATCGCATGAAATTATATAATTTAGGTTTTCAAAGAAACATAGGAATTAAAAGTCCGATCTTCAAATTTTAAAAAGCGCAAGTACATTTTCCTGAGTAAATAGTAGAAGATTACATATATGTCTACAAGAGTCCATCGGAAGGAACTTGTGGAACTCTGTTTGGGATTATGCGAGTTTGTTTATTAGTTATAGTGGTATAGAGATTGACATGGGATTGCAAGTGTCCCGTCCGTGATCCGGTTTACCGTCTGTCGTTAATATTAGTATTCCATTATTACCCTTCCAATAAGCATTATGAACAACATAATTTCCACTGTATAGAATCGCATGAAATTATATAATTTCGGTTTTTAAAGAAATATAGGTATTAAAAGCCCGGTCATCAAATTTTAAAAAGCGCAAGTACATTTTCCTGAGTAAATAGTAGATGATTACATATATTTTACAAGAGTCCTTCGGAAGGAACTTGTGGTGCTCTCTTTGGGATTATGCGAGTTTGTTTATTAGTTATAGTGGTATAGAGTTTGACATGGAATTGCAAGTGTCCCATCCGTGATCCGGTTTACCGTCTGTCGTTAATGTTAGTATTCCATTATTACCGTTACAATAAGCATTATGAACAACATAATATACACCGTATAGAATCGCATGAAATTATATAATTTAGGTTTTCAAAGAAACATAGGAATTAAAAGTCCGATCTTCAAATTTTAAAAAGCGCAAGTACATTTTCCTGAGTAAATAGTAGAAGATTACATATATGTCTACAAGAGTCCATCGGAAGGAACTTGTGGAACTCTGTTTGGGATTATGCGAGTTTGTTTATTAGTTATAGTGGTATAGAGATTGACATGGGATTGCAAGTGTCCCGTCCGTGATCCGGTTTACCGTCTGTCGTTAATATTAGTATTCCATTATTACCCTTCCAATAAGCATTATGAACAACATAATTTCCACCGTATAGAATCGCATGAAATTATATAATTTAGGTTTTTAAAGAAATATAGGAATTAAAAGTCCGGTCATCAAATTTTAAAAAGCGCAAGTACGTTTTCCTGAGTAAATAATAGATGATTACATATATGTTTACAAGAGTCCATCGGAAGGAACTTGTGGAACTCTCTTTGGGATTATGCGAGTTTGTTTATTAGATATAGTGGGATAGAGTTTGACATGGGATTGCAAGTGTCCCGTCCGTGATCCGGTTTACCGTCTGTCGTTAATATTAGTATTCCATTATTACCCTTCCAATAAGCATTATGAACAACATAATTTCCACCGTATAGAATCGCATGAAATTATATAATTTCGGTTTTTAAAGAAATATAGGTATTAAAAGCCCGGTCATCAAATTTTAAAAAGCGCAAGTACATTTTCCTGAGTAAATAGTAGATGATTACATATATTTTACAAGAGTCCTTCGGAAGGAACTTGTGGTGCTCTCTTTGGGATTATGCGAGTTTGTTTATTAGTTATAGTGGTATAGAGTTTGACATGGAATTGCAAGTGTCCCATCCGTGATCCGGTTTACCGTCTGTCGTTAATGTTAGTATTCCATTATTACCCTTACAATAAGCATTATGAACAACATAATTTCCACCGTATAGAATCGCATAAAATTATATAATTTTGGTTTTTTAAGAAACGTAGGAATTAAAAGTTCGATCATCAAATTTTAAAAAGCGCAAGTACATTTTCCTGAGTAAATAGTAGAAGATTACATATATGTCTACAAGAGTCCATCGGAAGGAACTTGTGGAACTCTGTTTGGGATTATGCAAGTTTGTTTATTAGTTATAGTGGTATAGAGATTGACATGGGATTGCAAGTGTCCCGTCCGTGATCCGGTTTACCGTCTGTCGTTAATATTAGTATTCCATTATTACCCTTCCAATAAGCATTATGAACAACATAATTTCCACCGTATAGAATCGCATGAAATTATATAATTTAGGTTTTTAAAGAAATATAGGAATTAAAAGTCCGGTCATCAAATTTTAAAAAGCGCAAGTACGTTTTCCTGAGTAAATAATAGATGATTACATATATGTTTACAAGAGTCCATCGGAAGGAACTTGTGGAACTCTCTTTGGGATTATGCGAGTTTGTTTATTAGTTATAGTGGTATAGAGATTGACATGGGATTGCAAGTGTCCCGTCCGTGATCCGGTTTACCGTCTGTCGTTAATATTAGTATTCCATTATTACCCTTCCAATAAGCATTATGAACAACATAATTTCCACCGTATAGAATCGCATGAAATTATATAATTTAGGTTTTTAAAGAAATATAGGTATTAAAAGCCCGGTCATCAAATTTTAAAAAGCGCAAGTACATTTTCCTGAGTAAATAGTAGATGATTACATATATTTTACAAGAGTCCTTCGGAAGGAACTTGTGGAGCTCTCTTTGGGATTATGCGAGTTTGTTTATTAGATATAGTGGGATAGAGTTTGACATGGAATTGCAAGTGTCCCATCCGTGATCCGGTTTACCGTCTGTCGTTAATGTTAGTATTCCATTATTACCCTTACAATAAGCATTATGAACAACATAATATCCACCGTATAGAATCGCATGAAATTATATAATTTAGGTTTTCAAAGAAACATAGGAATTAAAAGTCCGATCTTCAAATTTTAAAAAGCGCAAGTACATTTTCCTGAGTAAATAGTAGAAGATTACATATATGTCTACAAGAGTCCATCGGAAGGAACTTGTGGAACTCTGTTTGGGATTATGCGAGTTTGTTTATTAGTTATAGTGGTATAGAGATTGACATGGGATTGCAAGTGTCCCGTCCGTGATCCGGTTTACCGTCTGTCGTTAATATTAGTATTCCATTATTACCCTTCCAATAAGCATTATGAACAACATAATTTCCACCGTATAGAATCGCATGAAATTATATAATTTCGGTTTTTAAAGAAATATAGGTATTAAAAGCCCGGTCATCAAATTTTAAAAAGCGCAAGTACATTTTCCTGAGTAAATAGTAGATGATTACATATATTTTACAAGAGTCCTTCGGAAGGAACTTGTGGTGCTCTCTTTGGGATTATGCGAGTTTGTTTATTAGTTATAGTGGTATAGAGTTTGACATGGAATTGCAAGTGTCCCGTCCGTGATCCGGTTTACCGTCTGTCGTTAATATTAGTATTCCATTATTACCCTTCCAATAAGCATTATGAACAACATAATTTCCACCGTATAGAATCGCATGAAATTATATAATTTCGGTTTTTAAAGAAATATAGGTATTAAAAGCCCGGTCATCAAATTTTAAAAAGCGCAAGTACATTTTCCTGAGTAAATAGTAGATGATTACATATATTTTACAAGAGTCCTTCGGAAGGAACTTGTGGTGCTCTCTTTGGGATTATGCGAGTTTGTTTATTAGTTATAGTGGTATAGAGTTTGACATGGAATTGCAAGTGTCCCATCCGTGATCCGGTTTACCGTCTGTCGTTAATGTTAGTATTCCATTATTACCGTTACAATAAGCATTATGAACAACATAATATCCACCGTATAGAATCGCATGAAATTATATAATTTAGGTTTTCAAAGAAACATAGGAATTAAAAGTCCGATCTTCAAATTTTAAAAAGCGCAAGTACATTTTCCTGAGTAAATAGTAGAAGATTACATATATGTCTACAAGAGTCCATCGGAAGGAACTTGTGGAACTCTGTTTGGGATTATGCGAGTTTGTTTATTAGTTATAGTGGTATAGAGATTGACATGGGATTGCAAGTGTCCCGTCCGTGATCCGGTTTACCGTCTGTCGTTAATATTAGTATTCCATTATTACCCTTCCAATAAGCATTATGAACAACATAATTTCCACCGTATAGAATCGCATGAAATTATATAATTTAGGTTTTTAAAGAAATATAGGAATTAAAAGTCCGGTCATCAAATTTTAAAAAGCGCAAGTACGTTTTCCTGAGTAAATAATAGATGATTACATATATGTTTACAAGAGTCCATCGGAAGGAACTTGTGGAACTCTCTTTGGGATTATGCGAGTTTGTTTATTAGATATAGTGGGATAGAGTTTGACATGGGATTGCAAGTGTCCCGTCCGTGATCCGGTTTACCGTCTGTCGTTAATATTAGTATTCCATTATTACCCTTCCAATAAGCATTATGAACAACATAATTTCCACCGTATAGAATCGCATGAAATTATATAATTTCGGTTTTTAAAGAAATATAGGTATTAAAAGCCCGGTCATCAAATTTTAAAAAGCGCAAGTACATTTTCCTGAGTAAATAGTAGATGATTACATATATTTTACAAGAGTCCTTCGGAAGGAACTTGTGGTGCTCTCTTTGGGATTATGCGAGTTTGTTTATTAGTTATAGTGGTATAGAGTTTGACATGGAATTGCAAGTGTCCCATCCGTGATCCGGTTTACCGTCTGTCGTTAATGTTAGTATTCCATTATTACCCTTACAATAAGCATTATGAACAACATAATTTCCACCGTATAGAATCGCATAAAATTATATAATTTTGGTTTTTTAAGAAACGTAGGAATTAAAAGTTCGATCATCAAATTTTAAAAAGCGCAAGTACATTTTCCTGAGTAAATAGTAGAAGATTACATATATGTCTACAAGAGTCCATCGGAAGGAACTTGTGGAACTCTGTTTGGGATTATGCAAGTTTGTTTATTAGTTATAGTGGTATAGAGATTGACATGGGATTGCAAGTGTCCCGTCCGTGATCCGGTTTACCGTCTGTCGTTAATATTAGTATTCCATTATTACCCTTCCAATAAGCATTATGAACAACATAATTTCCACCGTATAGAATCGCATGAAATTATATAATTTAGGTTTTTAAAGAAATATAGGTATTAAAAGCCCGGTCATCAAATTTTAAAAAGCGCAAGTACATTTTCCTGAGTAAATAGTAGATGATTACATATATTTTACAAGAGTCCTTCGGAAGGAACTTGTGGAGCTCTCTTTGGGATTATGCGAGTTTGTTTATTAGATATAGTGGGATAGAGTTTGACATGGAATTGCAAGTGTCCCATCCGTGATCCGGTTTACCGTCTGTCGTTAATGTTAGTATTCCATTATTACCCTTACAATAAGCATTATGAACAACATAATATCCACCGTATAGAATCGCATGAAATTATATAATTTAGGTTTTCAAAGAAACATAGGAATTAAAAGTCCGATCTTCAAATTTTAAAAAGCGCAAGTACATTTTCCTGAGTAAATAGTAGAAGATTACATATATGTCTACAAGAGTCCATCGGAAGGAACTTGTGGAACTCTGTTTGGGATTATGCGAGTTTGTTTATTAGTTATAGTGGTATAGAGATTGACATGGGATTGCAAGTGTCCCGTCCGTGATCCGGTTTACCGTCTGTCGTTAATATTAGTATTCCATTATTACCCTTCCAATAAGCATTATGAACAACATAATTTCCACCGTATAGAATTGCATGAAATTATTTAATTTAGGTTTTTAAAGAAATATAGGAATTAAGAGTCCGGTCATCAAATTTTAAAAAGCGCAAGTACGTCTTCCTGAGTAAATAATAGATGATTACATATATGTTTACAAGAGTCCATCGGAAGGAACTTGTGGAACTCTCTTTGGGATTATGCGAGTTTGTTTATTAGATATAGTGGGATAGAGTTTGACATGGGATTGGAAGTGTCCCGTCCGTGATCCGGTTTACCGTCTGTCGTTAATATTAGTATTCCATTATTACCCTTCCAATAAGCATTATGAACAACATAATTTCCACCGTATAGAATCGCATGAAATTATATAATTTCGGTTTTTAAAGAAATATAGGTATTAAAAGCCCGGTCATCAAATTTTAAAAAGCGCAAGTACATTTTCCTGAGTAAATAGTAGATGATTACATATATTTTACAAGAGTCCTTCGGAAGGAACTTGTGGTGCTCTCTTTGGGATTATGCGAGTTTGTTTATTAGTTATAGTGGTATAGAGTTTGACATGGAATTGCAAGTGTCCCATCCGTGATCCGGTTTACCGTCTGTCGTTAATGTTAGTATTCCATTATTACCGTTACAATAAGCATTATGAACAACATAATATCCACCGTATAGAATCGCATGAAATTATATAATTTAGGTTTTCAAAGAAACATAGGAATTAAAAGTCCGATCTTCAAATTTTAAAAAGCGCAAGTACATTTTCCTGAGTAAATAGTAGAAGATTACATATATGTCTACAAGAGTCCATCGGAAGGAACTTGTGGAACTCTGTTTGGGATTATGCGAGTTTGTTTATTAGTTATAGTGGTATAGAGATTGACATGGGATTGCAAGTGTCCCGTCCGTGATCCGGTTTACCGTCTGTCGTTAATATTAGTATTCCATTATTACCCTTCCAATAAGCATTATGAACAACATAATTTCCACCGTATAGAATCGCATGAAATTATATAATTTAGGTTTTTAAAGAAATATAGGAATTAAAAGTCCGGTCATCAAATTTTAAAAAGCGCAAGTACGTTTTCCTGAGTAAATAATAGATGATTACATATATGTTTACAAGAGTCCATCGGAAGGAACTTGTGGAACTCTCTTTGGGATTATGCGAGTTTGTTTATTAGATATAGTGGGATAGAGTTTGACATGGGATTGCAAGTGTCCCGTCCGTGATCCGGTTTACCGTCTGTCGTTAATATTAGTATTCCATTATTACCCTTCCAATAAGCATTATGAACAACATAATTTCCACCGTATAGAATCGCATGAAATTATATAATTTCGGTTTTTAAAGAAATATAGGTATTAAAAGCCCGGTCATCAAATTTTAAAAAGCGCAAGTACATTTTCCTGAGTAAATAGTAGATGATTACATATATTTTACAAGAGTCCTTCGGAAGGAACTTGTGGTGCTCTCTTTGGGATTATGCGAGTTTGTTTATTAGTTATAGTGGTATAGAGTTTGACATGGAATTGCAAGTGTCCCATCCGTGATCCGGTTTACCGTCTGTCGTTAATGTTAGTATTCCATTATTACCCTTACAATAAGCATTATGAACAACATAATTTCCACCGTATAGAATCGCATAAAATTATATAATTTTGGTTTTTTAAGAAACGTAGGAATTAAAAGTTCGATCATCAAATTTTAAAAAGCGCAAGTACATTTTCCTGAGTAAATAGTAGAAGATTACATATATGTCTACAAGAGTCCATCGGAAGGAACTTGTGGAACTCTGTTTGGGATTATGCAAGTTTGTTTATTAGTTATAGTGGTATAGAGATTGACATGGGATTGCAAGTGTCCCGTCCGTGATCCGGTTTACCGTCTGTCGTTAATATTAGTATTCCATTATTACCCTTCCAATAAGCATTATGAACAACATAATTTCCACCGTATAGAATCGCATGAAATTATATAATTTAGGTTTTTAAAGAAATATAGGTATTAAAAGCCCGGTCATCAAATTTTAAAAAGCGCAAGTACATTTTCCTGAGTAAATAGTAGATGATTACATATATTTTACAAGAGTCCTTCGGAAGGAACTTGTGGAGCTCTCTTTGGGATTATGCGAGTTTGTTTATTAGATATAGTGGGATAGAGTTTGACATGGAATTGCAAGTGTCCCATCCGTGATCCGGTTTACCGTCTGTCGTTAATGTTAGTATTCCATTATTACCCTTACAATAAGCATTATGAACAACATAATATCCACCGTATAGAATCGCATGAAATTATATAATTTAGGTTTTCAAAGAAACATAGGAATTAAAAGTCCGATCTTCAAATTTTAAAAAGCGCAAGTACATTTTCCTGAGTAAATAGTAGAAGATTACATATATGTCTACAAGAGTCCATCGGAAGGAACTTGTGGAACTCTGTTTGGGATTATGCGAGTTTGTTTATTAGTTATAGTGGTATAGAGATTGACATGGGATTGCAAGTGTCCCGTCCGTGATCCGGTTTACCGTCTGTCGTTAATATTAGTATTCCATTATTACCCTTCCAATAAGCATTATGAACAACATAATTTCCACCGTATAGAATTGCATGAAATTATTTAATTTAGGTTTTTAAAGAAATATAGGAATTAAGAGTCCGGTCATCAAATTTTAAAAAGCGCAAGTACGTCTTCCTGAGTAAATAATAGATGATTACATATATGTTTACAAGAGTCCATCGGAAGGAACTTGTGGAACTCTCTTTGGGATTATGCGAGTTTGTTTATTAGATATAGTGGGATAGAGTTTGACATGGGATTGCAAGTGTCCCGTCCGTGATCCGGTTTACCGTCTGTCGTTAATATTAGTATTCCATTATTACCCTTCCAATAAGCATTATGAACAACATAATTTCCACCGTATAGAATCGCATGAAATTATATAATTTCGGTTTTTAAAGAAATATAGGTATTAAAAGCCCGGTCATCAAATTTTAAAAAGCGCAAGTACATTTTCCTGAGTAAATAGTAGATGATTACATATATTTTACAAGAGTCCTTCGGAAGGAACTTGTGGTGCTCTCTTTGGGATTATGCGAGTTTGTTTATTAGTTATAGTGG